>CM044557.2:17895299-18405299 GCA_024416835.2 Perccottus glenii | reverse complement strand
AAGGCACTCTAAAAAATATATTTCTTTAGTTACATAAAGTTCTTACCCAAATCTCATACATGTTGTATGGTTGCAGTTTCCTCAGGGTTGGTCTTGATGAAACAAACAAAACATTTGATTAACTTTAATCTATTATTATTATTATTTCCTAACCATATTTATTATTTCCTTATTAATATTTATTAACACTGTAGTAGAAATGGGACTAACCTGTCATTATCTTCAATGAATTTAACTAGCTCCTTCTCAGTGTATGGTTTTCCAGGGATTACCACTGGATTTTCAATAAAGGGTTCATAGAAGTCAACCTCATTTATCTTAAGCTCCAAAGCCTTAGCAACCTGTGAAATAAGTAAATATCAGAAAATACACAATGCATATTTCATATGCTCTCAATACACTCACTACTGTGCTGATTTGACCATTTTGACCAACTCCACACCCATTCACAAGTTCTAAATTATCACACATTTTCATAGCATCAATCATAGGATAAAAGTATTTCAGTCTACAACAACAAGTTTTTCATTAACGTTTGTGCATTTTGTGGTGCTATTTTTACATTGACAGTTTTGCACAAAGGAGACCAAGAGAAATACTACATTCCTTAAGAATTAACTTTTTGACAAGAAACATGAAAACATCGATTATATCTGGAAACATTTTATTTGATAAGTTTCTTCCAATAGAACTCTACAGCTGCTCCCATTGGACAATACACTATTTTAGTTCGTTGGACCTTATACAGTTGTTTGTTTGTGCAATAATGTTTTTATTAATTTGTAACTTTTTAAATGTAGCGTATCACTCACCTTGGGGTTAAATGTGGCAAAGAAGCTGATGTGAGGATGGAACTCTTCAGCAGCATCAGCAAAAGCCTCGAAATCTGAAAGGTTATAGGCATCCATCAGGTTGATTCAGTAGATCAGCCCCTGTATGAAATATCTAATCTGTACTGGCTTCAATTATTAAATGTAGCTCATATTTTGTAATTTTAAAGTGTGTGTAATTGTATTCAAAACTAAAACCTATTCTTAAGCCTACATGTAACATGCTATCCCAATACAGATTCTTACGTTCTGACTTGTGACTCTTAAAGTAGCCCACCAATTTGATTTCCTCTTCAAGGTTTTGAAAGCCTTTCAGCTCCCTACTATTGTCAATAATTTCTACTGGGTCTTCAAGAACCTACAATGTTTAAGGTAGAGAAAACAAAAAAGAGGAAAACACAACAAGATGAATAGTATTCAAATACAATTATGTATATTTATATGCGTTTGTTTTGCTGAAATAAGGCAGGCTATTAACTGTGAGATTATATCCTCACGAACATCATAGATGAACTCCACAAGAGTGTCAGCTGCCAGCTCTCCATCATACTCTATGACTTCATCGTCTGTAAATATGAAGATGCTGTCGGATTCCTCAAGACCTGTGGAAGACCAGACTTGTTAGTCTTTTTTTATTTAATTTTTTTTTTACTGATTTTGCTGAATGCTTTTGTGTCATGCTTTTGAGCATTTACCTAATTTCTTGGCAACAGCCTTGTCATGCTTTGCATCAATAAGGCCAACTCCAATATCTTCATCTTCAAATTCATCAAGAACCTGGGCTGCAAGCTGTAAACATTTGCACAGAAAAAATGACTAAATGCATCACTAAAACAAGACAATAGATAGTTGTGTTAGTGCAAAAGCAAGTATTTTTCATTATTTACATATTTGAACAACAGTCCCAGTTAGATGTGTCATTACCATAAAAGCCTGCTTTCAGAGTGCTGCTTATGCACTTTCTAAATCTGTGTGAAACTTGAACCTTGTGACAGACTGTTGGTTCTACCAATGGCAGTTTCACATTTACAGCCTGCATTTAGGAAGTAGTATCAAGAGTCTTGGGATGTTTGGAGGGAGCTCACCAACACATCTATGCTTACTGGTGTCTGAAAATGTGATCCACTGCCTTTACCATGAAAAATACAAAACTTATGAAATATATAGTCATGTGTGAGTGGCACCTTTTGTTGTCAAGGAGTTGCTCAGCTGCCACTGAGTCTTCAAATTTTTTGTTTATTACTTCAGTGGGTCATATTCTGCAGAACCTTATAGTCATTCTAATAAACTTTAAAGGGCAAATGTTCAAGGTCAAAGTAAAGGCCATACCATCTGAAAAATCAAGGAGAAAAGGCTGTATGACAATACCTAAAAACAGCTATAAGTAAACTATTTCTAAGCTTGGTAATATCGGCCTCTTAAACTGGGTTTATTTTTCTTAACACACTTTTATGAATATGGTAAAATGATATTTGTAATAAAAACTACAAAGTGTTGATCTGTATATGCAATCTGCTGTGCATCCAGTCATACAAATGTAATTTGTAATGTTATTTGATATGTGTAAGTAGAGTTTGACACTGATTTCCATACAACCCTATGAAACTTTTTGTCTGTTACAGAAGTAATACATCCTTAATAATGTTTTAGAAAAAATCCACTTCAGCTGCTGTAGAGACTAACAGATAGGGGTAAGGGACTACATAATGTGAATACACAGTGAAGGTTTTGTAAACAGGCCCAATTAATGATGTTTTTAAAGGACATTAAGTAAGTATGTAAAGTAAACAAGTAACAAGTAAAATTATGCTTCCTGTTCTCTCTTTAAGCCATAATGTATTTCACTTGCTTTTCACCAAAACTTGGCGAACCCCATAAAATCATTTTCCTGTGACGATCCATGTCTAATAATAAAACATCATCAAATGTACATCAAAACACATTCATAAGGGGGAACACAAGCCCTTACGGAGCTCACAGCACCACAAAAGACGCTTGGGATAAAGATAGCATCAGAACTACTCTAGCCCAGGGACTATTTTGGTGAGGTGGCAGTGATATTCAGTGCTCTGGGATCCGCTGACAGTACAGTACTGCAAAGTGTCAGTCACACCACAGAGTTGAGCTGGGAGCACCAAAGTCAGCAGTGTCAACTAAGACCAAGCTGAAAAACACAAGACAGTACAGGGCTGTGCACATGACCTAACGTACCAAGGAGAATAGCTTCCTCTTATTTGTTTGGTTAATTATGTCTCTTTAATGATGTTCAACTAGCACCACCTTTAGTTGGATTATGAAGCAGATCAGTTTCTTGTTTTCGCCAGATTTTTTTATTCTTTCCATATCTATATTAGTTTACACTGGCAGGGGTTGCTTACTTAAAGCTATGTGACATGAACAATCTTGACATCTTGAAGGAAAATGTATGAGCCTCGAGCATCCATCATCTTTTACTGACCCATAAAATCACCCACTGTCCCTTTAAAAAGAAATACAACTTATTTTAATGTCAGTATAAAAAATATTATTAATTCTACAATGTCCCTCCTGCTGGTTGACATGGACATACAGTATATCTTCTTTCGACATTCAATATGCACTATATTTATGTACGCAAGTGTTAATGACAGGCCTTGTGTTTCATGATGATGTAAGGCCCTACTGTAAAGGATGCCAAAAAGCTGCTGAGGCAGAAGACATCTGATGGAGGTATGTGATATGTTCATTCTATGCAGTTTCCAAAATAAACCTACAAATTCTTATACTTAAAAAAACAAAACAAAAACAATTCCATATAACTAAATACACACTTTGAATCAGAATAGGTTTAGGTTTTTGTTTAACTGTACTTTACAAAAAATAAATGCACATATCTAAACCTACCTCAAGGGCCAACTCCTCTATTTCAAATTGTCTCTGGGCGACGCGGCTGGATCCAGGATGGTCATGGTAGTATACAACCAACACATCGTACTTCCTCATGATAGACTTAAAGTTCTTGGCATTCAGGTCGTGGACGCGGTCTTTGCCATCATACTCAGGGAAGTCCAAGCTCTCTTTTGCCAGTGACAACCCCCCAAAAGACAGCAAAACTGCCACAATCACCCAGGTCCACTTCATGGCTCCTCTCTGTGGCAATGTCAGTGTGGGTATTTTTTTAAATAAATTTAGTTATTTAGTAAAATTATAAGGAACCCCTTCCAATCCGCGTCACCCAGAAGAGAGCAAGACCAGCTCTTGCACCCACCTTATTAAAAACCCCACATGGGCTTGTGGTAAGGAACAGGGGGCAGAAGGGGTGGGGCTAAGTCTGTCATAGGTGTAAGTTTTAAGAGGAGGGGTACCCGTGCCCAGAGAAGATGTGGCGGGGCAGGTGTGGTTGCTGGGACGACAGATTTGTGTGTAGGTGTGTGTGCAGACATGAATGTGAGTTACAGGGGTCTCAAAGTGGGGCAATAAAGATACCAAACTGCCTGCTGTCTGTCCTGACCCAGAGCAGCCAAACAACGCAGTGGACTAACTGGTGATGCAGACAGGGTTGATGGACATGATTATTGGAGAGAAAATATCCATAACTTGTGTGAACACATCTCTGCTCTGCTCAAAAGGACGGAACAGAATATAAGGCACACTTTTGCCATATTAAGTGTAGATGCAGGCGTGGATCCCAGCTAAAAATAATGAATGTGGGACAGAGAAGTACATATCAGGAGGGGTTGCTGGTGTCTTATTTGCTGCAGTTGGCACCAGTGCAGAGCTAGAATGTAATGCTGGGTCACTCTGGGACACGCAGAAATGATGGGACAGGAGAGGTGCAGTCCAGAACGTGTGTCACTTGGTCCCGGACTCAAGAAGAAAGACTAGAAGTTTTATTTTTACAGGTAGAACATGTGGCCACTTTGGATTTTGGTTTGCCACTGTACCACCTGTATACTCATGCATGTGAACATGCACTCCAAATATATTACCTTACAGATCAAAAGGGAAGGAAGCTATAAATAAATGCAGGCTGCAAATATCATTCATCTGACCCCCTGACACACCCTCTTTTTCTGAAACAAGACATGCAAGACTTTAACTCACCAAAAGGCACCAAAAAGAAATAAAGTAAAAAGTAATTTAAAGAAACTGTGACAGCTTACTTCTTAAGTGGAAATCAAGTAAATTACAAAATTTGTTTACTTAGATTTAAAGACATTTTATGCATCTATATGTCATTATCAGAGGCTTTGCAAATAAATGTATAACTTTCCATTTTTATATATTTGTAGGTGGGGGAAATAAATTATTTAATTAATGCCACTTTATTGTATAAATTTCAGGAATGCACGTAGGCTTTTTCCTATCTCTTCTATTTCCATTTCAAGAACATAGCTACTCATACACACATACATTTTGTAACACCATTTTGTAACTAGATAAGGCCTTGTCTAACTGTAGTTAGTTTTAACTGTAGTGGCCAGTAGAGGACGCTCGTCACTAACCAATCCCTCTACATGTGATCGCCATGTTGACCGGGTCAGAAGACGCTTTGTAAAATTTAAGGTAAGGGCTTAAACGTATGTCTATAAAACCAGTAAAGCCTTTTTATTGCATCATTTGGCCTCCGGTCTATCAGATAAGGAAGTCTATGATGTTATGGTCTCTATCATTACCGGGTCAAAGGCTGACCGTGAGAAGGGAGGGGGGAGACTTTTCATAACGTTTTCTAAAACTCTTACTCGACATTACTCAAAAGACACTTGGATCTGTAACTCTTTTCAACTTATCAATCGGAATCCAAGGTAAGTCTGTCAGTGTTACCAGTTTACTTTCCTGAATCATTCTTATTTCATTCAGTGTCGATATGGGTTCACTTCACTGGACTGTAAATGCCCAGCACTTTATTATTTCCCCCCTGCAGTAAACTCTCTCTTTATAATGTCGTCTGATCATATTTTCTTTTACCTTTTTGTTGTTTTATTTTGTATTGTGTTTTTTTCTGCATTTGTTTGTTGGTCTTTTTTGTGCATCCTGAAGTTAGTGAAGCTGTACATGTTGCTGTGATTTTGTTATTATTTTCATTCTTTGGAGTATCTCAATTAAACTCTAAAAGTAACCAGATATGTATTTCTTAGATGGCCTCAGCTCTGGCCAGCAGAGCAGCAGGAGCCATTGTAGGATCGCAGTTGGAGATGCTGCAGGTAATAAATACAATTCTAGCCTCAGTTCTATATTTTTACATACAATACCACGCAGATTTTGACTCTCTCATTTAATAGCCCAGCCTCTCCACTGGGTTTACGACCTACAGAAACTGCATTCAATTCTGGCTCAGGACCCGAACCCAGAGTTTCGCTCTGAATCTGCTAACCCCTTCTACAGGCGCCAGACCGGCCAACAGAGTTGCTATGGTGACCAAGCTTATGTCCTGCTTGAATCTTTATCTGAGTGTGGAGGTAGGCTTTATTTTTTTATATCTACACACAATAAGCCATGAGTCTCTTTTGTCTTCCACCTGTAAGGACAGACCTATTGTTTTGTGTAAGTTGTTTGGGCTTTATTAACAGGTCTTAATGTTGAAGACCTGAAGAAGCGCACTCTGAAATTCTTTGGCCCAGGATCCGAGTATGACACCCTTGTCAATGACCCATACAGACAGAAAGGAGGTAAGAGTGATGCTAACAAAGTAAAAAAACAGAACTCTTTTTTAGCTATCACCTATCCGTTTCAGTTGATAGAGGCTTATTGGATATGTCATTTCTCAGGTCCAAGACCTCAACTACCAATTGAGGGACCATGGAGACATGCAAGTCTGAAGAGCTTCCTCAAAAATGTAGATGCAGGCAAAGAGGAGACAGGTATAGGTCTAGTACTTCACTGTACTAGTACTACATTATCAATAGTAAACACTGCTCCTATTGTATTTTGTCTTGTGCAGGTTGTGAGACTGATTGCCAGATTGATGGAATAGCTAAACTGGCTCCTATAGTGGCTTTTTATGCAGGGCGGCCTGACATGCTAGAAAAAGTTGAAGATGCCGTCCGTGTCACTCAGAACAATGATGCATGTGTAGCAGAGACTCTGGCAGCAGCAAGGTTGGTCTTTCTAACAAGCCTATTTAAAAAGCCAAATGGATTCAATATGTGATTTTTTCTAAGGTTTCTGGAGCATTTCATTTTGCACGGCCCTGAGACAAATGCCTTAGATGCAGTGCTAAGTCAGCTAAATGACCCGAAGAGAAAGCAACCCCAAGATCTGGACAAAGCAGTTGTTGGTATGTAATGCCTGGGGTAATCTTGCTCCAGCACACCATTGTCATGGTACTCAATAATATGATTAAGAGTTTACTCTTAATCTTAGAGTAAAGTACTAGTAAATGGTGACATTTGTCCTCATTTTTTTAAATGAAATTGTTAATATATTGCTCTGAATTTGATTTTTTCAGGGCACATTCTGCAAGTGAAGGAACATTTATCCAAAAGCCCTCAGGATCTAATCCCCTCTGTGTTCCCAAACACTTGAGGTGACTTGGCATTATTTGTATTTTTAATTAAAAATTTATTTGTGCTTTTAGCTTTGATTTTTTTTAAATACTGATGTTTAGGTTTGCCTGGTGCATTCCAAGCAGCACTGCATGGAGTCCTGACAGCTAAGCTGTACGAGGAGGCTATCAGAGACACCATGAGCTGTGGAGGATGCACCTGTAGCAGAGGGTCCTTTATTGGAGCTTGCCTGGGTGCTCAGGTACAATCATTTAGTTTAGATTGCATTTCATAATTATTTCGGTTTTAGTTTTGATTGGTGGACTGATAAATCTGATGTCTGTTATCTACATGATTTTTTGTACAGTTTATTTATATATATAAGCTATAAATAAAAAATAAAAATGATTGTTTCAGATTGGACTTGAGGGCATCCCAACAGCGTGGACAACTCAGACCATGCGATATGAAGCAGTGTTGGAGCATGCTAAGAAGATAACTAAACATCACCAGTAGTTTTTCATTTCTGAGAAAGGTGTTTGTACACCTAAAAAGAATTATAAAACTATTAAGAATTTACAGATAAGTGAATGACGGTTCTTGTCTAAAGCAATGTTCAACAGGGACCCGATGTTGTTGTATCTGTTTAGATTTAAAATGTTCAGAGGTTCTCTTTAATAATACATTTGTAATGTTAAATGTGTAATATATTTTTTCATGCCCAAACTGATTTCTACACTTTACATTTTTTTTGTTTTTTATATTATACTGAATTATTTTAAAGGTTTAAAATAAATACTTACATGGACCATACAGCAAACGGCAACTTATATCTTATGTTCATAAGTTTGAATGAAAAACTACGTATATTCAGCGTATTGATGAATATCCGATTTTATTCGTTTCATTTGTCCTTCCGCGGTTGCCGTATTTGTAGCTGACGACAGAGTTGGTTGTAGCTTTGGGAATCAAACATGTCCAGTAAGGGAGGAAAGCAAAGTCGCTCGGGCCTTTCAGACAGAAAAGGGGCCGGTGATGAGGAAGAGGAGCAGCCGCTTCAGGCTGTTTTAGTCGCTGACAGCTTCAACAGGAGGTTTTTCCCTGTGACCAAAGACCAGCCGCGGGTAGGCAACATGCTAAGTTAACTGGGATGCTAACTGTACCAGTGCCCATGCTGTAAACACTGACACAGATTATCTTTAAATCAAAGTTAAAATGTCGCTGTAACATATTTGATGGGTTTGCATGTTTTTTTTCTTTTGATGTGATCCGAGGGCTTTCATAATAATTGTAACAAAGCTACTTGACTCGTAGTGCTAACTTGTGTCATCTATTACATTTCGCCGGTGCAAGGCTCTGCTGCCGCTGGGTAATATTGCCATGATCGACTACACGCTAGAGTTCCTCACATCCACCGGGGTTCAAGAAACTTTTGTCTTCTGCTGCTGGATGGCCAGCAAAATCAAGGAACACTTGCTGTGAGTTAAGATTTTACCAGTGGCTTTTTATTTTTGCTGGGACCTTATTCCATGGCAGTACACATAGACTAATACAAATTAGTTTATGATGTAAGTACTAATTATTTACTGTTGCTTGTGACAGCAAGTCCAAGTGGTGTCGCCCAACTTCTCCAAATACAGTTCACATCATTACCTCAGAATTGTACCGCTCACTTGGAGATGTGCTCAGGGATGTCGATGCAAAGTCCCTCCTGCGGTCTGACTTTGTGTTGGTTTATGGAGATGTGGTATCAAATATTGATATCAGTCAGGCTGTACAAGAACATAGGTAAGACATCTGGAAGACAAATAAATTCCATTAACTATAATTACTGTACATTTAAAGTAACTTTTTAAATAATTCTTAATAGACACCGTAGAAAGATGGAGAAGAACATCTCAGTGATGACAATGATTTTTAAGGAGTCCTCGCCAGGACACAGATCTCGCTGTGAGGAAGATGATGTCATTGTTGCTATGGACAGTAAGACCCAACGTGTTTTACACTACCAGAAGACACAAGGGCTTAAGAAGTTACAGTTTCCTATGGTAACCAGCAGTTTCTTCTTTTTGTGTACTTTCAGCATGGTCTTTTCTTGTTTAAACTTGTTAAATCATTGATTTCTTTGCAGAACATATTCCACAGTTCAAGTGATGAGTTTGAAATCAGACATGATCTTTTGGACTGCCATAAGTATATGCTCTCCACAGGTGAGTTTCACATGTTTTCTGTTGACAGAAACTATTGCCATGTCAATATTTTTTTTGTGTTTTGTAGGTTGCAGAACTTTTCACAGATAACTTTGACTACCAAACAAGGAATGACTTTGTTAGAGGAATTCTTGTCAATGAAGAAGTATGTAATAATTATAAAAGTACACTGTCAAATGCTAAATTACAACATTCAATGCAGAAAAATAAAAAATAACATTGTGTATTGTTTTCTTCTTTAGATCCTGGGTAATCAGATACACATGCATGTAACCAAAGATGGTTACGGTGTCAGAGTTTCTAATCTGCTCATGTATGACTCTGTCTCGTCCGATCTTGTGCGACGATGGGTCTACCCTCTCACTCCTGAGGCCAACTTCACTGACCAGGAGGGACGGAGCTGCACCTACTCTCGCCACAATGTCTACAGAGGATCTGGAGTGAGTCTGGGCCAGGGCAGTCAGATGGAGGAGAACGTGCTGATTGGCTGTGATACTAACATTGGTACCAACTGTCACATCTCTAACAGTGTAATTGGTAACAGTTGCACCATAGGTAAGCAGCTGTATGTCGCAAATGCATTTGTGTATGTTTTAAAACCACAAGACCACCATATGGCATTGAACTTTAACAGGCTTCTTTTCTCACTGCAACAGGCGACAATGTAGTTCTAGACTATGCCTACATCTGGAATAATGTTCACATTGCCAGTAATGTGACAATTAGCCAGTCTGTGGTTTGTGACAGAGTGAATGTTAAAGAGGGGGTAAAACTGAACAAACAATGTGTTCTTGCATATAATGTAAGTATTTATTCTGATTCATGTATTTATTAATGCCTATTACACCTTAAAACATGTTCCCAAAACAAACACTGTGGTTTCTAGGTGGTTATTGGACCAAACATTTCACTACCTGAAGGCACTGTTGTGTCTATGCACCAACCAGAAGAAGAGGAGGAAGATGATGATGAATTTCTCAGTGATGATGCAGAAGTCTGTCACAGCAAAGACAAAAGCAAGCAGAAAGGTTTGTTATTAAACACAGTAGGATAACGATAAAGATTTGAAATTTTACAGCTGTGACCTTTTCTCTCCTGTAGTGTTTAATCCAGCAGAGGTCGGAGAAGAGGGGAAAGGTTACATTTGGAAAGCTAGTCTGGATGATACAGAGGATGAAGAGTTGTCACATTGTCTTTGGGGTAGGTTTGTCATTGGGCTTGTGAACATACATTTTCTTTTATTGTACATCCATAGTGTCTTGACTTGTTTGTTTTTTGTCTGTCAGGTTTGGTATTGAACCCTGACCTTGAGAGTGAAAGTGAAGCCAGTGAAGTTGAGGATCCTGATGATCCAGTGATTCCCTCCCCAGAGATGGACGATATCAAAGGTAAAATTTGTGTACATTGGCGGAACTAACTCATTTCTTTGAAATATGAAACAATTCTTGGATGTTCATACCAGAGGGTGGATTTGGTATTAAGACCCAGCTGTTTAGTATTTGTTTATAGCTTATACATTAAAATTGGGCAGAATACATTTGTCAATTTCATGAGAGATTTGAGGGTTTTCTTGGTGAGGTTCTCACTGACTACTCTCTTCTTACTCTGATTCTTTTTTAGTTTTTCAAATGGAAGTTCTGGGAACTCTTCAAAGAGGCCTGGAGGAAAACATTGGCTGTGACAATCTTGTACTTGAAATCAACTCTCTGAAGTAAGTTGAAAATAGCTGCTAGTTGTTGTGGTCTCCTTCAAAGTAAATAATATATAATGTAACACACTTTTTCACTGCAGATACGCTTACAACATCAGTCTGAAAGAGGTCATGCAGATTTTAACTCGTGTGGTGCTGGACTACCCTTTCCAACAACAGGGACCAGAGCTCTCACCATCACAATATGTGGCTCTGCTGCTGCCAGTAAAGGCCTAATAAAACTATTTAAATGTCTTTGTGGGAATAATACAATTTTAAAATGTTTTCTATATTTTCTCAGTTATTAAAGAAATGGGCGCCTGTATTTAAAAACTATGTAAAAAGAGCACAGGACCATCTGGACTGTTTGTCTGCATTTGAAGAGCACTTTCTCGAACAGGAGAGTCACTGGGCTGCTATGGTCAAGGTCAGGGGCTAAACCAAATGGCAGTATAAATTAATCTGTTAAATTACTAATAATTGACATGAACATAATGAGCATGCTGCTGGTTGTCACTGCAGGTCCTAATGAACATGTACCAGTTGGAGATCTTGGAGGAAGAGTTGATACTGCGCTGGTTTTCACAAGGAGCTTCCACTGACAAGAGCCGACAGCTTCGCAAGAACCAGGGGGTAAGTCAAAGTTACTTAATTACTGATATTATATTACACTCTAAGAACCTTTAAAAACGCATACAAACTTTAAGTGCTCCTATTTTGTTTTATTTTTGATTAATAACCTATGATTAATAGGTAATTAGTTGCTACAAAACCATTTATTATTCAAAATATCTTTACTTAGTATGTGTTTTCAATAAAAATGAACTATAACAGTTTAAAGCATGAACAATTGAAAACGTTTTCAAAAGCAGTACTTTTTTTCCCCCTCCTTGTATAGCTTCAGAAGTTCATCCAGTGGCTGAAGGAGGCAGAAGAGTCTTCGGAGGAGGAAGCTGAATAATGGAAGCATTTAATTAAGGAATGACTGATGCCCAAACTGCAGTGTGTAAAAAGGGGTAAAGACTATTTGTTTTTGCCCCTTTCTGATGCTAACAACCATCACAGTGCCACCTTTAAAAACATCTGGAATAATTCCAATGTACAAATAAAAAAGACTTCTGACTGTTTAAAATAGTGTTCACGTAATTTATTACACTCAAGTTAAAACAATTTATTAAAATATTAACATTCACAGTTATCCGATTATAAATGGATATTTAACTTGAAGATGGAATAAAACCTTTTCTCAAAGTTTATCCCACACCCATTATTTTTCAGTAGTATAAAATGCCTTGATTTGTCATACAAAAATATAATTGTATTTTACGATAAAAGGTTATGAGTCTGTAGCCATATAAAGAGTGCAATAGACAAACTACAACCTTCTAACAATCACAACTGCATAGCCCCTGAGTTGTGTGTTGTGCGGCTTTTCATTTAAGTTTTTTGGTCTTAATTTTAGGTTCCCTGTATCATCCTTTGTTAACATCAAACTTTACCAAAGGCACAGTAAAATAAACATTCCTGATCTTATTTAGATTTGTTATCTTGCTTTCCAGCCACATTGTAAATAATAAATGCCAGAACAGTAGCCCCTGTGATGCCTGTAACTGCTGTCAGCTTCTTCCACATGCTGGCTGAGCTTTCGTGTCTGTCAATGAAGCTCCTGTAGTCACTAGGAACTAGGATGTACTTGCGGCCATCCTGTGGTGCCTTCAGCCTCATTATTTGTCCTCCCTCTAGGACCACCTCCCCAAAGCCAGTCAGAATGCTCCCCACTTTTAGCATCTCCTCTTTCTCTTCCTTGGCCACAGGTTTCTCTCCACTGATGCCCATCAACATTATGTCCACTACACCCTCCTTAGCATGCTTTACTTTTTTGTAAACAATGTCCAAAAAGTCACCAGATGCCTCCAAGGGGTTTTGAACCTTCACATAGAAGTCAGTGATGTAAGCTCCAGGGCTCACCAGACTGAAGGGCACAGAGTTGTTGTATTCTTTCATCTTCATCTTCCGAGAGTTCCTATTACAAATAGAAGTCATTAGTTGAAATAGATATATCGGGATTTTTGTTTATTGTGCTGTTTTAGTTACCATGTCATTGTGAAAGAGTTCCAGTATTTCCAGTGTTCCTCTACAGCTATTTTCTGAATCACACCAAAGCATCGTGGCACATACTGACTGGCTAGAGGCTCCCCATCTGCCTGCACCATACCTTACCAAAGACAACATTTTTTTATTAGCCTACCCAATTTTCTGAAATGTGGACTCATGTAAAAAAAGGAAAAAAAAGAAGTTTTAAGCATCAAACATATTTTACCTTCCACTGCGACATACTGAAGTCGCTTGTGAGGGGAAGCCTTCAGTAAACTAACCAAGTGTTGATCAGGCTTAAATAAAGGTATTTTCTAAAATGGAGAAATAATGTTAGATAAATGTTTGTTAAACTATACATTTGTTACAATGATATTTATACCTTAAGCTTTTCTAATTCTTTCTTCTTTTCTTGGTAAAGACGATAGAAGAGACCAGAGAAGGCAAAAGTAGAGCCAACGCCGATCAAAACCAAAGGATTTACAGTAAAGTCACTCATGGTACCTGTAAACATGCCAGAAGCACAAGTCAAGAGACCTCTGAGTGCCACCGGGTTATTAGTAGGCTACATTTGTTTTTGTGGTGTAACATAGACTGAAATTATTTTACCTGGCTAGAAACTAGTTACATTAGCAGCACTTCCCATCAAAGTCGAAACCGCTGACCTTATGGAATGTTTTCCTTCCTTCTTTGTTCAGCATTCCCTTAGCCAATGAGATTAAAGGCATTCCCTTAGCCTAGCCAATGAGATTAAAGGCTTTATAACGTAACTTTGTAACACTAGATGGCAGCAAAGTGGTGTTCTCAGCGTGACGTGCACTCCTATGTGAACTGTACCTGTACCATTAGACACTGCCTATGCATTTTACTTATTGACAATGCTCCTCTTAACCTTGCCCACCAGACAGACTCACCTGACTTGGACAGCTGAGTTTTATTGCTTTTTTTTGGAAAAGTTGATTTTCAATATTTACCCTAATCCTAAGCACCTTGAGCTAACCTCCTTGGTATCAGGAACCAGTTTTATTATGACTTGTTATTGTGTAACACTAGTTTATTGCTGACATGGGCGTCTTAATTTGCTTTGAACAGTTATAATTGCCAGCAAAAATATCAAAGTAAAGTTAGTCTTAGGCTTGATTTAAAAAAATAAAAATAGTTAAGCCTTGATACAAACAAAAAGTATACAACCAGTCAGTGACACACAATAGCCTATATGACAATTTACATCTCAAAGTGTTTATACTGAATTACAACTGTTTTATTACTTATGGGATGAAATTGACTCATTTAAACAAATGATAATGTTTTCAACATCTGGGCAGAAAAGGGACTTGCACTATATTATTAAATGTATAATACAATGTATGTATTGTAAGTATTTACACATTTAAAGTTATTTAAAAAGTAAACAGATAACAAATATACAAGACATAAACCCTTTACTGATTTTATTATTTAAAAAAAAGTGCAAAAAAAGCAAAGTGTATCATATACTGCTAAAACAGAATGTTTGTGTGTGTTGGTATTTTGTTGTAAACAATAAAAATAAAGATAAAAAACTACCACTTTAACTATCACAAGCTGCAAGACAATTTCCTCTTCAAACCAAATTTCTAATCACAAGATGACTTCAAGTGATAACATTTTCTGCACTCTCTTTTTTGTAAAGGGTAGACATGTTCTTTGGCAAACAATATTTGAATGCAGACATTTACATTTGAGGTTATTTCGAAAGCTCTTTTCATTCGGTTCTTTTGATCTATACCAACTTGTCACAGGGACATTTTGTACACCTTTTTTGTTTATTTATAATCAGTCAAATGAGACACAAGAAAAGGTTTTATCGAGAATGACAATTTGTTTGGGCCTTATAGTACTTTATCATATTATTCTCATGTTTTTATTTTTTTCTCTTGTGCATCCTTGACTGCAAAGCGAAAGCCTAACTGCATTTAAGAGCGAACTGAGAATCTCAAACATCTTGTATAAAATCTATTTTCTGGTACAAACCTTCATGATGATTCTCCCACTGGCTCCGAAAGGGATTACATAAAAAACAAGACACGACTTGCTAATAATATTTCTCGGTTTTCTGCTGCAAAAATTGACTATAAATTTTTTGCACACTGATTTTCAATGATAAAAATACTTGCACGGCCATCCCTATAAGGTAAAACTTCAACTGATGAGGGAGAGCAGATAAAAGGGACACACTTTTCATTGCAAGGAGCAGGGCCTGTATGTTCATGCCAAACGTTTCTCTCCTCTTCACTGGCCTGCTGTACATAAATCACTCAAAGACAGAAAAGAATGGCTACAGGCACTCAGGGTAGAGACTTGGAGACTGAAAAACATTTTGATTGATAGATAATACTAATGCTACTACTGGAACATGATCTGTGTTTCCTGAATATGGAATGGGGTGCAAATCCGGATTAGAGATAAGGAAAACAAAACTACCATTTATTGTTTTTGATGGAAAGCACAGAAAAAAAATCCTGTCATGTCTCTGTTTGAAATTAAATTCAATGACATTCTTATTAGATTTCGAAATAACAGCATTGTCACACATTTACACTGCTTAGGTGTCCCTGCTGGGAAGACTATTTAGCTGTCTAGTATTAATGTTAGTCTGATGAGTTTGATCAATCAACATAATACCATAATTACCATTATTGCCTTGGTTAAAAATATCTGGGGCGCTTGTTGTGTGAATGACGGCTTAAATCAGCAGTGAACTCTACTCCACACAGCTTGATTTTGTAAAGAGTTACAGGAGACGTGTTCAGGGCAATTAATGCAACTTGCTGACACAAGTACAGTACTACAGAATATCCAGTGTAGCAGGATGTGCAAGTTATACAACATCTTCACAGTTAGCTGAAGAAAATGAAACCACTACTATGAAATCATGCATATGCAGATAGATATGCACATAAATGTAATCAATAAATCTAAACAAAAACCACATACAGTAGGTAAAAATGTTGGCATTAGATTAGTACACAGATGTTTGAAAATACAAGGCTTCAGAGAGCACTGAACACTTAATAAGGATGGGTATAAAAACTAAGAATAGAAAAACTGCTTTTAACATTCTGTTGAAATTCCTCAAGATTTATCAGGCATTTCTCAAAAGCACAAAAATTTGACTCTTATCCCAGAGGAAGGTTATTCTGACATCCATCAAAGCTCCCAAAAGCTGCAGTGAGTCACCCACTCATCATAACAGCAGAGCAGTAAAACATGGTAAAGCACAGGGAGCCACGAGGGGAACCAAGAAGACAAATCCTGGTTTTGTGTATTGTTTAACGTTAATATAATTCTGTTCACACTCATGACCTAACAACCTGACCACAGACAAACAGACACTGCATATTTTTCACAGACTAAAGAATTTTCACAGAGTGCAGAGATTGCTGCATAGCAGCTTTTTATTGGCTGGATCTTCAACAGAAAACTTATCTATTATCTCTAACCCATAAATTACATAGGTGCACCTTTGCCTCTGTGTACTTTGCAGATCTACTGTTTTTTACAAACCTCAGCAAAGATGATCTACTGTGGGCTACTCTTGGCCTGTGTCTTTTAAAGAAGTAATTTCATACAACGTTTTTAGCTTTTTAGCTATATGACATCTTACTACAATCTTGCATGTTACACTTTAGCACTTAAATAATCTGGCAGGCTGTTTTAAATTGTTTCTTTTAGTGCATTTTCATGCCATACATCCTGATTCTAACAGGTAATGCAAACACTTATGTTGATGACAGATTGACACAAAGTAGGCAACTGTGTTATAAAAAAACAAACAAAAACGCGAAGCACCTGCTATGTGATTTTAATTGATTAGTTTTTGCCTATGTACTCAGCCAGTGACGTTCTCAGGTGATATTTCATTCGCTGTTGTTGAAGGTAAGGAGAGTCATGGGTACCAGCTGCCAGCAGAGGGAGGAGGCGCAGAAGGAGGGTTTGCACAGAGGAGGGAAGCACAGAGCTGGGAGCGCAGGACGCACGGATCTACAAACAGAGCGCACAAATAAATCTGCAGAGTACTATCATCATACTGGAGTCTGTCTATCAGCTCACTCGCTCATATAGGCTACACAGTACACCTATTTTTGTAAAAAAAAAAAGAGTGTTTTGAGTGTAAAGGGCACGATGGCGAAGAGCATTTTCTTTCTTTCCTGTATCTTTCTGGGACCAGTAAGTAAACGTCAATGTTTATTATTTTTGCAAAAATATAGTCTAACCTAAGGGATGCAGTTTGTAGCGGATCAAGTTTTTTGCCTTTGTGGAACTAGTTTGAGATAGCTCTGTCAGATCTGCGAGAAGTGCTCTAATTCACACTACTACTGGTTCACGTGCTGATGGACTGCTATTTTACGTAGGCTACGTAGCTACTGTTTGTTGCCACAGCCTTGTTCCTAAACTAGTTAAACGGACAAAATAGCCTACTGATGACTCTGATCTTGAACTTGGGCAGAAGCAAAGATTATTGTGTTATAGACAAAGAAAGAACTTAAAGTATAGTTTTACCGTCTGGACATATTAGACAAAAGGAGTTTTATTTGCACTAAAATGTACCAATGCCGACAGGCAAAAATCTGACTAACCGTCAAAGTAAAGCACTGGACTAATTGCAATTTTCAACAGTGAACATAGTCTACAATGAGTTATTGGGTTATTAAAGTTATGAGTTATTAAAACATGAGAAAACAATGACCACAGACAATATCCTAGACTATATACCTTATTCCAGGAGAGTTATTAGGCTAGTTATAAATATTGCCTAAAATATGTAGGTTACAGTAGCAGGATGAAAAATAAGAAAACTAACATAACTCAGTAATAAACATTATGTGAAGTTATTCAGGCTCCTGTTCATTTGACTAATGTCCTTGGCGTTCTCTTTTCTAACTAAAAAGACTTTAAGATATTTTTTTAGAGTGAACTATAGGTGTGATTTTGTGTCCGGTGGAGTGTCATGGCAACAGACTCCATTATGTGTCTCTGTATTGCAGTTTCCCACTGTCCTCCTCTGCTACAGTCTCCAGAGAAGCCTGTATGATTCATGCAGGAATCTAGTTGGAGGTCAAAGCCCTTATTAAAGCAGGCCTGCTTTTACAACTGTGTTAGATGCACTAGACACAACATATGGCGCTCTTTAAGTCCCTTGGTGATGAAAATAATTTAGGAAAAGGAGAGGGACTATTGTGCTGGAAGTGGTTTGATGATGAATAGTGAGATGATTGAGTGTGGGAAGGTTTTTCTGGTTACACTACTCATTCATCACTGACAATATGTCCTCCAATCATAGTGGACTGTGGATGAAACAGCTCAGAATGTGCACGCTTTGCCAAAGGAGCTAGATAATTCATCATCCAAATGAGGGAGTCACCTTGAAGAGGGAAACACTGGAATCTAACAATAGCAGTATAGTTCCATCTGATTAATGCCCATGGAGAGGAGACGAGTCCATCTGACCAACAGTGCATCATCTTTCCCTGCTGAGCATGCCCACCAAAATATAAGAATTACAGCACTATGACATATGAGAGTTGTGTAAGTCATGGTTGCTCAGTTCAGTTTCAGGAGGATGCTCCATATGTCTTGAAATGAAAACTACTTTAGAGTAAATCTTATTCAAGGACTGCCTGGTATTACCGTAAATCCAGGATACTTAATTGAGTTTTTTCTAAACCTTGCCCTATAGTGGGTTGTCCAGTAACCGTAAGGTTGGCGGTTCGATTCCCGCTCCCTCCTGTTTATACTGTTGTTGTGGCCTTGGGAAAGACACTTCTTCCACCTTGTCTTACATGAATGTGTGTGATTGGTGGTCGAATGTGTGAATGCTTGTGTGTCTGAATGGGTGGATGGAAGCATCATGTACAGCACTTTGGGTGCCCCAGAGGGTACCAAAAAAAGCTATTTATAGTATTGTTCAAAATAATAACAGTACAATGAGACTAACCAGAAAAATCCAGGTTTTTAGTATATTTTTTTATTGCTAAGTGGCAAACAAGTTACCAGTAGGTGCAGTAGATTCTCAGAAAACACACAAGACCCAGCATTCATGATATGCACGCTCTTAAGGCTGTGCAATTAGGCAATTAGTTGAAAGGGGTGTGTTCAAAAAAAATTGCAGTGTGGCATTCCATCACTGAGGTCATCAAATTTGTGTAAAAACAGGTGTGAATCAGGTGACCCCTATTTAAGGATGAAGCCACCAGCACTTGTTGAACATGTATTTGAAAGCCTGAATAAAATCGGTCGTTTAAGACATTGTTCAGATGAACAGTGTACTTTGATTAAAAAGTTGATGGGAATAGGGGAAAACCTATAAAGAATTAAAAAATTAGCTGTTCAGCTAAAATGATCTCCAATGCCTTAAAATGGAGAGCAAAACCAGAGAGACGTGGAAGAAAACGGAAGACAACCATCAAAATGGATCGAAGAAAAACCAGAATGGCAAAGGCTCAGTCAATGAACAGCTCCAGGAGGATCAAAGACAGTCTGGAGTTACCTGTAAGTACTGTGACAGTTAGAAGACGTCTGTCTGAAGCTAATCTATTTTCAAGAATCCCCCGCAAAGTCTCTCTGTTTAAAAAAAAGGCATGTGCAGAAGAGGTTACAATTTGCCAAAGAACACATCAACTGGCCTAAAGAGAAAAGGAGGAACATTTTTTGGACTGATGAGAGTAAAATTGTTCTTTTTTGGTCCAAGGGCCAAAGACAGTTTGTGAGACGACCCCCAAACTCTGAATTCAAGCCACAGTACACAGTGGAGACAGTGTAGCAAGCATCATGATATGGGCATGTTTCTCCTACTATGGTGTTGGGCCTATTTATCACATACCAGGGATCATGGATCAGTTTGCATTTGTCAAAATACTTGAAGAGGTCATGTTGCCTTATGCTTAAGAGGACATGCTATTGAAATGTTTGTTTCAACAAGACAATGACCTCAAACACACGAGTAAACAAGCAAAGTCTTGGTTCCAAACCAACAAAATTAATGTTATGGAGTGGCCAGCCCAATCCATGGACCTTAATCCAATCGAGAAGCTGTTTCTGAAGCAAAACCAAGAAATGTAAATGAATTGTGGAAAGTTGTTAAAGAATCATGGAGTGACAGCTGAGAGGTGCCACAAGTTGGTGCCACACAGATGTGAAGCAGTTTTAAAAAAATGTGGTCATACAACTAAATATTAGTTTAGTGATTCACAGGTTTGCTAAATCCTAGAAACAAAAACGTTTGTACAAAATAGTTTTGAGTTTGTACAGTCAACAACAGACACTGATATTTTTTTTGAACACACCCCTTTCAACTAATCGCCCAATTGTGTTTTCTGAGAATCTACTGCACCTACTGGTAACTTGTTTGCCACTTAGGCAATAAAAAATATACAAAAAACCTGGATTATTCTGGTTAGTCACATTGTACTGCTATTATTTTGAACAATACTGTAAATGCCTAAATGCCATTTACCATGTAGATGTGTGTATGCCTATTTCACACAATCTGGCACTATTAATTAACAATATTTCTTTTTACAGGTCTTTTCAGTGCAGTATCAAATCTGTGACATCAAGAAAGAAATACACAGGGAGCAAGACTTGTGTGAGGCTCAGACTGAGGACAAAACAACAGGTATGCATGCAGAAAATGCTTCTTTTGTGATAGTTGAATTGGGGCTGCAGTGAGCTAATAAATGAATTCACACTGGTCCCTAATGATACAAAATCTAAAGACAACAAAAAAGCATTCAAATCTCACCAGGCTATAGACTACATCTTGCATCATTGAACACCGTTATCTTGAACTGTTTGTCACACATGCTGTGGATGAGTGTATTATCCTTTGTAATTGAAATTCAATTCAATAAATCTTAGCAAATATTTGTGAATGAACAATGCGTAGTTATTTCTGAGCTCCATTAATTGCCAGAGTGTGTATCAAAGAATGTGGGGTGACATGAGTTCAATTACTGCAGATATGTCTAATCCCTGAAGTATCTATTTAATAAATACCATTAAAACACTTACTTTCCCAGAATTTCCCAAACTTTTGTGTCAATTTACATTAGCATTATTATTGTTAATATATTTTCTTATACATTTATAAAGAATCATAATGTTTTTTTCTTTTTTGTGATGAAGAAGTTTCAACAGCCAAACACCAGTCTTTTACCTGGTGAGAGTGTTGTGACCTGATTTTGTGTCACAGTGATCTGCCAAATTAAATTACAGTGGGGACCAAGGGAAGTGTTTTATTAGTCCTGATAGTAGCAGAGTGTTAACTTAGGTCACCTGCTGCTGTATATTCAGTTGTATAATAGTGTGATACTCGAATCACATTGCTGTTTGTTAATCCTCAGATTTTATGTGGAAAGACTTTTTATGATAATCCCTGTCTGTTTTTATGTCAGGTTGTTCAGTGATGTGGGACAAGATTACCTGCTGGCCTAGTGCCGAAGTCGGAGAAGTGGTCACCATCCCTTGCCCCAAATATCTCTTCTACTTCTCAAAGGACATTCCTATACGTAAGGCTGAACAAATAAGAGTTGGTTTGCCTGCTACTGCTTCTCACAGTAAAATTACACAACACTATAGTACATTATAGTCTTAAACTTTGACATTTATTAAGACATCCTTGACATATAGTATTTTGTGTTTATAGTTATGGAGTTTCTAGATTTGACCGTTTATACTCAGTTGACAAAATGGTTCCATTAGCAAGTTTTGCAAAATGAACACACTACTTTCAGAAAGCCCTTGTTATTGTAGTGGCCTTAGCTTATGGTTTAAAAGAAAACCGTCCATCCATCCATTTTCTTCCACTTATCCGGGGGCGGGTCACGGGGGTTGCAGTTTCAGAGAGAGATGCCCAGATTTCCTCCAGCACCTCCGGGGGAATACCGAGTTGTTTCCCGGCCAGCAAAGAGACATTGTCCCTACAGTGTGTTCTAGGTCTACCCTGGCCTTTAGACAATTTTGTTGCACAAAGACTAATGTAAAAGCTATCAATAACATAACTTAGTAGCAGTGGTAAGTATTTTGCTGTCACACCAACAACATTTGTCTTGTGCCTTGGTTGTTTAGACATGATATATTTCCAGTAAACAAAAAACTGAGGCTTGTCTAGTTTTTGCTGTTGATGAAAGTATAAAAAGTTTAAAGTGCTGGTGATTGTATTGCAGCTCCTCCTAACTGGAGTGTATCCACAGCCAGCGCTGAGGGCCTTTTGCCTTAGTATTTTCCATCATTTTGGGGGAATCGGGCTGATGATTTATCTTCAGGATCTGAGACCTTCACTGCAGAGATGAGGGTTTACTTGGGAAGCTGTGATTTGACCCAGATGGGAGATAGTGTGACCTGAGAGGGTAGAGCAGCCCATAGGAGAACCAGGCATGAGAGATGACGAATGTTGTAGGGTTGAACACATAATGTATACATTTCACTAACACGTCAAAGGTTTAGACCCTAAGCTCACACAAGAAAAGCAAGAAGGAAAAACTCTGTTAATGAAAACAGCCTGGGTTAAACACAACCCCTGTTGCACTGATGCGGTTGATATCAATTATGCAGTAAATCAGTTGGTGCAAATCCCGATGGTACTCCACTCTCAGGTCATGTAAGGAGGACTTCATTAAACGATGATAAACTATTCCGGATTCTGTGAATTGCAAATTGGCAGCTGAACCTCTCCTAAAATGAACATGGAACCTTGTTTGAGTCATTTATGACTATAGGTCATACGAAGGTTAGAGCATCTATATTTTTAATAAGTTGCCATTTTATAACATATAAAACTTGTAGTACTTTCTGGTGACTGTTTCTGGATTTCCAAAGATTAAAGTTATTGACACACGCTGCACCAAGCCATGCACACAAGAAAACAAGCATTACGAAATATTGCGCCAGAGTGATTCAGGGGTCAAGTCATAAATTTAGTTGAGAGCCATTCTCATGAACTCTTTACCTAGGTCTACGCAAACACACAGTCATTCATCTCTTCTAATAACACATGGACTCACCCTCTTTCCAGACCTGTATGACTGTGCACCAGGCTGTCAGTGTTGTCCTGCTAATAGCAGTTTTCCTCTCAGCTATAATAAGGAAGACAACAACCAGATAAAGGCTCAAAATCAAAATCAAAACATGAGTGGATGATTAACCCATTTGAGCTCTCTGTGTTGTTGTGCATGACTCTGAAAATCCTTGGAGTCATGTTTTTGGTTGACGATGAAAGCATTCTTCTGGCAATCCTTCAAACAAGCCAAATCCAGTGGTGGCATAGGCTAAAACAGCAATGGCTTACTGTCGCCTTTGTGTCTTGTCATTTTGTTTGAAATGTCTAAGCCTCTATCTTCTCTGCAGAACAACGCTCAGGTATTTGCAAGCTGCCCTTGGTTTAATGCAGAATACTATCTAAGACTTTGGATTGTTGGTCATTTCCCAATGTCTTGATTTGATAGAGCCGGCTGAGTGATAGGGTCGGGCAATGCAAGGAATGTCCTACATTTTTTTTTCTTTCTCTTGCCGCATTCAGGGCAAAGACGAATTTCTCACCAACACACGTAGCTTGTCCCTCTCACTTATGGGAAAGTAAATGAGGAAATGTCACCCAAAATATTTCACAATAAAAGAGTGAATAACATGACAAAGTGACAGGATTAGATAAGCCTCAATAATGTTATACCACATTGCCATTCATATTTTAATAGAGCTTAGAGTTAATGGTTAACCATTGGCAGAAATTAGCACAATTTTGGACTCAACACTATTCAAGAGTAGGGCTAATTAGGGTAAAAGTCTAATTAGTCTTGGCTCCACTATTTTTACTGGAGATTCAAATGATTTAAGGGAAGGCTAATTGAGGAGCTTGTGAATAGCAGGCATAAGATTGTTTAAATTATTTTTTTCCTAAAATACTATTGGAGACTTAAGCAGCACTAAGTTAATGTTCAACTCAACTGAATCTGTCTCCCTTGTGACTTGTGTACATTGGCACAGTGGTGGCGTTTATATGACTGTGACCTGAAATCTTATCTGACACCTGTAGTTTCCCTGATTTCTTTGTTGTTGTTGTTGTTTTTATATATATATATATATATATATATATATATATATATATAAATCTGTCCTCACAGCAAGTTAGATACTTTGGATTTTGTTGCTGTACTTGTTTAAGAAATTTAATAATTGTGTTTAGTTGATATAAACACAGCAAATTGTTTTTATAGTTGATAGAAATGGCATTTGGTAGAAATACCAGAGGAGAAAAACACCAGCTGCTGGTTGATAGAACAGTTTACTGCAAAGGCAGACCAATCTGTGCTCCACCTGGATTGATTACAAAAAACCTGACTTAATGCCACACACATGGATCACTGAATGCTTGGAGATGTACAAGATCAACAGGACTCTAAAAGACTTCATTGCAAACTCGATGAGACTCTGGAAGATCACACTTGAGGCCAATTGCAAAACAATTTCACAAGTGTCCATCAATTGTGGCATATACCAAGGAGATGCTCTGTCCCCATTGCTGTTCTGCATAGGTCTGAACCCCCTCAACCAAATAATCAACGAGACATAGACTCACTGATCCACACAACCAGGATACACATCAGTGATATCGGAATGTTATTCAGACTTGAGAAGTGTGGTCGGATGGTGACCAAGAGAGGGAAGGTAGTCCATACAGCAGAGGTCTTCCTCCCAGAAGGCACATTAGCATACACTGAGGACAATTACAAGTATGAGTAAGGCAAGTCCTAAGGGGACAGCTCAATGGCAGAAACAAGGTTTGTGCAAGTAACAGCTATGCCTTGCCAGTCATCAGATACCCTTCTCTAATAATAAGCTGGCTAAAGAAATAGATACAGACCACAGATGTGAAGACACGGAAGCTCCTCACCGTGCATGGAGGGTTCCACCCCAAATCCAGGACCCTGAGACTGTACACCAAGCGCAATGAAGGAGGCAGAGAACTAGAGAGTGTCCAAACCACTATTCAGGATGAAACCTCCAAGATCCTTAATTACATCAGGAAAATGGCCCCCAATGGACGGTGTACTTAGTGAATGTCTCAGGCAAAGGAGGAAAGAGGAAGATATGCTGGAGGTACCATCATGGGAGGGAAGGCCCCTACATGGGATGTACCACCGCAGGATAACTGAAGTAGCTGATGTCAAGAAATCCTACCAATGGCTAGAAAGAGCTGGACTAAAGAACAGCACAGAGGCACTAATCATGGCGAACCAACCAAAACATTGTGGTGGTGGACAAACAGCAGACATAGCAAGACATGTGGTTGGCATAGCAATACAAAGTGATGGCAACCTCAGGAAAAGGAACTTGAGAAACTAGAGAAATACCAAGGCCTCAAAGAAGAACAATCCTTAATTACATCAGGAAAATGGCCCCCAATGGACGATGTACTTAGTGAATGTCTCAGGCAAAGGAGGAAAGAGGAAGATATGCTGGAGGTACCATCATGGGAGGGAAGGCCCCTACATGGGATGTACCACCGCAGGATAACTGAAGTAGCTGATATCAAGAAATCCTACCAATGGCTAGAAAGAGCTGGACTAAAGAACAGCACAGAGGCACTAATCATGGCGAACCAACCACAACATTGTGGTGGTGGACAAACAGCAGACATAGCAAGACATGTGGTTGGCATAGCAATACAAAGTGATGGCAACATCAGGAAAAGGAACTTGAGAAACTAGAGAAATACCAAGGCCTCAAAGAAGAACAACACTAGACATCTCAGTCGAGAAGAGTGCAGTCGTAGGAACAGTCAAGATACTGCGCAGCACCCTCAAGCTCCCAGGCCACTGTAATTGGCGTTGGGGTTGCCTTGCAAAGGGTGAAAATAGTTTGGGCACCCTGCAGAGTTAATACCTTGTACTGCCCCCTTTGGCAAGTATCACAGCTTGTAAACACTTTTTGTAACTAGCCTTTCAATTCTTGTTTGAGGTATCTTTGCCCATTCTTCCTTACAAAAGTCTTCCAGTTCTTTGAGATTTCTGGGCTGTCTGTCATGCACTGCTCTTTTAAGGTCTATCCATAGATTTTCAATTATGTTGAGGTCAGGAGATTGTGAAGGCCATGGCAAAACCTTTAGTTTATGCCTCTTGATGTAATCCACCATGGATTTTGAGGTGTGTTTAGGATCATTATCCATTTGTAGAAGCCATCCTCTCTTTAACTTCAGCTTTTTCACAGATCAAGTTAGCATCCAAAATTTGCTGAAATTTTATTGAATCCATTTTTCTTTCTACTCGTGAAATGTTTTCTGTGCCACTGGCTGCAATACAACCCCAAAACATGATGGATCCACCCCCATACTTAACAGTTGGACAGAAGTTCTTTTCATTAAATTCTGTGCCCTTTCTTCTCCAAACATACCTTTGCTCATTCCGGCCAAAAAGTTCTATTTTAACCTCATCGGTCCACAGAACTTGTTTCCAAAATGCATCAGGCTTGTCTATATGTTCTTCATTGCAAACTCGATGAGACTCTGGAAGATCACACTTGAGGCCAATTGCAAAACAATTTCACAAGTGTCCATCAATTGTGGCATATACCAAGGAGATGCTCTGTCCCCATTGCTGTTCTGCATAGGTCTGAACCCCCTCAACCAAATAATCAGCGAGACATAGACTCACTGATCCACACAACCAGGATACACATCAGTGATATCGGAATGTTATTCAGACTTGAGAAGTGTGGTCGGATGGTGACCAAGAGAGGGAAGGTAGTCCATACAGCAGAGGTCTTCCTCCCAGAAGGCACAGTAGCATACACTGAGGACAATTACAAGTATGAGTAAGGCAAGTCCTAAGGGGACAGCTCAATGGCAGAAACAAGGTTTGTGCAAGTAACAGCTATGCCTTGCCAGTCATCAGATACCCTTCTCTAATAATAAGCTGGCTAAAGAAATAGATACAGACCACAGATGTGAAGACACGGAAGCTCCTCACCGTGCATGGAGGGTTCCACCCCAAATCCAGGACCCTGAGACTGTACACCAAGCGCAATGAAGGAGGCAGAGAACTAGAGAGTGTCCAAACCACTATTCAGGATGAAACATTGTGGTGGTGGACAAACAGCAGACATAGCAAGACATGTGGTTGGCATAGCAATACAAAGTGATGGCAACATCAGGAAAAGGAACTTGAGAAACTAGAGAAATACCAAGGCCTCAAAGAAGAACAATCCTTAATTACATCAGGAAAATGGCCCCCAATGGACGATGTACTTAGTGAATGTCTCAGGCAAAGGAGGAAAGAGGAAGATATGCTGGAGGTACCATCATGGGAGGGAAGGCCCCTACATGGGATGTACCACCGCAGGATAACTGAAGTAGCTGATATCAAGAAATCCTACCAATGGCTAGAAAGAGCTGGACTAAAGAACAGCACAGAGGCACTAATCATGGCGAACCAACCACAACATTGTGGTGGTGGACAAACAGCAGACATAGCAAGACATGTGGTTGGCATAGCAATACAAAGTGATGGCAACATCAGGAAAAGGAACTTGAGAAACTAGAGAAATACCAAGGCCTCAAAGAAGAACAACACTAGACATCTCAGTCGAGAAGAGTGCAGTCGTAGGAACAGTCAAGATACTGCGCAGCACCCTCAAGCTCCCAGGCCACTGTAATTGGCGCTGGGGTTGCCTTGCAAAGGGTGAAAATAGTTTGGGCACCCTGCAGAGTTAATACCTTGTACTGCCCCTTTGGCAAGTATCACAGCTTGTAAACACTTTTGTAACTAGCCTTTCAATTCTTGTTTGAGGTATCTTTGCCCATTCTTCCTTACAAAAGTCTTCCAGTTCTTTGAGATTTCTGGGCTGTCTGTCATGCACTGCTCTTTTAAGGTCTATCCATAGATTTTCAATTATGTTGAGGTCAGGAGATTGTGAAGGCCATGGCAAAACCTTTAGTTTATGCCTCTTGATGTAATCCACCATGGATTTTGAGGTGTGTTTAGGATCATTATCCATTTGTAGCATCCTCTCTTTAACTTCAGCTTTTTCACAGATCAAGTTAGCATCCAAAATTTGCTGAAATTTTATTGAATCCATTTTTCCTTCTACTCGTGAAATGTTTCCTGTGCCACTGGCTGCAATACAACCCCAAAACATGATGGATCCACCCCCATACTTAACAGTTGGACAGAAGTTCTTTTCATTAAATTCTGTGCCCTTTCTTCTCCAAACATACCTTTGCTCATTCCGGCCAAAAAGTTCTATTTTAACCTCATCGGTCCACAGAACTTGTTTCCAAAATGCATCAGGCTTGTCTATATGTTCTTCATTGCAAACTCGATGAGACTCTGGAAGATCACACTTGAGGCCAATTGCAAAACAATTTCACAAGTGTCCATCAATTGTGGCATATACCAAGGAGATGCTCTGTCCCCAAACACTGATTTTTGTGTTGAGGACGTAGAAGAGGTTTTCTTCTGATGACTCTTCCATGAAGTCCATATTTGTACAAGTATCTCTTTATAGTGGAATAGTGTACCACAACTCCAGTGTCTGCCAGATCTTTCTGGAGAGATCGTGCAGTCAAAAGTGGGTTTTGACTTACTTTTCTCACAATCCTGCGAGCCGTTCTGTCTGATATTTTTCTTGGTCTTCCAGATCTTGCTTTAACTTCCACTGTTCCTGATGACTGCCATTTCTTAATTACATTCCGAACAGAGGATATTGGCATCTGAAAACACTTTGCTATCTTTTTATAGCCTTCTCCTGCTTTGTGAGCGTCAACTATTTTCAGCTTCAGTTTTCCAGACAACTGCTTAGAAGAACCCATCGTGCTGATTGTTGGGGCAAGGTCACATGAGTCTGGGCATTTAAAACCTTTGAGATTGACATCGCCTGGTCTATCCAGACGATGATTGAGAACAATCCATGACACTGTCAGGTCCTAGCTTGCCAAAGGGCAGTACAAGGTTTGGCACCCCTGCAGGGTGCCCAAACTTTTGCAGACACCATTTTTTTGTTTTCTGTTATTTTGAAAGTGTAAATGATGGAAATAAAATCTTTGTTTGACTTATTATAAGAATGTCTAATCTGTCATTTAATGCCTTTTGGAGATTTTTCCATCTTTTCTTGGCGTCTTTATGCACATTAATACCTTTTTTTACCTTTACGATCCCCACTGTATATATATATATATGGCGTATAAAACAGGTTAAAATGTATGCGTATTTCAAACTGTTTGCTAATCTTGAGACTTTCTAATCTCAAAGGGTGAAAATTGTTTTTGATATGTTTGTTTACAGTGTGTTTCATGAGGCCAGAAGGAATATCATACGTATTTCTCTAATTAGATAATCAGTAAATGTAAATGCATTAGGCTTATGATAACACACGTCCCTTTTCTTTCTACTTTTTTTGCACTACTTTACTAAACTCCTGAATTCCTCCACTGTTCCCTTACATGGTTTACCCTTCTTTTATGAACTTGGACCTTTCATTCCTGCCTCCATGTGCAAGACAGAGTAAAAATATCTCAATGGTTGACTACTGGCCTGATAGTATGTGTGGTTAGAGAGTAATTAAGGCACCAATGAGGGCTAATACACATGGGAAACGTCCTTGTATCTCTGGGCAAGTGGGTCTACTGATCTCACTCAGCACTGTATTTCCTTTTAGTGTTTGGAAGAATTCCATTGGGACATATGCATCTCTTTGTGGCTTAATTATGTGTCTGGAAATGTAGCGAGAGCGTTGCCTCGAAGCTCACCCTCCCCATAAACAATGCTGCATAAAGATTACATATCTTTCAAGTAAAAAATTAATACACTTGGTCTGTCCCTTGTTGCCTCTGCTCATTAGGAAATCTGTCAAAGACCTGCACTGAGGACGGCTGGAGTTCAATCAGCCTGGAGTCCTACATAAATGACTGTGAATACAATCCCAACAGTACAGCAGACGACGATGAGGTCAGTGAAGCAGCCACATGTCCAGACTCATGCCACTTCATGTTGTGGCTCCTTTATGGTGTGATATCTTTTTGCAGGGAGAGTTCTACGGTGCCATCAAAGTGGGTTACACCATAGGTCACAGTGTGTCGCTTGTATCCCTGATGATTGCCATCATTATACTCTGTCTCTTTCGGTAAAGACACTCTCCTCAACCATCTAATGTGCCTTATAATGTTATTCAAACACTATTTTCATATCATTTACGGTGTTAAGACCCATGATAGTCTCATTTTGTAAACCATTTTCCTTCATTTTATTGAAGCTTTACAATGTTTTTCTCACACTAATGTTGACATTATCTACACTTCTAAGATTTTCCAAACAAAACGTCATTTGCAAGTGGTCATAAAAGATTAGACAGGCTTCTTTTTGTTGACCAAATGTTTCTATGTGACATTTAATCCCTTGATGTTGAACATGTGCAGACTGAGATATTCTAATCAAAAGAATTACTAAAGAATCTTGTAATAAGCCTGCATTCAGCTAAACATCAAGAGATATGTTTACTCTGTTGGGTTATGAAATGCTGGCAGTTTGGACGAGACACAGGATGTGATGTGCACGGCTGTTTATGTTTGGTTGTGCACGGCAGCTGTGGGATGCAGTTGTGTCATCACGCCCGTTCGATAGCCAGGCCTGCCTGATAGGTTTGTACATTTCACACCAATCAGAGTATCACCATGTGTATACTTAAAAGAGAAATTTGACATCAGTGACCATTTCATCAGTGGGAGGTTTTTCTTATTTCTTTCTTCCTGATAAATATATGGTACATGATAAACAGATCGTAACACAGGATTGTGGGTTTGTATGTTGTTTGACCTCTAGATAACAGCATGTTAGAGCACAAGTTGCAAAGCAAAGCTTCTGCAGTTACAGTAAGTGCTGATAATGGCTACTTAGCTGTGCTCACATATTTGTTATTTTTTTCTGTCTATGGCCTTGATACTTCATCCATATTCCACAAATTATATTAGTATAAGTCATGTAAAATCAATTAAGCTCATATTCTGATGGAAGTGTAATATATTCTTTATGCATCGATTGAGGGTTTATGGACTGTGATCACAATTTTAGACTATTTCATGGCTGCCACATGCTCGCAGCCACTCTCCTCTTCAACATGCTTTTTCAGCATTATTTTTTCAACTTATCTTTCTTAATCATTTGTTTTTCATTTTTGCAGGAAGCTGCACTGTACAAGAAACTACATCCACATGCATCTGTTTGTGTCTTTCATACTAAAAGCAGTATCTGTGTTTATCAAGGATGTTGTTCTCTATGATGTTGGTGAGACTGAAAACTGCCATTCAACTGTGAGTATGCTTGTACTTTTTTATTATTTTCCAAATGTGCACATAATATTTTTACGCATTTTTTTATTTTTATATATACCATGCACAAGAGCAAAGTGTCTTTTATGATTGGTCCAGGAGTTTACTTAATGCACAAAGGCTCAGGTGCTTCTGGGTGTAACTCTGTTTGCCATGTTCCTTCCACTCTACAGTTTTCAGTATTTGTTCGTCGGTCCAACAGGATCTTGTGAAAGTTTCTGTTTACTGAGCATTTACTTAAACTTCAGAGAGTTTTGAGTTTTGTTTGTTCAGAGATGCAGTCTCAAATTATAATACAAAAAAGTTAAAAAAGAAAATGTTATTAATTTTTATTTAGTTGTTACTAGTTCTGTGTCCAGAGATTGGGTCACCGGGGCCCTTGCCTTCAACTGCTGCCTGATCCACTATACATCAGTCCCTTACGGTCCCTCCTGCAGGTGGTGAGCCCACGGAAGTGCTGCCCCACGTCACTCGTTTGGGCTGAGCTTGCGAGCCCTGGGCTTGGCTCCAGGGCAGGGCCCCGGCTGCGCTATGCTGGGCAATGTCAATTCCCTTAATTTACGCTCTTTGTCTGACTCGTCACCTATTTGCCCTGGGAGACCCTATCAGCCATAGACAACATAGCTCCTAGGATCATTCGGGTACTCAAACCCCTCTACCATTTTACAGTGGAGGTGGGCAGCTTAGTGGAGAGCTCCTGCCTCAAGTGGAGGAGTTCAAGTTTTTTGGGGTCTTGTTCACGAGTGAGGGAAGGAGAGAACGTAAGATTGAGGGTGGGCAGCTGTTAACCTCAACTGGGGTTTACGTCGGAGAGTGGAAGGAATACTTTAAGGATCTCCTTTATCCCACCAACACGTCTTCCACTGATGAAGCAGAGGCCGAGGGCTCAGAAGTAGACTCATCCATCATCCAAGCTGAAGTCACTGAGGTAGATGGGAAGCTCCTCGGTGGCAAGGCCCCGGGGGTGGATGGGATACACCGTGAGTACCTTAAGGCTCCCTTAAAGATAAGGTGAGGAGCTCAGTCACTCGGGGGGAGCTCAGAGTAGAGATGCTTCTCCTCCACATTGAGAGGAGTCAGCTGAGGTGGCTCGCACATCTGTTTCGGGGGCCTCCTGGAGGCCTCCCTGGGAAGCATTCCAGCTGGAGGGACTATGTCTATTGGCCGGCTTGGGAACACTTCAGTATCCCCCCGGAAGAGCTAGAGGAAGTGTCTAGGGAGAAGGAAGTCAGGGAATCTCTGCTTAGACTGCTGCCCCGGCAACCCGGCCACGGATAAGTGTAAGAAGATGGATGGATGGATAGATTGTTCATAGTTACAGTTGTTTGTATTGTTTTCCAGAGTGTTCCACCTTCATCTTTATTTCCAGATAGGATTAATTCTGCAGATTATAAATCAGATGCTTTACAGTCTCTTAGGGCTGATTGTTAATGGTCGAGTTTAGATGTATTTTCTCTAAAGAGTACACGCATAATCCCGGTCAAACACAGCTGCTAACCCTCTGACCTGTTTCAAGAAAACAACCATTGCCTAAGAAGGTCTATGGAGAACTGTTAATTTTCATGAAAGGGACACACTGACCGTAAAAAATGTTTATTGGATCTGAAAAAATATTTAAATATTTTCAGTTGGTTTGTCTGAAAACAGACATCATTGAAGGAACATGTTTTTAAACATCACCACCTTAATGTATGATTTAGAACTAAATGAAATAAAACAAGGCAAGGATGATCATAATTCAAAAAAAGTGATCCTTGTCTAGATTTGTTTGTCTATTCATTATGGCTTACGTCAGAAACACAGTGTACTTCAGAAATGCACTGACAATGAAAGAAGGCTTTGGTGTGAGAGAGATACTAGATCAGAGAGATATCTCATTCAAGTAATGTAATTGTATGTGCTGTATCTCTAGAGACTGACCTGCAAATGTGGGTCATGGAAACTGTATGAAAGACCCTTTTTGGTGTTTGTGACTCATACTACAACTTTAAGCATCTGTTTCTTTAAATGACAGTTATAGCCTGTGATTTTACCAGTTGCATGAGCCCAAAATGCATTTTGCAGATTACATTTATGATAAACTGCAGTTTGAATTCAAGTTAGCCCATATTTATTTTTTCCATAATTATATTATACTCTCTTTAATGAACACACAGTACAGTCCATGGGGCATAAAACAACACTGCAGCCATATAGGAGACACTTGGTAGGGTTAACATATTTTACACCCATTAATGACAGAACAGTGTGAGTTTATCCACCTGCTGCCTCATTGTTTTACCCACTAGATTTCCAAAATAAGTAGTTTGTTACCACAACTCACTGACCATGGAATCCTGTCACAAAGTTTAGAATCTAATCTTTGTGACAGGATTCCATTTAAGGGCAGTTTCAGAGATGCCTATCCATTCCTCTAATCATTTGAGGAATGGATAGGGATCTCTGGAACTACCCTTAAATGGTTTCAGTCCTATCTTGAAGACAGGAAGTACTTTGTTTTGGTTGGTAACTGTGTATCAGACCAAATAGCTCTGACATGTGGGGTTCCACAGGGGTCTATCTTGGGACCCCTATTATTGAATCTTTACATACTCCCTTTAGGCCAGTTAATACGCAGCTGTGGAGTATCCTACCATATTTATGCAGATGACACTCAGATTTACATTTCACTCTCAGCAGGTGAAAATGGACCCATCGATTCACTGCGTCACTGCATCAAACAGATTGATGTGTAGACGCAAAACTCATTAGAGACAAGACTGAACTAATCATCTTTGGGCCACAGAAACAAATAGAATGTGTCAGCAGTCAACTCGAGTCTCTTTCTCTAAAATCTTAAAATCAGGTTAGAAATCTAGGGGTCATCATGGACTCAGACTTGAATTTCCACAGTCACATTAAGTCAATTACATCGTCTGCATTTTATCACCTTAAAAACATTTCCAAAGTCAAAGGGATAATGTCTCAACCAGAATTAGAGAGACTTATCCATGCAAAACCAGGAAGCACAAACACAATCAGTCCAGTTTAAAACTGCACTGGCTTCCTCTTATTCAGAGAATAAACTTTAAAACAGCACTGTTGGTTTACTAGTCTCTTATTGGTTTAGCACCAGAATATATTTCTGACATGCTAGTTACTTATGAACCTTCTCGGACTCCTGCTTGTGCCCAGAGTTAGAACTAAAACAGCAGCGTTTAAGTTTCATGCAGCAAAAATCTGCTGCAAACTTTAACAATGTTTAAGGGGAGGTTAAAAACCTTCCTCTTTAGCTCCACCTACATTAAGTAAAGACAACTGAAAGTGTTTTTTACCTGCACTCTTCGTCTTTTATTTTTTCATTTTTTCTTCTATTTCTTATTCTAAATCTTGTCTGTGAATTTTACATTTGTGTTTTATTTGTTTAAAGCACTTTGAATGATGCAGCGTATGAATTGGGCTATATAAATAAAATTGCCTTGCTTTGCCACTACTGTTTTTGATAAATTACTTCCCAAGTGTTTTCTATAGTGAGTCATTTAACCTTATTTCAAAGCCATTTAGGTAAAACAGTGCCAGTGGAAACAAAATCAATAAATTTTACATTTTGAACGGATGCCAGAGGTAATCTATCAACACTTGTGCTGTGCTTCAGGTGAGCTGTAAAGCTGTGATGGTCTTCTTTCACTATGGCGTCATGACGAGCTACTTCTGGCTGCTAGTGGAGGGCCTCTACCTCCACGCTCTTTTAACTGTCTCCTTCTTCTCAGAGAGGAAGTACTTCTGGGGGTACATCCTTATCGGCTGGGGTATGTTCCTATTTTTGCAATAAAAAGAGTTTCTATTTGTTTGTGCTGACACTAACAGTATTGCATTAAACAACATCAGCAGTCTTTAACACTGCCATTAAATGAAATTACATGTACATGAATTTCCAAGCAGAAATTAAATGGGCAGGTGCTCCGGTAAAATGTTATGTGCTTCACATTTAAATTAGCCCTGCTGGCTGTTTTAATTGTAAAGCAGCAGGGCACCACTTCTTACCTCAGTTCTGCCAATCTTTGAATGCCTTTGACAGGAAAACAAGAAGTTGCATCAGTTTAATTGGATAAATGAAAAAAAAAATATATTTTTTAAAGAAATTAAATAACCCCCAGAAAACGCTCACACACAACAGTGAAGGGGAAAAAGTCTGTAACTTTCCTGCATGAGGCAATAATATTAGAGCAATAACAGTCAATTGATAAGAATACCCTAATAAATGTAAATTTCCTGGCCATAAAATCATTTCAGATATTATCAATCTGCACATTTGGTCAGACCAGATGTGGTCTTCAATCACAGGGGAAATTACCCTCTTTATTTTGACACCTGTATGCAATATAAATTATATTATATAAAATAAAATAAAAAAAATTCTGTTTGCTATTTGCAGGAGCTCCAACTATCTTTATCTCCTCCTGGGTCATTACAAAAGTCTGCTTAAAGCATCGTGGGTGAGTAAATCATCTGGCTTTACCAAGAGAAAATAAAAGAGGACAGACAACTTCATAAGCCTAAAACAATCTCTGTTCATGTCTTTGAGGATTATCATTATTAAATTAGAAGATCTTTCTTCCTTTATCCATAGAGTTTGTTAGTCCCTATTTTCAGATGCCTTCTTCTAACCTAAACCCTTCCTTTTATTAGAATGTCTGTCCTTGATAATTTCTCAGTCTCATATTCTTTTAAGTGTATTTTTGTTAATGCCAAAGTTCTGGTCACAACATAAAATAAAAGCACATTTGCATTTCATATTGAGGACTGAGTATTAAAGTAATCTACAGCTTTTGCTTGCCATGGATGTAAATATGCCTGATAATGAGAGCATCATGATTTACTATTTTGTTATTAAAATAACAATGTTGTCATGGTTACAAAGGACTGAGGACTGAGATAGGTTGAACACCTTTATTAAACCCCCTGTTAAGCTGCATCTTCTTAATGTTTTCCATCTTTTCCTACAGTTGTTGGGAAATAATCGGTGACAGCCCTTGGTGGATCATTAAAACGCCAATTTTAGTAACAATACTTGTGAGTCACTGCACTTGTGTAATGTTAAGTAATGTTTCATAAAGCTATCATAATAAAAGGTTTGCTTTGTTTCTGCTTTAGGTAAATTTTATCCTCTTTATCTGTATAATTCGGATTTTGCGTCAAAAGATGAATTGTCCAGACATTGGAAGAAAAGAATCGAATCAATACTCGTAAGTTTTCTTTTGTGTTCTTTGTTAGTGAGCACTCGATTCTCCTGCAAATACTAACAACTGTCATTGATTTTTCTTCTTTAGGAGACTGGCCAAATCGACACTACTGCTGATACCACTCTTTGGGATAAATTACATTATTTTTGCTTTTATCCCAGAGGACATAAACCAACAAGTGAGGATGGTGTTTGACCTTATTTTGGGGTCATTTCAGGTAAAGTCACACAAGGGCAGAGGTGACAGGTTTATAAGCAACACATGGACAACCAAGGAAAACTTGGCACTTTTGAATGATGACTGTAAAATGTTTAACCTACACAAAGGATGATAATACAGTAAATTTAAATGTATGTAGCCCAATAGAAATATGATGTCCTGAAGTTTAGAAAAGCACACAAACAAAACTCCCCTTACCCCTCTTGTATAATTTGATCTGCTGGGACTTACCTAAACTTGCAGTGCATAGTTTGTTCAGTGCTTAATTCATTTGAATGTGTGTGTTTGCGATTTAATGCTACTGATTTACTGACTTTGAAATTGAGTACAAACACTGACTGCCAAACCCAGTGATGGAAACCTAGCAATGGAAAGTATTCATAATTTATACTCGTGGTTTCAGCTGAGTACCATGTCTCCTGGGAATAATTGTTAAAAGATGAACCTCCTGTCTGTGTCTCTGGCTGCTCAGAATCATGCTATCATTATTCATGTGCAAATATTTGGAGCGCTTCTCCAGCTGTTCATTTTAAGGCTGGCTCTCACTGCAATTTATTGAGTTCCTCTTCTGTCTCTTGCAGGGGTTTGTTGTTGCTGTGCTGTACTGCTTTCTGAATGGAGAAGTAAGTACAATCAAACAAAAAAAAAAAAAAAGCTTTTTTGAGAATTTTGCCATTAAAACTTCCTTGTGTGCATGGTCTGCTCTTAATCTGTTTGCCTGGCTTGTGCAGGTGCAGGCAGAGATTAAACGTAAGTGGCGCAGATGGATGTTGCAGCGTTTCCTTGGCACTGATCTCAAGTACCAGCAGCCCTCCATCGGCAGCAACGGTAACAACTTCAGCACCCAGGTCACTATGTTGACCAAATGTAGCCCCACTACACGGCGGGCGTCTGCCTCTCAGGAGCACTTCTCCTCCCTATGAACGGCCGTGGAAGCCATGATGTTACGTTCTCACAGATGCTCAAAAGGACAGTTGCAGTGAAGAGGGTGGCCTGTTACTGAACATTAAAGCCTTTTTGTATCTAATGAAAGTGCCAGACTTCTTGCCAAAGTTAAACATATAGTATGTTTATTTGTGATAAGATAAATAAGATAAGGAAGTACCTTATTCAGCAATACCAAAAAAGTGTCCTGTCAGGATCTAGTAGCAATGATTACTGATGTTAAAGTACATTTCAATGGCAGGGCACCTTTCTCATGGTTCTTTTGATGCTTTTTCCATATTACAGGGATTATACTGTACTTGTGTTACTGCAATGACGCGGCCAACATTGACCAGCTGCAAGTATTTGTTTGCATACAGTAACAAACAGTGAGATAAGTAAAAGGCATTATTTACTGAGCAATATTGACTGATGAGTCACAATGGACTAATTCCTGACACTTACAAAATCACGTCTCATTCTTCATTAGAACCACAACACTGAATACATGGATTTGTCTTTACAATCTGACACAGTCATCAATGCCATTACTGCTGGTCCCCTAAGCAACACAGGCCATTAGGTTAAGTGCTTCAGCCCTACTTTGTAGTAGAGCCTTTTAATAAACATCTTGGCCCTAATTAGATGCAGGTACTCCACTCTATTCACCTCAACAACAGATGGATAGTGCTGTCTCTAATTCACTGATGTACCACAAAGGCCATAAAGAGGTTCTGCCTACAGTCATAACTAGCTACTGTCCTGCCTATTTTATATATATACAGTATATATACATATATATATTTTTGGCATATATGGGATGTAACCACACCTAGGTTATTACAGAACAACATTCCAGGGGAAAGGATTCTTCCTTAAGCAAATATTTTTAAAGACTTACTGTTGGGTCTAGAGACAACAATTTTAAGTAGCCTACACAGTGCACTTCTCAATGTACATGAATTATTGTATGTGACATAAAATGGATTGCATTGCAATTCCTAATCTGTTTTCACAGTTTAAAGCAAACTACATTGTACTTGTAGTGTGGCCATGATTAATGTTCAGACAATCTTTCAGACAAACTTCCCTCTTTGATAATTGTTAGGCTTTGTAAGGGACGTTGGTCTTAGCACTGTGGTTTTATGACACATAGTTACTTTAGTTCCCTTTTATGTTTTTTCAGCGTGTGTAAAGCTACAAGTGAACTGCAAGTACCTCAGACTAAAGCTCACTCCTCCATTGTAAATAATGTAAATGTGTAAATACATGTTTGGTGATGACTTAAAGTGCTCAGGTGACCACTATTATGTTTACATTAAAACTAAATCTGTTCCTCACTCATATGCTATATGCCTGTAATGTTTAAAAAAAAGTCTTATGTTTGTGTGTCCCATGAAATAAAACCATTTGCACTGTTAACAGGCCTTCAGTATCCATCAATCAAAGCAAAACAGAAGGTCATCTTTAATCTTTTGCTTATAAATCAAATAGGTTCATTAAACTGATGAAACAATGTAACAAAAACAGGTACAAACAATGTGGGCTTTTACAAAAAGGTTTCACAATAATCCTACGTCTTCAAAGGTTTCATATCTCCCTCTGTTGGAAAACACAGGTGACACTTTTACTTTTAACATTTTAACATACTTTTTTACATTTAACTTTTTGAAGCTAACTTTAAGATTCTCCTGAAAAGACTTGAAAAGATATAACCTGCAGTAGAGCTAAGTCAAGCCTTCTTTGGACATGCAGGGGTTATATTATACTGCTGTAAATAGCTGTATCAAGATATTAGATTAAGGCCTATTGCTCAAATGAACAGATTGTTTACTGTTGTATTAGTCTTAAATGTGTTTCTCACTCAACCTAGTTATTGATGCATAGCCTAATTAGTGAGTTACTCCTGCTTCTTCAAACAGAAAACACTTAGAACTACTACAGGTAAATAAATAAATAGTTTGCATAACCTCGTTAAATAAACTGTTAACCTCATGTCACAGTTTCGTTATAATTTCTGGAGCCGCAGTGTGTTTAGGCGCACAGACAGAATGGTGGCTCCCTCTGCGTAGCTTATCTCCCGTAGAATACCAGTCCAGCTCTTCTCTGACTCGTCATACCTGCGGAAAACACAACTGTTACAACCACGGGACTCTCTACTCTACTGGTAAAGAATTATTATAAAAGGAGGAATAATCAGGTGTCTTTTTAGAAACAGCAATATGTACACAATGAACTATTGCTACATTTTTGTGGCAGTATTTTTTATTTTGATTTTGTTTTACCAGTAATTGATATTTTGGGCCTACTGGACCTTTATGAACTTATGTATGTTTGGTTTTATCTACACACACTTAGATTATTCATTTATATAGATTTTAGCTAGGTTAAAGTAACTCTATCATTACACTCTCAGCCCTTCTAGATTGTCTCTATGTGAATGGTTTAACATGTGCATTGGTTTGACAAGTTTGACTACTCTTTCAGTTCAAACAAGAATAACGGGCCACACATAAAGAAGAACACTATCATTCATTTGTAAATTGGAGGTGTCACATTTGGATTAGTACCAAACATAAAGCATAACATTTGTAACCTGGCCAGCCAGCCATCCTATTTTATTTTATTTTCTATTCAAATTAGACTGTTCTCTCTCATTTTCAGTTTGAGAGGTTCCAGACCCACTTTGTGTCGCTAAGAAAGAGCAAAGTGAAACACAGAGGGTGTGGCTTACCATGCCATAAAGTTGGATTAAATATTAAAGAATAGACAAAGAAAGTGTCACTGTTCTATATTTGTTTGAATGGGGTTTGCTTTTTGCCTGAGTTATAATAGATACTTGGTGCTTTACCTCCAGATATCGGTCATCTCAGTTGGGGCAGGCTCCTCGTTGGTTTCTGTTGGCATCATAGCAAAGCCACCCACAGCATACAGAAAACCTCCCATTGAGATGAGATTGAGAGAACTGCGTTCCTGAGGAAACTCTGTGAAGTCAGACCACCTGACAACAGCAACAACCCACAGACAGGGAAAGTGATGCTTGGGTTAAATTAGCCGCTTCATTGCCATATGACATACTGCAGTACAATGAGTGGTATTTTATGGCCTAAAGATGTGTTATTCCTGTACCGTGAGTCATTTCACTACTGTGCACAGATGCTTCACCGCGTGATGATAAGATAAAGAGGATACATAAAAAACAGGTGTTGTACTTACTTGTTAGAGGCGATGTCATAGACCTCTACTGAGCTGGTGAGGCCAGAGTCTGTGACCCCTGTCACCACAAAGATCTGATCATTATGGACAGTGAGCCCAAACAGGGAACGGGCCGTCTTCATTGGCACCAGGTCTTTCCACTCAAACTTTGTGGGGTTGTAGGCGCAAACTCTCCTTATACACTTCCTGTTGAATAGAAAGTTATTCAACACATAAGAAATACTGGATACATTTAGGAACCTAAGAGGTCCTTTTGTATTTCTACAACATCACATACTTGCTCTCAGACTTTCCTCCAATGACATAGACAAGACCTTTGTGTGATACAGTCCCATGTCCATAAACTGGATAAGGAAGAGGGTCAGACTCTCCCCATTTAAAAGACCTGTGCAGATAAAAGAGAAAACAAATTAACAATAATGATTGTCACAACCTAAATCAACACTTTGTATCTTTTCACCATAAGACACAAAGCCTCAAAACCATATATATATATATATATATATATATATATATATATATATATATATATATATATATATATATATATATATATATATATATATAATCAGATAAACTGAGATGCATCAGTCCAATGTGAGTTCGCAGCAGTGCAGTTCGAGACAAAGTCCTTAGTGGATACAAATGTTGTTTTTCTTTAAATTCATTATCACACTAAAACCAATTTTTTGATAATTGTTCTTTCAGATGCTTTGTTCGGTAAATATGCTTAAGTCTAAGAGAGGTTTTCAAATCACAGTTTTTGTTAATTATCCAGCTCATAAACAATCTCAACTGAAAAACAAAATGCATATCTAAATTTTCATTTAGATATGGCTATATGAGTGCTTACTGTCTGTCATAGATCATGACTGAGTCCAGGACATGCTCTCCTTCTTTAAGTTCCTTTCCCCCCACGACAAAGATGGAGTTTTCAACATCTGTCATCCCAAACAGGCACCGAGGGTTGGGCTGGGAGGGCATCCCAAGCCACTCTGAACTTACTGGATCAAACTGGAAAACAAAAGGTTGCCAAGTGAATAAGTGTAAGTGTTGATATTATTATTTTAGTCATGCTTCTGACGGTACTATACCTGCAGGAAGTATGAACTGAACTGTTCGTCCTTGTCCTCCTCATTGTACAGAAGTCCCCCAACTACAAATATCTGGTTCTGCTTCGTCACCAGGCTACAATGGTTTTTGGGAATTTCTGTGGATTCTGACACAACAAAGCACTCATTTCCAACAGGTTCATAGGCAACCGTCCCTGTGTCGCTGATCATAAGTATTAGGTCCAACTCAAACATCCCAAAGCGAGGGTTGTTGTTGAGGATGCCAGGAAGATACCCCTCCTCATCTTCATCATCTTCTTCATCCTCTCCCCCTGTTGCCCCCTCAGTGCTTGGCTTCTTAGGCTTTGGCAGACGTCCCATATAAGCGTCGTTTACCAGGTCAAGCTCCTTCTTGATCTCTTGGCTGAATCGGATGTATGGGTGCCGCTCCACTTTCTCCTTGAAATATTCCAAAGGTATGAGTCTAAAACGGATGCAGTGGAGCAGCTCTGGAAGGTCTTTGAGGCGGCTGGTCTCTTCAGATTTGACCCAGTCCATGAGGGATTCAAACACCACCTCTTCCCGATCAACATTCAGGGCGTCTGAAGTAATAATGATGGCCAGTTCACTTGGGCTCAGCTGCATAAAGTCCTGGTCCCTCACAACCACCTGGTAGCGCTCACAGATGAACTCCCGAGCCCCAAGAACCAGCCTGGGACAATCCAGGAGCAACCCCAGCCTGAAGATTGCCAAGCAGTTACCAAGCACCAGCTTCTCTTGGAGGTAGGACACACAGACGGAGAAGATAGAGGGGATTTGGTACATGTTGGCAACCATGAAAATATCTTGGACGTTCTGCTCTGTTAGATTAATATCAGAAGTGTACAAATATCGCAGGATCATACCCATAATCCCAGGCTCCACATCTTTGAGGACAATCTCACGCTTCTTGCTCTCTTCTAGTTCAGAGAGGAACATAGCCTTGAAGAAGGGGCTGCTGGCTGCCAGGACCAGTCTGTGGCAGGGAAACTCCTTGTCCCGGACTTTGAGCACACAGTCCACAAACTTGTCATTCTCCAGAAGATCACACAGTCCGTCCTGAAGCAGGGTTTGTTGGTACATGCGTGGCTGCTCCACTGGGTCTATAGTCATGGCAGCCATTTTGTTCTGTTGCGATGGATGTCGTAGCAGGGAGAGACTCAAAGGGGCGTCCTACTTACTCCCCACAACGGAAGGACTGATCACAGGGCTGACCCAGGTTGCTGGGGTGGGTAGTCCTGGGTTGGTTGGCTGGAGTTGCAGCTGTCTGTGACTGTCACTCACTGTGTTAGTCAAGGGTATTAATAGACTCACAAAGCTGAAGAATCCATTTTGGTGGTTCAGGATGAAGACCTACCAAATGCACTCACACCCCACAAACAGCTGATTGACTAAGCACAAGCACAGACTAACAATATTGAATCCATCAATTGAATCCGACACTGCACTCAGTATTAAGCAAATGACTAGAATAGCACACATTCAATAGTAATGCTGTACAAAAAAAAAAGGAGCATGTTTTACAGAAAAAACATTGTGCTATGGGGAAGCCTCTTGAAAATATAAAACTTCTACTTAACATAGGAAGAAGCTCTACCTTCTCTTTAAAGTGGCTTTTATATAAAATACTAATGATTCACATAGATTTAACGAAGTCTGGAAAACATGCTGTGAATAAAATATTAAAATATTAAGTGCATACTTTAGAGCTTATTGTGATCCATTATGCATAATTAATGTACAACAAGGTAAATCTTGGGCTTAACAGACTGCACTAGACAACATCCCCGGTCCTTAGACCATCCACCAGGGTAAGGAAAAACTCCCCCAAAAAAAACAGCTGGGAAAAAAGAGAAACATCAAGGGAGAACCACAGAAGGAGGAATCCACTCCATGTATGCACATGGACAGGCCGTGCAGTGGATGTGTCCAGACAAAACATGACAAATAACTTGACAATTGACAATCAAGTTGACAATTGAAATGTAGAAATAGGCGAACCCTCATCAGCAAAACAAGAAAAAAATATATAAACTATATTCAATTAAAATAAACAGAATATAATTTCAAGGTTTCAACAGTCTTTTAAGCTGTTGGGATTAGTGCTTAAACATGTCTAGCATTATGTAGAGGTGATTTTCAGTCTAGTTTATTCAGTACTACAATTCCCAGAGCCCAGTCCTATTTTTCTAATTTGTCTGACTTTGTTGGGTAGTGTGCAGTACATTTGTGCACAGTGTACAATTTGTATGAATAAAAAGAATAACTTTGCGTGCCAGCAAGAATAATGATCCAGTTACACTATTGCAGAAGTGAATTTTAAACTTAATTGCATACAAATATTCATGTGTGCATCATATATATTCATCACCTGTAATGTAATAACATGGCTATTAATGGTATTCAGTTGCTGCAAAACCAGGCCTTCGCAGCTAATTGTGAGCACAATTGCCCTTTGCAATGTTTTATTTGTCTCTCAAGTACATTTGGTAGGTGATATTTTGGGTCTTTGCACATTAATCAAAGACAAAGGAACTAAACTATTATAAAAAAAATATGTAATAGGGAACAATGCCACCCACAAATAGATAAAATTACACTTAACTGGTAAAAAGTAGGCCTAAGCGTCTTTCATCCGAGGGTCACCACAGCAAAGTAGTTTGCATGAGTAGCTTGGGCATGTTTTTACACAGAATGCCCTTCCTGACCCAACTGTCTCCATTTACCCTGGCTTGGGACTGTCACAGACTGGGAATGTGGCTGGAGATTCTCCCCAGGAGATTCAAAACCTAAATTTCCACACTAACCTCTCCACCACAGAGGGGTAATCATTTTAAAGGGGCCAAAACAGGCCTTAAAATAAGTTTCACAAATTGAAATGGTCAAGTCCAAAATTATGTTTTGAAAATGGGCCATATGAGGAGAAAATCTATGTTTAAAAACAAACTAATGCGATAAAGACTCAAATGATATATGGTGGTCCCTCACCACTTTGAGTTAGACACCACTGGTACAGAGAGCCTCCTCCACACTTTCAGCCTGTGGTCAAGTTGGGCCATCTTGTGATGGGAAATGGAAATGTCTTGGAACAAGTTATTCACACAGTTTAAAGACGGGGTGCAGAGTCTTTAATAGCGCCCCTTTGGCATCATCTGGTGGCGAAATTGCAGATTTGAACTTTACGCCTGACAAAATAAATTTAGCTTGTATATACAAACACATTAATCTAACAAAAGAAAAGATGCTTTACACCAAATTTAGCTAAAGCTAATCCCCCCATTCAACTTTCTAAAATTGCCACAGTAAAATCTTACCTAACCTTTAACCTTACTACCATAAACATAATCAATGCTGACATAACTGGTATTGTAATAATACTTTGTCCTAAACCTTTTTGTAAGAATGTATTTCATCAGTGAGCTTGTCCTTCAGCAGCAGTGCTTGGGTGGTACGCTCTGAGCAGCTGTAGAAACAGGAAATAATGGCTCTTTCCACTGGGTTCTAGGTCTATTTATTTTAGATAAGATGCAAAGACTGTTATTTGAAAGCATAGTATTATGTGCAACTGTTTAAAACAATGCACCTTTAACAAAGATTAGATTTCCTTCCACAACACTTCCATAAATCTTTATTTCAAGTCAACATTTGAAATAACATTTTCATTTTTTTTTTTTTTTGGCCTAAAAACCTTACATTCAAAAATGGCATGTTCACCTTCTCAAACACTTTGTTGACAGGTTCAACAATGCCGCAGCTTTGACCTACATTACATCACCTGCTGTGTCTCATCTCGGCATGCCCAACAGGCTAAAGCAATGCCAACATGTCACACAGTAAACTTGTTGCACAGTTAAGTAGTTCAGACCCATGTCAGTGTTTGGACTACCGTATATTTGAAAGTTACAAGTTCCTTGTAAAACATCCTACCAGACATTTTATCTTAGGTCAGTGACAGCAGACAAATATACATTACATTCACTTTGTAAGCAACGTAGAGATGAACTCTCCACAGCACCCTTATGTACTTTCTTCATTATTCTCTGTAAGCAGCACCCAGATTTCAAGTTTGATTAAGTTTTACATCCTTTCAGCCTTTTTAAAAGTTATCATAATTATAATCTTAAGTGTCAAAGACAATGTGCAATTAATTAAATAAGTAAATAAAAATATTATATAAAAGCAATGTCCAAATCAGTGTAAACCTGAAAATCCACACAGGACAAAACCAAAGATTAAAAATAAAATAAAAACTCCTTTACAATACTGCTTTTCCTTATCATTTTAGCACATTCAATTATTTGGCAGGCCTTTAAATTCATAAAAATTATTAGTTTAGTTTAAATGTAACTAAAAATGCACCATTGGTGGGTTTGTGTCAACGATCATCTACAGCAAGGGCACTTAAGGGAATATTTCACAGTTAAATTTTTTGCTTTACTCCTGACAGACAAATGTAAAAACCCAAGCTTGTGAACAGCAGACGTTCAGACTGGGGGTGACAGTTGGCTTCAGTATGATTGTAACCATTTGAGGGGTTGTAAAACTGTAAGTGTCAATCTTTATTCGGCTTTTTCTTTGCCATCCACTGGCTTCACTGGTTCGGGTTCCTCCAGTAAGGCTTGTTGTCGCTCCCTCTCCTTCACCAGCTGCACACCACAGTAGGTCACCATTAACACGGACAGAGTGGACAGAGGAAAACCTGAAAGTAAGACGGAGAAAAGTCACAAGACGGTGCACTCTTTTGGTTCATTTTTATTACGGAGGATAGAGAGTTGGGGGTTTTGAGACTCTTGATGTTTCCTACACCTTTGTTGATCTTACCTTTAAAAATAAGTCTTTTTGCCACAAGTTTGGCAAACTCCAGACTGTTTAGGGAGAGAACGTTGTAGAGGACAATGGCCCAGAAGTTGGCAGCGTTGAAAACACCCCTGATTCTACGTGACATGGCCTCACCCATAAAATGCTAGGAGCAGGACACATAAGACTATTAAGGGATCTAGCAAAATAATAATCAGAAGTGTACAAATATCGTAATATCATTTTTCTTACCTCAATGGTAGAAAATGGTGGCAGGGAAAATAATTTCGCCACCCACAGCTCAAAGTTAAGGCCGAAACAGTTAAAGAAAGACCAGAGGTAAACCAGGTGACATGGACCAAGCCACAAGGTAGTAATAGCAAATGTGCAGAAAGTTGCCAGGAGCTCTTTGAAGATTTTATCATGATCCCCGCCAATATAGTCATAAACATACCTGTGAAATATTTTCTTATTTAATATGTTGAAGAAATGCTGAGCTTTTTAAACCATTACATTTTCCACAACACTCCAAACACTCACTTGCACAGCCAATCATTGATGCCTCTGTCAAAGTGCCTAAATGTGGAAGAGATTAAACAGAAACATTTGTAATTCAAGTGTTTAGACTTAGCTGTGTACTCCTCTTTATATCCCAATCCATAAACAGAAACTTACGTCTCAGCAAAGACATAGAGCATGGTGATACATTTGGGAGGCTGAGGGGGGTCCAGGTGGTCCAGTGTAGCCACAGTGTTAATGACACCAAACATCATGGCCGCTTTTATCCAGTCGTACACCAAGTTGGAATAAGCCAGGCCAGCTGCAAGGGGTTACAACATATGAGACAAATGGGTATTGGTACTGGTATGAATTAAATATATTAATAAGGTGTTAATAAAAAATAAATACACACCCAAACACCAGTCCGAAAGTTTAGTGACCAATTTTATGTCACTGGGTATGGTCAAAATGTAGAGGTAATGGAAAAAGACATCCACCACTAAAATTACTCCCAGGTGCAATACGGCCTTTGTGGTGATGTTCCACATTTCCCTCTCCTTGCGGGTCAGCTTGGTGTTGGTGGCCTGTGTAATCATAAGGAACAAAGTTTATTTAAATTGCTTTAGATAAAAATCCTATCCAAAGTTTATAACACCTCACCTGTTCATGATACCTGTCAAAAGTCATGATGGGTCCAAAGAAGAAGAAGGGGAGGTAGAAGTTGTATTTAAGCAAATCACAGAAGGTGTAGTGACCATCCTTCTTCTCACAGTTCTCTAAAGCAAAACTCATACAGCGCATGATGCTGAAACCAATGCCTCCGTAAAACAGAATGTCCTGCAGGTCAAACGACCCTGTCACCAACGTTTCCTGAAAAAAGACAGAGGTTTACATTTACAGAGTTTCTGTTTTTGTTCAGGTATGACACTTGCAGTGCTCTGTGGTATTTCAGTTATTTCCTGTCAACTGTCAACATAACCATAAACTTCTGATGTCCATTTGCTTGCATATTATACTTGAACATACTGTCTACTATTTTAAAAAACAAGAGCATCTTTATTCATTTTATATTTTATATATATATATATATATATATATATATATATATATATATATATATATATATATATATATATATATTCATACTTCTGTGTGAAATTTACTTACCTTTTTGCTATTTGCTGCAGGTACAAAAAGAAATTCCATTGTGCATTGTACTATTTATAATGTAAATCTTATCTTTATCACTCACCTGCCAAGAGTTATAGGGCTCTAGCTTAATGGAGGCCAAAGTGCTCAGTCCTGCAACAAAGCAAAGCCACTTCCTCTTGACCAGAGCAACACTGTACAGGACGAGGCAGTGAGACACAACCAGACACATGAAGGTCCAGCCCATAGTGACTAGGACTGCCAAAGCCCCGTATAGACCAAAGACCAAGGATCTGTGCTGTGGGGAAAGAGGGACCAACATCAGCACAATGCCACGAAAATGTAACTTATCTAACATAGACAAACGGGTTAGTGATGCATTACTGTAACTGTCAAATTAGATGGACATTAGATGGACATTAAAAAAGATGGAAGATTTTGATTTTGATGGACAAATTTAAAATGCATAAAATGCATGCATGTTTTTTAATGTTACCTTACATCCATCTATACCAATCTTCATAGTAAGCATGTAATAAGACAAAATAAATTTAAAACATGGTAAATTGTTTTAAATATTACTTAAACTAGAAAACTATACACACCATGAAAATGCAAAACAATAGTGTAATCATAATCTATACTTTAAGAGGGACTGGAGGGTCACTTAACATTATTAATATGAGTTTACTGAATACAGTATATATAGAAAGGCCGCAAAACAGGCTGCGCCCATAGCCTCAATGCAGATCATGCAAGATATACAAAGTCCACAGTCAAATGTCTTCATTTTACATTATAATTAATTAGTTCTAATAACCCCAAAAATAATGCAAACAATGTAAAGTGAAAGCTCCAACTCACAGCCTCGTCATGACACAAACAATAACATGCACACACCTTTGGAGCAACCAGAGTGAATATCTTCGCAAAGATCACATGACCAGCAAGAGCAAAAAGAATATGGTTGCGGAATGTAGTGAACCACATCATCCACTCAAAGTCTGCAACATCCTGTGGAAAATTATCAGCAGCATCTCAGTTGGTGTTTAGATTTACAGAAGACTTCCTTAAAAATTTATAAAGACCTACCATTTTCCTGCCAAAATAATGCCATCCTGGTTTTACACTCTCTTTGAAGGTCTTTCTGCTTACATTCTCTAAACAAAGAAAACCACAGTGATCACAAACTGTTAACTGTTATGAGTGAAGTCTCATGGCACAGTGTAGCTTAATGTGATTGATGGATAGTAATTAGTTTAAGGTGGCATCCAGTCCATTAACACCAAATATTATGTAATGCACTCTGAAGCTTTGTGTTTTTGTGTCATAATCTTTGTCACAGATTATTTGACAGTATTACCAGCATCAAATGCACACTCAAAAGTTATAACATGACTGAAATTAAATATACAAGAACTATATTAAGTTAAACTAATGAAAAAAGTGTGCGAGAATGTGCCAGATTTTAGTTACTAGTAAATAGTGCTATCAGAGCAGGGCCCAGAGATGACCATGTTAGGACGCAGACAGTAAAATGGAAAAAAAAAAATAAGGAGGGGAGAATAGGGCAGAATAACAATATGGCTCACAATGTGTGACTGTACCATTCACTAGATTACACTGATGATGTTATGTTTCTGAGATTCTGTATAAAACATTATATGGAGTTTAATTAGCTCAGTGTGTCACCACGCTTAAATAAACCCCCCAAGAAAGTGATTAGCAAATAATTAGACCATCCTTAGATTAATAGGACATTAAAGGGATGCAGTCCTAGAGTAATGTGTTTTGAGGAAAACTACTGTATATGCTCTATTAATATTGTAATATTTTTGGACTGCAAAATTCATTTTGTATACTTTCTATGAGCTATATAAATATTTCTAGAAATGGCATACGCTCACCATTTGAAGCTTCAAGTATCCAACTGCCTGCCCATATCAAAGATCCGGCCAACACTGCTGTGTAGAGATACAGCTCATATCTGGGGAGAGCAGCCTTGATCCCCATAGTCAATCTGTACACAGAAAAGCCTGGTGGGTGTAGTAGCAATAGTCTATAGTTGCAGTAAAGATACACAGATATTTTATTTATTCATCTGAAAATGGGTGTCTTTTGTCAGAAGGAAATACTTACATTTTAAAAGAGGAAATGCTGAAGTGTTAAACAATCATCCATTGTGACACATATAAAACACTGACCAAACAAAACATGTTTGTGAGACTTTGAGAGCACTTTAGTGTATGCTTTACAAGCTAACCTTGCGTGCTGATAAAAAAAGTTCCTGAGGTATAACAGACAAAAGCTTTGAATTACAGAAAATAGGCTAAATATTCACATAGTAGATGGTTATATGTATATAATAAATCGTCTACCTAACCGCATATTGGCAATATCAGACGATGACCACTGTTTTAACGAGGTGACATTTTACTATTAAGCCTTTAGGGTCGACAAGCATTGACTTAAATAGGACTGCAGAACTGTGGCTCCTCGGAATCAGCCTCGTCAGCTGCGCAACTCTACCTCTCCTTCCTATTATAGCTCTAGCAGTTGCTCTTGCTGTACAGCAGGCAGCTGCAGTGCTATGTGATCCATCTGAGGTGCTTGGGACTCACTTCAAGAATAATTTGCCTTGAATGGAATGACCAAGAATGATGCACAGAATTAGAAAAAAATACTTTACTTTATCGCGTATTTTACCTTATATATTACTAGGTTTGTTTGTGTAGCTCACTTTGAGTTGAACTTTAAATAGTTGATTCAAGTCTAAACCCTGCCACCTGTAACCATGGATGCGGACCCCAGCAAAGCGCCCTGCATACAAATGTGGTTTACTGTTTCCCTGCCCCATACACACAAACAGGCCTGTTTATTCATTTAACTCTTTCAAAACAGACTTGGGTTTACTAACCTTGTATCCGCTTTATTGTTAGAAGGGGTTTGGGGTGTTTGTAGCCCAGTTCTTCAATAAAAAAGAAAAGAAAAAGGCCTGTGGCTGGTGGTAAGTAGAGCAGGTTCACTTCATCCGTCTTGAGGGGGCTTGCCGGTGCCGCTGCTGATCGCCAGGCTGGGCCTGTCAGGATGTTGCGGATTCAACGGAGGAAGAGGGAGGTGGGGGTGATATATTTATCCTTCACTACAGCTCCGCAGTGAGGGGTGTTCCACACCCTTACGGGAGCGCACAGGCTCTCAGGTTCAGAATAATAAGAGAAGAGTAGAATAGCATCAGGCAAAAGCAGTATTTTGTATCCACTGACGTTACAAAAAAGCAATTAAATACAACCCATCACATAAAATGTTTTGTTTAGTTGCAACCCTCCAAGATATTGGTCATTTTAGCACTACATTTCATAAACCTAATATATATGCAGTAAAGGCATATTCGAATAATACAAACTGCTGTGTCTAAATAATGTATATTCCTCTGCATTTGTCAGGACACCCACGCACACAACAAAGCCGCTCATTTGACGGAAAAAAGTGCGCTCTTAGCGTATTTTCCATTTCTGGCACTAGGTGGCGCTCTGATCTTATTTACCGTTAAGAGCAAACTGAACTAACCCAACATCAACTTTGTACTTTTTGGATTTGCTCATTTGGGTTTATCTAGACAGCTACAAAGTAGATATAACAGCGTTATTACCAAACCCATGGAGATAATACAGTTAAACATTTCCTCTGGTGTTGATACTGAAGGGGTATAGGCTATAATTTGTTGCGTGTGCGCAACAGTAATTATAGGGGGGAGAAAGCTGGAGAAAGCCGTGTCTGCGTTGAGCACTCGGCTGCTGCCTGAAAGAATACATCACAGAAACAAACGCCCTCCCACTGCCAGTTCCCCGGTTCAGATGCAACTCCAAATACATAAAGCCTCCATGTTGCAATGTGATTGTAAGACCAGGAGTAATGAACTGTTTTCTACAAGTGGTATCGACTTTTAACGAGGCATAATTGCAATTTGTTGCATGTTTTTGGATGCAAAGCAACTCTTTGACCGGCTTCCTGCTGTTTGTAAGACACGACCGCTTCTTTGGATCATCTGAGCTTCACGGCTAATCCTAACTTGCTAACCAGGCTAACAGCTAACTTTAGCGAGTAAGCGTTTCAGATTCGTTTCTTTCTTTAAGTTACATATACTTTCGTTTCTCACAAACTAGAGTAGTGTGCAGTAATGACATTTTGCGACAAGCCATAAATGACCGTCCTCATCTGGTTTCCACACACCACCGTGCTAGCTGGCCGGCTAACACCGCTGCCACAACACTGCGCCCCGGACGCACGGTGACGCACGGTCAGCTTTGAGCGGGTGAACCCCATCTTAAACTACGCTAACATTAGCACACGAAGAAAGCGCGCTAGCACGGATACGCTCTGGGAAAACAAAGCAGGGATAACCACCCGCCTAAATGGACCACATGTCCATAATAACCCAGGTTTCCAACCCAAAGGAGGAGGAAGTACTATCTTTTAACCAAGAAAAGGGTAAGAATGAACTCAATACATGATAGTTTTGCCTATAGTGGCGTGCTAATCACTTTCTCCACATTAGCTCACGTTTGTTAGCTGTGTTTAGCCCAAGGCATTGGATCACATTATGCACTAGTTCTTATTTAAACAAAAGACAGTATTACGGTTCAGTTCAACAACTTTATTGAGCAACAAGTTTATGTGAGAGGCCTTTTGTGTCCTTCCTTGTTTTTATTGAAATGTTTGCAAGACGCAGGTTGATGTAGTTAAAGCGCTTTGAGTCATTTATCAGATTTTGTTCTTTAAAAGTAGTAATTTCGGGCTATGCAACTTTCTTCGCTTTGTTATTTGAGTTGTTAAAGTTTTCTCATGTTTCTTACACAGTAGGCGATTTGACAGGTGAGCGCTAAATGAACCACGACCACAAGATTCTTTCAGTGGTTAGATAAAAAAAAAGTAGCATCAGGTTTCAAAATTAACCATATTGTAAGGTTTAATGTCTAGTCTGTTTTTGTCAGACTTAAGCATACAAAATGAGTAAAACGTGTTCTCTGTGCAGTCATTAGAATTTGCACAAACAGAATGTTTCATGTCTAATGAAATCTTTTGACTTTAAGGTAATTGTATATGTTGAGATAAGACTATTTTAAAGCATGACATTGCTCTTTGTCTTTAGTAACACCTGAGCTTTTCTCTTCTGTGGAGGTTGGAGCCATGACTTCAAATGTCCACTCAGACATTCCTCAGGCTACTTTGACAGTTTCCTGGTCACCCCAGACCCAGCAACGCGTAACAGTGTCACAGTTCAAACCTTACTGAAGACCATTTGTAATGTAAGAATAATGTCATAGGCCTTCAAGTACAACAATGCATTTGCCTCCAAGGATAAAATAGTATCACTGATGTTCTAATGTTTTACAGAACAATATTATTTAGGTACTTGGAATTTGCCTGTGATCAAAGAAGATAGGTTTCCATTGTTGATTAACACTACCTAAAATGTATTTTAGTGAATGGCAACAATGGCATATGCTGCTGAAAAGTGGCTTTTAACAAAGCCTTCCAGAGTTTTTTCTCTGCTAAAAACTGTAGCGTTTATTTTTTCTCCCCCTTTTTTCCAAACAGTTAGTGTTAGCAATTTAGTGACTTTGGGTAAGGATGTCATGCAACTTTAGTCAAGAACCAATGTTTGAACAATGACATTGTTAATTAGTTTAATTAATTTCTGTTAATCTCGCAAGGGTTAAAGCATTCTACAAGCAGATAACACAGATTGCTATCTGCTGGCAAGTGGATTATGCAAGAATACAGTAATTACTACAGTATGACTTCTTTGCATGTAGTAATTTGTAAAGAGATTTTAATTGCAAATTTAAATAATTTAAGTTTATTTGTTTTTGTTACTTGCAGTTTAGTTATTTAGTTGACAGGTAATATCAGTCATTTCTTTGAATATTTTGGTTTTGTCTCTCTATGAAGCCTCTCCTTTGAGGAATTTAACAGATAATCTTACATTGGTTGAGCAGGCTCCAAAGTGTCTGGACAAAATAGTGACCACCTTTGCTCCCAGTGTTGTGCTGCCTGTTCCCTTACGACATGTGCCTGCCTTTTGAACACTGTTTTTTACTGCCAAGTGGCCGCCTAAATATAGAGCTGGTGGCTTGTCGACCAGGGCACCACTGACCTCAGGCTGAGTATAACTTTCACAAAGATGACAATGATCATTATTTCACCCTCTAACAAATAACCAGAACGTTAGCAACTGTTATTAGACAGTAGTTGTAAATATTGTTTGAGACTTGTAAAGTGGGTGGTTCAAAAAAAAAACAAAAAAAACTTCAAAGCCAGCTACAGTATAGAGGATAAAGTTTTATGTTTTAAATAGTGGGCAATGGCACTGATTGTGTGGATTGCGTCCTTATTTAACTTCAAAAGTATGTTACAATATGAATCTCCTCTTAAGACAAATTTATGTAACCCTTTGTAATATAGCCATTTTTACTCTTTACTTTTTATGTGAGTGGCCTTTGTGTTCGAAAGAGGGTAATAATAAAAGTTAGTTATATTTTAGTTATTATTATTGATGATACCTGAACAATCAATTGTCCACATGTAACTGCAGTGAAAGTAAACGGCTTAGCAAATGACACTATACTAAAGTATTCAGTTTGTTTATAATTTCTATTCATGGTATGAGTTTATTATATCCCAGAGACCCGCTGTTGTAAAAATATAGGTCAAAGTATAATTTTCACATTTACAGTTTTTGACAGGCCATGACATTGAAAAGATATAACTGTGACCCATATATTTTACAGGTTATAGACTGAAACTAAAGAACAACGCCTGAGAATTGAATTTATCTGACATAACCTAGATGTTTCTGAAGTTATGGCTTGTTGTTACTCTGCAGAAGACCTGATTTGGGCCTGACACACCCACTTTACAAATTTTGTACACATGCTACTGGTTATATGGACAGTGATCACAGCAAGTTTGGCAAAAATGTTTCAAAAGTTAGAGGCCTCTGATGACTTAACATGGAATTACCCATGTTCCTGCTGAAGCGATGACTAATAATATGTGCAACTTTTGATAATCTAAATTTACATTTAAATGACAAACTGGAGGGATGCCATCAAATTGCGTGTTTACTGGCTATAGTAATAGTGCAGTAATATTGCCACCAATTAGGTTATGCCTCTCTGTGAATAGGAAAACACATGAACAATTTCACAACATTGTGTTGCAGTACAAATACACATTGGAGCAGATGGTGCTGAACCATATTTTTATTACATGGGAACCCTAACCCTTTAATAAGACCCCTTCTAATTTTGGGAATGGCCCTGTTTCTTTACTGTGGGACTCTCTCTACCTGAGGTGAATGTTGATTTCTTTCCAAAGTGCAGTCCTAGGTTTTGACTTGGGGACTTTTGTGATGAAACAAATAAAGCATGTGGTTGTAGTGATGAATCACAGGAACCAGCTGACAACTTTATCATCACACTTTTACAGAGCTGCAATGACAAGCAAATCCCTGTTTGATAAAAAGGTTTTATTTTTATGTATGACCCCAACTAATTTTTGCTGCATTCACATAAATAATAAAAAATAGAAGTATATTATGATGTAATATCCCTGCACATATCGACACATCTGAAAATCATGCCTGGTATTTGTCACAGTTTAAAGTGAAATCTGGTATTTACCAGGAAGAAAGGGTCAGATGACACCTGTTTATTCTTTGGAAATATTAGGCTGCACTAGCAATGTCTTGGACTTAGAGTTTATTACATCTAAAAAAAAAGATGCAAAGTGCACATAGAACAGACTTTTTTTTTTTTCAAATTGGTTTATTTTATACTCTTGCCTACAGTACACTAAAATATTAGTTTATATGGTAATTGCACATAAGATGCTTTGCTTCAATGTACAGTATACAGTTGCACAGTTCAATCTAACTGTTGCATTTTTGTTTCACTAAGTTGGCTAGTGTTGACACCGCTAAGTTGTTTTTAATTTAATACAGTACTATTTGTTAATTATTGTTAATTTAATACATGTCTGTGAAGGCCTGCAGTCATCCAAGTCCTGATGAGCTAAAGTAGTTTCAAAGCTCATATTTCTAGTGAACTATAGAAAACTGTTTGAGCTATGAAATGTTCAAGCTTCGCAACTGTTTATACTGGAAAAAAACAAATTTCATTTAACAACAAAAACATGGAAAAATCAGTGAACTTATCACATGACATCAGGCATGAGAGACATGTTGTAGGGCGTCCTTTAAAATGGTTTTAAGGGCTCTTGGTCTTTGTTGTATCTCTTTCTATAGGAACAGCATCTTATTTGACAGATGGCTTGGGCTTATTTGTTAAAGGTCAGCTGGACAACACCAAGAGGTCAAAACATGACATAATGGCTTTTTTTGGCCTGCACTTCCAAAAGCATTCTCGGTCTTTAAGGCCAGAGGGGCTAATAGATAGAGAGGAATGCACCCTTGTATAGCCTCTGCAGAGTCTTGGGGGGGGGCCTCCCTCCCCTCTTGCATGTCCAGGCTGCTTCAGTCACTCACCTGCCAGCTGAAACTTGGGAGGGAAATAACGCACGCTTTCAAAATGGAGATCTGCAGGCCAATCAGGTTACAGGAGGAATGACAGGGCGAATGAAAAGGGAGGAGTGTGCAGCTTTCAACTTGTCACTATTAATAAAAGCTCTGTCTTTTTTAGGCTCTGCTCCATAGTTGTGGTAAGAGAGCTGAGCGCGCTCACAACTGTTGCTGTTTGTGACACGTGGCACGTTATTTTTATTGATCTGAAAAAAAAGTCTTGTCATCAAACCCAACACATGCCTTCTGATTACATTTTCATGAATTAATTTTGGCTCTCGCCATGGCCATGTAAATAATATAAAAATGTTACTCATTTACTCACTTAATCAGCATACTGTGTTGAGATTCCTTGTTCCTTCCCATGTTCACCATGCCACTTCTCATCTTTTTACAGCATCCCAATCAAAAAGCAGCCTCAAGAAGCAGAGGAGCCGGAGCATTTTTACCACATTATTCTGCTGCTTCCGCAACTACAATGTGGAGCCACCAGCCACCAACACCAGCTCCCTGGTGCCTGCACCTGTTGAGGAGAACGGATCACCTCCCAAGGTGCGCTGCTTTGCTGGGCACCAACTCATCATTTTATTCCATGTTTAACTTACTATTGTCTTCATTCAGATCTGTCAATATTTAAGCTTTATAACTTTATCTGTGTTTGTGTGAATAGTCCTTTTTTGTGTTAGTTTTTTTTTATATATTTTTTTAAACTTTCAATTATTTCTTCCTAGCCTCACCCTGTTTTTGTATATGCGTATCTATCTCTCCTGTGTTGTAGTGTGACCAGGTCGAGGTCATCCCTGTCCCTAGTGTATGTATTGCCTTTTTTCCTTTTCCTTTTGCATGCAGGCTGAGTAGGCTGGTGCTGGCACATGCTGCTAAAGTTCCTTTAGTTCTGCTACCAAGCTGTGGCTTATTTTCAGCCAATTGTTGCACTGGGCAGAGAGGAGGGTGTAAAGCACCTATGGGTTTAAAGTGTGTCTGGTCTGCATGACACTGAGTGGTTTGTATCTCTAATGACTATAGCACTAACATTCTAACATAAAATGCAACAAGCCTAATGATAACCTAAAATATCAAACTGTTAACAGTTTACAAAAAGGTAAAAATTTGACCAAGTGGAGTGTTTTATGGTCTTTAAGTTCAACCAGCTGTGACAAACATCTTTTTTGCTTGAGCATAAAACATTGTGCGTGAAAGGTGCTATATATATATATATATATATATATATATATATATTTGTCTTTTCAGCTTATCTGGTGCCTGTTTATAACTTTGTTCATTCTTTATTGTCCCCTATATTCCCATAGCCACCAGCCAAATACCTCCTTCCAGAGATGAAAATATCTGACTACGGCAAAAAGTGTGTAGTGATAGACCTAGATGAAACCCTTGTCCACAGCTCGTTTAAGGTAAGAAGAGGTGCAAGTCTGTGCATATTGCCAGTTGGTTTAAATTGTATTTTTGGTAGAGAAACGCAATGTAACACTTGCTATGACTTTAAGGTGTAAACAAAGCAGTGGACAGATTTTGTGGATGATGTGTTGTAGGATGGCAATGTGAGTTTACTTCATTAATGATGCTGTAGATGTTTCTTGCAGGGCCTCTGCTGGCCAGTACGGTGGACAAGAGAGCTCAGCGAAATACAAAAGCCGAAACAGAATTTACAAAAATAAACCGCCAAACGGATTTACAACATTTAACTGCATCAAAAATGGCAACACAGAATTCAACAACATATAGGACTGGAAATTGCTAAACAAAATGACAACAATAACCACACAACACTACATCAGTATTAATCATACAGAATTACAATAACATTAATCACACGGCATTACAAAAGCATTATTTAAGCAAGTGTGTGCATGTAGCCTATTCAATACATAAAAGACTCACCAGCAGCAACATCTCCAACAGCTGTAATCCACCCATAGCCTTGGTCTGGGCCTGGTCTGGCCAAATAATCCACCAAAGCCATGTTTTTTCTATTTATTAGTGGTCATTAATGACACATTGTCAATGCCATTGTGAGTTAATTAGCCACGCAGCTCAAGTTTTGTTTCTCTCAAACGTAAACAAATGCAAAGCAAAGCAGTCTTTTACTCGTCCGGCCAGCCAGACTGCTTTCTCATTGTATTACACAGAGATATCAGTCTGGGATTGTACGGTTTGCACAAGGCGGGAACATGAGCGGAACTAACTTTGCTGAGTAAACCAATCAGAGAAACCTGCATGGCTTACGCGGCGGACATCTGGACTGTTTTGGTTTAAAAGAATCGTTGCATTCAATATGACGCAAAACAAAATCCCACGCTACAATTGGCCCAGGAAGAAAGAGCAGAATACAGAGTAGATTGGACAATTCCAGACCAATTTCTCTGTTCGAGAAAGCAGTCTGGCTAGTGTTTTACTGCAGCAAGCATCAACAGTGAACAATAAAAAGTCAGGTAGCCTATAAGACGCTGTGGCTCTAGAGCATTGTCTTTTATAAACTGTGGTTCATGCAGATATTTATAAAAGAGGGTCAAAGTTAATGCAGCTCTACAGCTACAGACCTTCTAGTGATGTTCTGGTGCAGGAAAAATACTTTTATAATGCTGATGTAATGTTGTGTGGTTATTATAATTTTGTTTGGCCATTTCCAGTGCACTGAAATGTTGTAATTCTGTTTGGCTTTTTGTAAAGTGTGTTTTAGCTTTTGTATTTTGTTGAGCTCTCTGGGCCACCATAGGGCAGTACTCGTACTACAGAAAAAATTGTCTGACAACTGACTTGTTTTATTGCTTCTTGCAGCCTATTAGCAATGCTGACTTTATTGTTCCAGTGGAGATCGATGGAATTGTTCATCAGGTATGCCACAGCACAGAGACCCCAGTTCACTGAAGTCATTTCTATTTACAGGATTATTTGTTTTTGTTAAAAGAACCTGAAGATGGAGGCGGTGATCCATTTCAAGTAATCCAGGATAGGCTGTGTGTATCCTGGTTGGCCTATTCATGATTACTTGCACTGGGTGGCAGCCACTGAGCCAACCTGCAGAAAAAAAAATTATTACCCTGCTTACTTTACATCCAGGTCCTGAAGTCACACAGGAGGATGTTTTTCACTTGTCGAAACTAAATGCATCCTTTTTTCCTGCTTCAATGTTCAAATTATTTTTATATTAAATTAACTAAAGCTAATTCATCCAATATTATTGTATTTACAGTACTTATCATGGTTTGTTTAACCTGACCCATAATAATATTACAGGTGTATGTGCTGAAAAGGCCCCATGTAGATGAGTTTCTTCAAAAGATGGGAGAGCTCTTTGAGTGTGTGCTGTTCACAGCCAGTCTCGCTAAGGTATGATAAAGTCTATTTTTGCCTCTATGTTTGGGCTGCCCTATAAATTTCATCTTACTTAAACTGCTTCACTTTCTATGTCTTTTGCACCTTAGACAATAATCCATGGGTAAGTTTATGAAATGGGGAAATTAGTAAATGCCTGCTACTGTAGCGTTGAGGTAAAGGGTAGTGCTTGTTGTGTCATAGATTAGTAAAACAAAGACATTTGCTTCCTGTTTAGTATATCATTAAGTTCCTGAAATAGAGGCTGCAAAACATATTGACTTATAATGCTCCCAGCTATAGGGTTTTGTGTAACAGTTTTCTGTTTTACAGTATGCAGACCCTGTGGCAGACCTGCTCGACCAGTGGGGTGTTTTTCGTGCGCGGCTCTTCAGAGAATCCTGCGTTTTCCACAGAGGAAACTATGTCAAAGACCTCAGCAGGCTGGGGCGTGAACTTAACAACGTCATTATTGTTGACAATTCACCCGCCTCCTACATATTTCACCCTGAAAATGCTGTGAGTGTTTTATTTTTTCCAATTGAGCCAAACTCTCAACAAAAACTAAAATAAAAAGTATGCATAAATACTAGTACAAGTATACTATAAATGGAGAAAAAAAATTACTAAAATAAACTAAGGCACTGGCAAAAAAAAATTTTTTTTTAAAGGAGAAATAATTTACTTGGCCAGCATTGGGTTTTACGTTTCACTGTCAACCAGAGTTGCTTCGTAAAAGCCGAAAAGCTCGGATGTAACCGCCATTTTTTTTGCCCTTTCAAAATGACATTGGTGAATCTAGAAGAGGGTCTATCTATGAGTATACCCCTCTGGCCAGCAATAGAGTTGTGGCTCCTAGAGTTAAAAAAAAAAAAAAAAACCTTAATAGTGCTGCAGCTATTGATTATTTTAGTAATCAAGTAATCTATTGATTTATTGGTTCAATCAAGTATTCGGATAAAACATTTTTTTTATTTTTTATAAGTCAGCAACACAGTTCAAATAAACAGATAACGCAAGTTTAACCTTCTTATTCTTGATTTTACATCCATCAGCATTGTAATGGCAGTTCCATTTCACAATATATGTGCATTATAAATGCAAAAAAAATACCTGAGACTAAAAGGCTATTAAATAAATAAGAAAATGCATTAAAAAAATTATGAAAATGCATTATATTGCACATCCATTATCATTGCAATGTACCTTCAATGCATTTCAAATGCCTTAAAAGAAAAATAATGTCAGGCTCAGCCTAAAGCATGGCATTAAGTACACATTTAAAATAAAGGTTAATCCAAAAGCTGCCTTTTAAGGTTTACAGTGCATTTAGTGATGTGCATGTGAATCAAAACACTGGCATATAACAATAGAATAGTCCTCTGAATAGTTTGGTGACTGTCCTGAGAAGCGGGGGAAGTAAAGTGCTGGGGCGACGTTCAATTAGCTTGACGGCGCTAACACAAAGCTAATAAACAAATGAGCCAAGTCCTTGACAGAGACTGTGATTCTCACATTAATATTAACACAACATCGAAACACTGGAGGATACTTACTGTAAATGTTTGCACAACGGGCGCTTCGGACCTGAAACTAGGGTCACCTGGATGGCATGGGTGGTCGTACCCCCCCGAGCCAGACAACATAAAAATGATTAAGGCATTTTGCTAATTAAATTACTTGATGAATTGTTTCAGCCCTACACCTTTTAATAGTTGCAAGTTTCTACCTGTTCTGCCATTGTTTGAAACTAAACTTTTTTTTTTTTTTTGAAAATATATTCTGCATTTTTTTGCAAAAAGGAAACACTGGGATGTCCATGTTACTTTTAAGCACAGTCAAGGCTACTTTAATAAAAAGCTATTGTTATTATTATTATTATTATTAATAATTTATAAAGACTTATCACTTTATTGTCCCTGTGCAAAATTAACTGTCTGGACCCGCCACCAGGAGGCACCCAACATGTTTTGAAAATAATATACTCTTCATTCATTTTCTTATGTGAATGTAGTAGTAAGAATGTGACTGTATTTCCAGGTTCCGGTCCAGTCCTGGTTTGACGACATGAATGACACAGAGCTTCTGGACTTGCTGCCTTTTTTTGAAGGACTCAGCAAAGAGGAGGAGGTCTATGGAGTTCTACAAAATCTGAGAAGCAGGTAGCAGGACAGACCTAAGCATCATGGCTGACCTGCTTCCTCCTCGGTGTCCATTTGTGCCCTAAATCTACGTCACACCTCTCGGACTAAACATGTCCCTTTTGTCACTGCCTCAAGGGGGACCCCTGGAGTTTCACTGTGGAAACCCTGACATAACTTGTCTCTCTCAGCTCTTGGTGACTGCCTGCTGAGTGCCATCAGAAACCTACTCTTATTCTCCAAGGAGCACTGTTTCACTAAAACACTGGAAAGTGTACAGAGCATCCTAAGTTGATTATACTGGTGAAAAATACTAAGAGGACTGAACTCTGTTTTTTATTTCAAACATACAATTTTTATTATATGGGGAAAGTGTTTGTTTTAAAAACCAAAAGAAGAAACATTTGTCAGAGCATCTCTTTTGTGGCGCAACACAAAAAATGAAAGTGAAAGTTTTTGTCCTCGTATCGTTGCTATGCAGGCAGTTTCTGGTGGTAGAAAGGACTGTGACCCTCTTTTCTTACTGAGTGAAGTGCCTTGTGTGAAAGTTGTTTATATGACGAGATGTTTTGTACATGGCATATTTCAGAGTACTTCAGTCTTTTCACAAAAGATTGCTTTAAAGTTGACACAGAAGTATCTTTATATAAAAGTTTGGCTTTAGTTTTTTTTTTTTTTTTTGATGAAATGAGTTTAAATACACTCCATAGTATTTTCTCCCTCAGTTACCTTGTGCCATTATGTAGCTGTAACTTTGTTTCTTTCTGCTTTCATTATTTGTAGGAATGTTGTATTTTATTTGTTTAGGAAAAGAGTATGCAATTCTGAGTTTACTGGCCCATTGAGTGTAGTCCTTTACGTCTCAGTTGTAATCTTAAAGCTCAGATAAAAAAACTGTGCCATTTTCTGTCTCGCATTACTCCATTTGTTTTATTTGCCAAATAAGAAAATTATTTCAACAAGTTTGTCTTTTAGAGGGGTTATTTATGTTAAAGTGTTAAACCATTAGTATGTATAGCATTATAGGTTCTATTCTGTTGACAACTAGATGCCAAGTTCATTTGTATGTCTTTTTGCTGCAATTTTCTAGGTCATGTTTATCAAACAGCATTTCAGCTACATGTATTACCTTGGGCAGAATTGTATACAGATGCAAAGGTGTCCTTCCTTTTAAAATGGTCACAGATCTTACTGTAAATTGGTCCAGTGCCATGTTTTTTACTTTTTCAGTAGGCTAGTGTAGGATAGTGGTTGGTTAAGTCTGGACAGTGGTAAACCACACACAAACATCTCCACTTTACAGACGCTCTGGTGTAAAAACCATGAGGTTGAGATGTGTGCAGTTTACCTCCAGAAACTTTTTAACTGCTCTTCACCTCAGTGCCTATGTTTGAGAGGAGCCACACAACTGAATGCTGCAGCATTACCTACCATGGCAATAACCTTTTGGGGAGGGGGGTTGTTTTCATCCCAGGTGTTTGGTCGGAGTTAAGAGTACTTCACAAGGATATCAGTACGTTTGAAATTTGAACAATCTATAAAGTATGATTTATGAAACACCCTAATTAATGACTTGCCAATTACACATTTTATTTTCCAGGTTTGTTGCATTTAAAAAGACAGACAAAAAAAGAAAAATGCAAGATTTATTATAGAAGTCAAAGTATCAGAAGGATGCTTAGTCTTTGCCATCCAAACAGACCCATAATCTAATGTTTTAAAAAAATTACTGAGGCAGAAAATCTCTAATCATAATAGACAGCTAAGAATATCACCATCCTCAGTCATATGTTGACCGTCACAGGTGGCCAGAAGGCAACATTGTGAAACAATAAAATGAAGCTTTGGTGCCGTGTGGGGATTTGTGCACCCAACAATCCACTTTTTCACTTAATTCCTTGTTCCTTTACTGTTTATGTTGTATTCTGGCGATCCTTTTTTTTTAAATTCAACATGGTTTCACAGTTAAAAGGCTGCAGCTCCTAAAAAATCTAAATCTACATTTTGATTTAACTTTTTTTTTTTTTGCTCTTGAACATTATTAGTATTGAGTGATCAGGTCATGGTGGTTCAGTGTAATGTTCTTTTCAATGACTCTTCTCAACCTCAGTGGTCACCTTCCTGATATTTGTATCATTGTGATATTTTTCTACCTACCTTTGTCAGTATTGGGTTACATATTTCTACTGTTTCCAGGCCACATTCACCGTTTTTACTTTCTTGCCTTTTCAGTCAGGTCTTGTCCTATTATGGGACATGCGTGCCAGCACAAGCATTTAGTTTTTGTTTTGTTTTTTCCCCCCACTTCACTCATTACACAAATCATTTATTGATTTAACACCAAAGTTAAGAAACATAAGTTAAGGTCATCGTTTTCTTTTTGGTCTAGTACACTTTTTTTTTTTTCTTTAAAAATGCATCACTTCTTATTGGCTTTCTTTTGTGTGTTGGCAGCACGTAATCATCCTGAGCATCAGTTTATATTTTGTCTTTCCATAATAAAAGAGCTTCATTTAAACTATTGTCATGTGTTAAATGTTCAAGCCAAGAATAATTTCTTTAGATTGTTATCCGTGTGATAGCATCAAGTACAAATAGGGAAATTGTTTAGCACTAAATAATATGCATGTCTGCATATTGTGACATGCAGACATGTCACAATAAAGCACATTTGAATTATTTGTTGGTATGACCTTTCCAGTGCCCTAACCTTGTTTTGATTGTTGCACTAAAACCTGTGTACCAGGGGTTTCTCCCAACAACATTACCTGTATTTACAGTTGTTCAAGATTATGAAAAACATGGAGGAAATATTAGTGTATAGATGATTCAAGGTGGTCGTGACCTGCATTCTGGGCCCTGTACTACGAACCCAGTTGAACCTACCCCGCACAAAGTGGGTTGTTGAGTTGACCCTGGGTTTCTCAGAGTGAGAGCGTGTTCATTTGAAGCAGGCGGAGTCGGCACACAGTGATCCACATTTCAATAGTCTACACACAACTTCTCTACAACTACACTGCTCCAAAGCAGGTTAGCCGTTCAGCCTAAGTTACCACAGTTATCTACCTCACTATAAAGTGAACTAGCCTCATGATACCGAAAACCCAGGGTTAATCCTGAACTTACCTTGCTAACCCCTTAACCAAGCTTCGTAGTACAGGGCCATGGTCTTGTTCCAGCTGAAATTAAAAACCACTAACAGGTGCTGATGATTGAGCATTCATCTTAATTTACAATAAACAGTGATGTTATAAAAAAAATAATACATTTTGACTTTCTGCAATAATTAAATGGCCATCTGATACAGAGATTTGAACCTAACAAAGATAAGACAATTGTCAAGATGTTACTGTCATAGTTAACTATAATGCAGGTCAGAAAAGCCAGTTTAAGTTGATGTGATTTACAGCATTAAAAAGTCTAGCTTTGTACAATAAAATATTTGAAGAATTTAATCCACTTCCCAGAAATAGCAAGATTACTTAAAAATACTGCAGTTTAACCAGCACAAAGAATATTAAACTTTTTGAACATTAGCCAATAAATTAAATCATAAACAAATTAATTTTATAACATGAATAAAAAAATGGTGCAGTAGAAACAAGCCAGTTTGACATTTTACTAAGCATCAATTGCTATGATGTGTACAAAAAGTCCAGCTGATGGGAGAACATCTCCATTTTTATTAAGCAGAGGCACATGTCGGTATCCTATGAACAAGCAAAAGTAGATGTCAAAAAACTGTGATCACATTTGACAAGCGTCAATAATTGTGTTGCTTATGCTCAAACAGAGACCCTTCTTTTGCTATCATTGTGTAGTGAGAGAAAACATTGTGCTTTTAGATGTTTTTTATCTGTTGTAATGAATGCTCCTCTCAACTTACCCATTTGAATGCTGTTGAAAGGAAGTGTGTACTGGGCAACAAAGTCATTATCAGACATGGAGTCAAAGTCTTCCACCACAAAGCGCACCAATGCTAACTCTGGCACATACACATCAAACTGGAAGTTTTCATTCCAAGCAGGGTTAAAACCTAAAACCAAAGAAAACCACATTAATGCTTAATTCAAAGCATGGATTTGTGTGGTGCTATATCTTGAACTTCATTGTGTTGTTTTGGTTTGCTTTGTCCTGTGTGTGCATTATACTTGATAAATATAGGCTATGGCTTTAACATTGCCTTCTGAACCCATTAAAATAAAAGTACAGCATCTGATCTGATTCACAAAGACTGTACAACATTTAAAAAAATAGACCGATATACCATTGTTTTCAACAACATGGGTCTCTTTCACAGCGACATCTGCAGGGACTCCATAGACCTCCACTTTCACCAGTGGGTCCACAATAGAAGATTTCATGTTATTCACTTTTGGAAGCTGTTGAGCTGATATAATCTTGTGATAGAGCAATAAAGTCAGTTTTAAAAATATAGACAACTTAAGGAATGCTACTGTATGTTTTCATAGTTTTCATATACCATGACATAAAGTATCTTATGCCTTAGCCATTCGCCTCGGGTCAAGGTGATAGGGTCAAAATCTGTGGTTCTGTTTCTCAGGAAGGCTGGTTTCAGGATGTATCCACTGTTTCCATTAACCATAAATTTGCCTTGGTTCACATCCATGTCCTCGCAAGATGTCTGAAAGTTCAAGGTCACTGAGGAGAAAACACATCTAAACAATAAACAAAAATTGCACTGGTCCAAACTTGACAACCTTTTTGTCAACATTTATACCGAGTTGGCAGCCAGCATTCCAAAGAGGCACGGGACTGTAGTTGGACGAATTAGTCCGGGAGCCGGCTGGATAGATGCGGCTCAGCTTGTCGACATTATGACGGATGTAAGCATTAGCTGCAAGGACAGAATAGATGTAAAATGATTACATCATCATTATCTTGAAAAGATTATGGAGTAAACCAAATAATCACTATCCATTGCGTTTCTAACCAGACTCTGTTGCCAGCTTGACAGCCTTTCCCTCCTTGAAGGATGACATCTCATAGAAACTCAGATTGTTTCTGGCTTCATCAAAACCATTAAAGTGCACACTCTTACAGTAGATCACCATGTCAGACAGCTCTTTGGCTAGTTTCAGCTTATTTTTCTTCTAAATAATTGACAATTAAAAGGTTATTACAATTATGGAAATGTATCACACATTTCATCATTGTTTTCTGATGCCATTCTTACTTTACTCTCAGTCTCATATTCATCACTTGACTCTTCCTCTTCTGTTACATCAGTGTCTTCAGCAGTTGCTTGAGTGAAGCAAGCCTCAAGTTTGTTGAACCTCTTCCCTTTAATCAGGAACTTCCCTTTTAGCTCCTGGAGTTACCGAAAATAATTTGGGTTTATAAATAGCAACTGAATCTTAAGAGATAAAGGTCAAACAAACCTCAGGAGATGGGAAGGTTGTGGGCATGCCGTCTCCCAAAGGAGCGGTAATGAGTGAATTGCCCAGAATGGAGCTCAAATGATGGGCCATAACTTTTTGTTGCTCCATGCTGCAGTGGTTCTCCAAAGAAAGGATCACCGGATATTCAGAGGTCTAGGAATAAAAAGATAAATATTAGTCTTGCTTTACAAGATACTCTCTGAATAACTAATAAACAGCTTGAACCTTTCTGTTACACATACCTTAAAGGCATACTCTTTAATGGCTTTAATGACATCTTTGAAGAGGACCTTGGAGGTGAGTGTGTAGCCATGGTAGATTACTGGCTCATTGTCTGATCCGTCCCAGCAGTCCAGCTCCACACAGCGGCAGCCCTTCAGTAGAGCCCTAAGAGAGAGACACCGTGTTTGAAACACTGAATTTTGGCCAAAGGCTTTACAAAAGAGGAAGGCTGTTACCTGACATAGGCCTCTGTGCTGCTGGGCCCTTTGAGCTGATCCTCCATGAGGTATGTATTGTGTGAGGAGGAGATAAAGTAGCGATTGAGGGGGTGGCTCATGTCCTGGTACACGTCTTTGTGGTACGGACTCAGAATTAAGGCCTCTGGACTATGCAGGTATATGAGGAAACCATCTTTGGACAGGAGCTTCTTCTCCTTGGCTAAAGCATTCAAAGACAATGTAAGTGAAAAGTTATCAATAGACATTATTAAATGTAGTTTATATACTTCCATTTTTATTCAAAGCAGCACCAGAGAATCACAATCTGATTCAGTGGCGGATGACCAACAGCGGTCAACAGGGCACCACCCTACCTAATAAAAACGTTTTTAAAAGAGGTACGTCTAAAACTATCCAGAATTAACTCTTAGACTGGCCGTGGTTAAAGAACATACTGTATTTTGGAAGAGGTCTATGCGGCTGATTTTGTTGCCATTCAAGCAGATGAAACGTCTGAGATTTTCGTTCAGACTCGGCTAGCATTTGTGCCACACTACATGGATTGTAGCAATGAAGTTCAAAAGCGCTTTTTTGCCATCAGGACCGCAAACGTAGATGACATCGTTGGGGCGCTTTTGGATAAATTAAGCACTATTGTCCCAACTGAGAAAAAGGCCAAAATAAAAGTTTTTGACGGAGCAAGTGTAATGCGTAGTGCTACAGGTGGAGTGCAACGTAAAGTAATGGACATATAGAAAAATGCGCACTACGTCCATTGTTGTGTCCATCAACATAATTTAACCATGCAGCGATCCACCTCACACACCTTGGTTGGAGACAATCAGAGACTGGGAACTTTGATGCTCAGAGGGTCAGAGAAACAGTGGGTTTTGTTCGGATGCTGCAAGATGAAACTTGCTGCTTTCTCCTCTAACTGTTCCATAAAATCATGCCACACGTGGATGTGCTGTTTAGCAGCTTCAGAAGATAAAATATTGACCTTGTCTACATTAAGGCTGCCATCCAAAGATTTACATACAGCATGTTGGCCATCAGGTAAAAACATGTATTTGCTATTTGTCTGTGTTTAAAACAAACACCTTATTGAATGACTTAATAAAGTGTTCAGTTTTGCTGAACTACACACCAGACCAAGCACTAGGAAGACAATACACTCAGTAGATACAAAATAAATGAAGTAGATTGTAAATAATGGATAACCTGTTTCATCTGGCTCAAAGTTGTCAATAATCCTGTGGGCATCGGCCAGTGATGCTTTCTCTTTCTGTTCTTTCATCAGGAACTCCACCAAGTTGTCAGGATTCATATAGCCTGTTGTTTTAGCGTACTCTCCATAGATGACATCAATTTCTTCCCGATTGGTCAACAGGTCAAAAAAATGTTTAAGCCCCTCTCCAGACAGATATCCACTTTTTGATGTATCGCATTTCTGTGCAAAATAATGAAATGTGTGGTCAAAAATATGTATCAGTTAATACAAAAACTGAACAGGTGTCATTACCTTGAAGAGCATTTCTGTGTAGTCTTCATCCACATTAATATTGATCAGACACATGAGGTTTTTCACCTCAGACTGACTCAGCTTTTCGTCCATGTTTTTGTCTGCCTTTCTTAGGCAATTGAAGATCCAACTAGGTGTTTAATGTAAGGTCAACTACTGGAAGATTTAACCCATAATAATGTATGAACTGCCTGTGAAGTATTAAAGGATACTGCTCGGTCTTCTCTTGGCAATTCAGGTTGTTTATGTTGGAGATCATTTTCTCCATGCTGTTCACCCACTGTTTGGCCTCCTCCTCACAGCTGGCAATGAGGTCCAAGTTTTTGCGCCGGCTTTTGAAGATGATCGAGAAGCAGCGCCCCTCGACCTGCTCTTCTGTGTACTTCCTAAAACCCTCTGACTGACGACCCAGTCGTAAGGCATCAATATCATCTAGAGAAACTAGTGAAGAGAAAATGCATGTTAACAGCAACTTGAACTGGACCAGCCCCTTGGTAAATTCAAGTGTTTTGTTTCAAAGATGTCATATAGGATCGGCGGCAGTAGCACAGTGGGTAGAGCGGCTGTCCTTCGATCCCGCTCTCCCCCACATACTGTCGTTGTGTCCTTGGGCAAGACACTTAACCTACATTGTCTCCAGTGAGTGTTCTGTAACACTGGTAAATAGCTTAATCTGTGTAAAGCGCTTTGAGTGCCTACTACAGTAGGTGGAAAAGCGCTATATAAAAATAAAGATTATTATTATTATTATTATTATATACAATCTATTTTATTCTAACTTTTTTTTTTTCTAAATAAAAAAATCTGCAATAAGTAGTTGTCATCTTGGATCCTATTTACATTCAAACTTGATTCAAGATTCAAGCTGGTTGCAGCTTTACAATACTTAATCATGCTCCAGCTTTTAATGTGACAGCTATTTCTGGATGCAATCCAAGAGGAAGGTTTAACCTGCACTATTTCAAACCACCCTTCTACAAACAGACGATCACTATCTTTATAAACCCTCAATTTGTTTTATTGCAATCATGACCAGCCCTTGTATTGCGAGATAATATGAGGACCTTTATAACAAGCACACTCTTTTGTTGCGGTGTGATCTGTTTACTTTGATATCATATTGCAACCTGTTTAAAACTTCAACCTACTCTACTTGTTCTCAACATAACAAAAGAAGCTGTAGACCTACACACTCAGATGGGCTGCCTGGATAGCAACACTTACAGGTGGGGGTTTTAATAAAGAGTTTCTTCGATTCGTTCCACATGGTCTTGCAGTCCTCCTGGAGCCTGAAGTAGCGGGTCTTTTTCCAAGACTGAGAACGGACTTTTAGAAGCTCTCCACCCTGAAGGAGGAACTGTAGATCTGGATCTCCCACCATACCTAGAACATAGCTTAGGTTAGATGAATAGCAATTTCATTGCATTGAATTATCCCTCTTAATTTTAAATCCAGGTGAGCATTGGCTGATGTGCCACAAATGTCAGTTAGTCTATATGGCCTCAATAGTCTCATACCTAGGAGTTTGACGTTAATTTGTATCACCCTCTGGCTTGCAGCTTGTAATTCCTCAGATGTCCTTCGTCTGTCTTGTCTTTGCAAGCAAGTCATTGTGCTTTTGGGTTGAGATAATTCAGCGCTATGTTCAATGTGTTCCCAAGGCGTTGTGCGACAAGTTAATGTGGAGGAAGGCGTAGCTAAAACCCCAGTCAAAGTTCACTTTACAGGTGTTGGTTTTGAATTAAGGCAGTCTTGCCGACGGCCTTTTTTTTTTGTTTGTTTTTTTTAAACACAAATAAGCTGTGTAAACTCATTTAGGCCATTTAAATATTAACATTTGTGGAGAACAAAGTAAGACAATTTAGCTGAATTGGTTTCAATATATTGAAAACTAATGTTTGACTGGGATCTAAATTCTATTTAGTGTAAGCACATTGAAGGACGCCCTGTTGTTGAAAACATAATGCTGTGGATACATGATACTTCGTGCGACCTGTTAGATGCAATTAGTACAGCCTATAGGCTACGCTACAGTATTTTGACAGTACGCTGCTGACTCCCAATATGACAGAAATGTTGGTACAGTAGCTACACCACCTGGTGGTAGCCTACTCTTTGTTGCAACTGCTGTGATTTAACACTGTCCACTAAACTTTTTTTTTTTTTTTGTTAAATAAACTAAATCATACCTCTTTATAATACCAGGTTTAAGTGTTAACAGGAAGAATACAATTTTAACAAAGAAAGAAGTTACAGCAAGCATAAAAATTATCTTGTGCAATGCTTTGATTTGGGTAATGCTTCTTTATTGCAGCCAGGTAAAAACGCTAGGGACCACGCCTTTTTAGCCTAGGAATGTTAGTAAAACGCAGTCTTGACAAAGCCATTGACATTAAGCTATAATACTAAGGCTATCAAGACAACTCAATCAAGTCCACTGCATATGTCCCTTTTAGTCCTATAGGCCTACTACTGTTGTGTGTAACGCAAAGGCTACCTCCAGTTTCCAGTGTGCAGATAGTTTCTTGTTGATGAAAACTGACTCCTTGACAACCAAAGTGAACAACACAAGCATATAGAAACATTTTTTCCTCAAAGCAAATTAGCCCTAGCTTACCTGGTTTTCTTTCGTTCCCATTGGTCTCCATTATCCCAAAATGCTCTGCCTTTACGCAGATAAATTCGGTTCCTCTTGTGACTTTGTGTGCCCTAAACGTAGTTTCTTCCTCAATTCAAATCGGTTTGTGCGACTTTTAAAGAAGATAGAGGACACACAAAAGCGCTGCAATGGTGAGGTCCGAGTTGGCGTCTATCTGGTATAAGCTTCAACACCGGTTTGACAAGCAGGCCACACGAGCTGGGCTTGTGATGTCACGACTAGGCAAGATACCTGAGTGTGGGCCGGAAAAAGACCGTTGTCAGGCTACGTTATAAATTGGGAATAAGAACTACCACTAAACTAAAAAACTTTCAAATTGTGTTTTCTATCAAAGTTGGCAGCAATTACAACTACAAATATGAAACATGTGAACTTGGGGGAGGGGTGTTTTATCTACATTTTGTTCACTTTAATTACCATAAAAACTCGTGTGTGACTGTGACAGTACAGTGGGCCTATGTTTTGCCCTTTCTGGTCTCAATTTTAACATGGACTTGTTTGACATTTGAACACAGTCTATAAAGAAGCCCAAGAAGGTAGTTTGGTGGAGTTGGCTTGCTGCCCAGCCACATAACTCTCAATGATTTGAGCATATTGGTTACACTAATGCTGCTAAAGGGAGGGGAGGTACATGAAGTTTTTGCTTTCCTTTTCATGGCCATCCCAGCCTTGGTGAAATAATAGTACTGCAATCACTATGGCAGTGAGGCTCTGGCTTATCCTCAGCACACTGTCAGCATCAGGGTGAGTGAGTTTTAATGCAGGAGCAGTTCAGGGCTTCCGGGCGAGAGCCAATCACTCACAGTCACTGAGGTTAAGGGAAACACAAAGGAAAGAAAAATCTGGTTTTGTTTCTTTTTTATAATTGTGCTGGGGGAGGTATAGGACTCTGGAAACACTTAATGGATGAAAAACGATTTGTCACATCTGTTGATTTTAGATGATAATAAATGTTTCATTTATACCTTTTAAGGTATTTTCTTTTAAAAGATTGTGTAAATCAATAATGAAAAAATAGAAGCAAAACATTTTGTTGAAACTCAAGAATTATCATCCTGTCTGTTCATATGGACAGTGTGAAAATACCATAGGTAGGTTATGATGGCCCACTGAATGGTTCAGGGTGTATTATTATTATTAATGATTAATTTATTTGATTGGGACAGTGCATTTTAATGAACATACATGAGACACATGAATGTAAACATGCCAGATTGTAGCCGTAGGCTAATTTCCATCTGTTGTCCCAACATTCTCATACACCAGAGCAACATTCTCACACATTCATACACCAGTGCTGTGTCACTGGAGGCAAGGCGGGTTAAGTGTCTTGCCCAAGGACACAACAACTGTATGAACTGTGGGGAGAGCTGGAATAGCGCCCCACAAGCTTACATGCAAAATTATATTACATGTGCCTGCAGTGCTAAAAACATATGTTGGAGTTTGCCAAACATCAGTCTTTGAGGTGTGTCTAAGAAACACATACAATCTACATTCATAAGGTCATATGCAACAAATAGGCCCATGTATGTAAATGTAGACTATTTCTGATAGGCCTATGCAACATTTACCTCAGTTCACTGATAAGTGGTTTGAATGGTTCGATGAGCTCTTTACATCACAAAAAAAAAAAAACCTTGACTGTACTTTCTAGAATATGTTTAAGTAAGTGTTACAACATCATAGCCTAAATGTTTCCCTTTCTCTGAGCAGGTATGTGTTAAAATTACATCAACCGCTAACTTGGATTCTTACATTACATTCCATGTATTACACATAATTACATTCGGGAATTCCCCAGATGGGAAATTCTCAAACAATCAGAAAGATAGTCTGTAAGCTCACAGCACAAACCCAAATTTGGTGATCAAAAAAGTCTTTAATTAACTTTCACAAGCAGAAGTGAAATGATAAATGAGTTTTCTTGTTAATAAACTGTTAGTGTGTATTTGCAGTGCAAGTCAGAGCAGGCCCGGAGTTTTCTCTCATACCCAGCCATTGTGCATTAGCTTTTTCTCAAAACAAAAACATCCTCACATCTCATGGCACTGGTGTCCTCTACTAGCCTTCACACATCTTAATATAGAACAATTTGGAGCACTGTAAAAGTCTGTATTTTCTATATTTAAATTTTTTGAAATTAATGTTGACGAAAACCTGACTTAACAACTTTTTGTGGCCAATAAGACAAATTCATCTCCTGGACCTCTGCTGTGCACAAAAAAATGATTAACGCAAAGGCATAGGGACTTTTATTGTAATGTAGTTGGTAATGAAGTTCTACAATCGGATGATTATTTTGACGATTCCAGAGCAAACTGAAGATGGCGACACTTTGGATCCTGCTGACAAGTTGTACGTAACCTACGTAGCACGTCGCACGTACGTCAGTTGCGCGTAAAGTTGTGTTGACAGCAGCGGCTTGAGTTGTCAGCAAACAGTAGCAGGTTAGCACCATCATCTGAGCCTATGGAGTAATGCTACAGATATTATAACAGTTATTGACTCAATTTCATTCTGACGCTACTGTTTCACCGAACAAACTGCGACACAATGGCGGACGACCAGACTTCCCAATCCTGGTCTATCGACAAGGATGACTATGAGCTGAACGAGGTGATAGGTGAGTAGCTTAGCCGCTAGTGTTAGCGTCCTATTCTCCCCGTTTCTGCAAGTGTCGGCTTCAACTGCTACTAGCAGTTAGCATTGTACGTCTGTCGCAACGAGGACAAATATTACTTGTAGCTTCAAAAAGAAGAGTACAACAACATTGCAGTTTTTTTCTTCTTGGTCCAATCTACGCTGTGTTCGGTGGTGAACTAAAGTAAAACAGAATTTTAGTTAGCAAGGACATAGTAGCATCTAACGCATTTAACACACGGTGCAGGGAAGTGAGTGGCATTTTCACTAGATATAGTCTATTATGCTTTTACCATAGAACACATAGCCTTTAAACAATTGAAATATGTCGCTTCAAAGCCATTTTGAATGTTCACTGACACGAAGAACGAAGGATATGCACCCAGGCAGAGAATGCATACCTAACTAGATTAACGTAATTCTCCACGTTTAAAAAAAATAAATAAAAAATTACTTCACTGTATAGTTATTAAGTGGGTACACCTGAAAGATATGTAGTGATGCTTTAAATGAGGAACTAAGTCTGTATCAACACCAGTGAAGTTTGTATTAATAAACAACGCGATGGTTGTTTTTAACTTAAATTAAATAAAACATTTTCATAATATAATATTTATAATAATTGTTTTAACTGCCACACTATAATTTCTCAAAATCCGATATATGCAGATTTGCTTTATTAATTAGTTTAAGAATTTTGATTAACTTATTTTGTTACACAGGTAGTGGAGCCACAGCAGTGGTCCAGGCAGCTTACTGCAAGCCCCGAAAAGAGAAGGTTGCCATTAAACGAATCAACCTGGAAAAGTGTCAAACTAGCATGGATGAACTTCTGGTAAGAGACATAACAATCTGAACAATCAATAACTAAATCATTTTTAAATCAGTCTTGTACAAATTCTGGAGTTGTGACTAGATTGTGTAGTTTTTATGGGTAACATGGTCTAATCATTTTCTGTTAACATTTGTTTCTTGGTATATGTATATTGCAATGACATTTAAGACAAAATTGCCTCTTCTCTTCTACATTTTCTCACCAAATGCAGAAAGAGATTCAAGCAATGAGTCAGTGCCACCACCCAAATATTGTGTCGTACTACACATCATTTGTGGTGAAAGATGAATTGTGGCTAGTGATGAAGCTGCTCAGTGGTGGTAAGTGATTTGTAACCTTGGCATCTATTGTTATGAAAATTATCAGATGATTTTATATTGGCAATGGCATCAAAATCAACACTTTTATTCTATACAAGTCTAACTCTTAATCTTTACTTTGCAAATCTCCCAAATAGATAATACTCAGTTTTTGAGCACAGCTCTTTCCCAGTACCCCTTTCTTTACTGGCAACTTGTCCGGTGACACTTCCTTTCTTTCAGGCTCTGTGTTGGACATCATTAAGCATATCATCTCTCGTGGAGAGCACAAGAGTGGAGTGTTAGATGAGGCCAGCATTGCTACAATTCTGAAAGAGGTCTTGGAGGGGCTGGAGTATCTTCATAAAAATGGACAGATTCATCGGTGAGGCCCACATTGATCTTCACTGTTGAAAGTGCTACATAAGTGGTGCAGTTTGAACTGTGGACACTACCTTTCATCATTCACCTTTGTTGTAACTTTTCCTCAGCCAATGTAGGTATGTTTTAAACAAGACATCTGCTTATCTTGTCAACCATAGTCATGTAATTTTTAATACAAAATACATAATTGGGAGGTTTGTCATAAATAAAATTGCTCCCTTGAACACAGCAATTATGGTACCCTGGAGAATTATAATGTTTCTGCACTTGGGGAAAAAAAAAAACAAAAAAAACATAAGGGTTGTAACTTTGTGCACTACATATTTGGCATGATGGGTTAGGTTAACATAAAACATAGTAAATTACATAATTATTTGCACAACGTCTCAATGAACTGTTTGGTGCTGCTAATTGAACTCAGATGCTACCCCTAATGAAGTTCTAGTCAGGAGACAGTAACTTGTAGACAAGCTGTGTAGTTTCCAGTTGGTTTAATCCACGCACCCAGTTTCTGTTGGGTTTGCACTTGAAATATGCAATTGCATATAGTTTGGACTAAGATAAAGCAGATCTAAAGTGCCGCTTTGAGAGGTTTGTGTGCAATACCTCAGAGTGTTTGTTCTTAGCCTTGCCGCTCCCATTATGGTGCAGTCAGTCTTGTGACACTTTTTTACATTACATTCCTGCCTCTCTTTATGCAAAGGGATCTAAAAGCTGGAAATATTCTGCTTGGGGAGGATGGGTCTGTGCAAATTGCTGGTACAGGAATTTTTTTCTACTTTTGCTTTTAACTTATCTTTTAAATATACATTTACATTATGTCAGTGTTTCAAACAACATCCAAGTCTTATTTCTTCAGATTTTGGAGTGAGTGCCTTTCTAGCAACAGGAGGAGATATGACCAGAAACAAAGTACGAAAAACCTTTGTTGGGACGCCATGTTGGATGGCACCTGAGGTCATGGAACAGGTCAGAGGCTAAACCGAAACCTTTTTTCTTTTGCTGCCTTTGCTAATTCCTTTTTTCATAACATGTTTTGATATTAGGTCCGTGGTTATGATTTTAAAGCTGACATCTGGAGTTTTGGTATAACTGCTATTGAGCTGGCGACTGGTGCTGCTCCATATCACAAATATCCACCAATGAAGGTAAAATACATTAGTTGCTGTTTCTGCTATATTTGTGTTTTACATAAATCCTTTCACACTTTTCATCAGGTTAGCTTTATATATATATATATATATATATATATATATATATATATAAATAAATAAATAAATAAATAAATAAATAAATAAGGCTGATTGTGTCTTTAGGTGCTGATGCTAACTTTGCAGAATGACCCACCTTGCCTTGAGACAGGAATTACTGATAAGGAAATGGTAAAGAAGTATGGAAAGTCTTTCAGGAAAATGCTTTCTCTATGTTTACAGAAAGATCCCGAAAAAAGGTTAGTAAATACATGGCTTTAAAAGCTTTTTTTAGTGTCAACCTAATTTCTTTTATTTATTTTTTTTATTTAGGCCTACTGCTGCTGAGTTGTTAAAGCACAAATTCTTTACAAAAGCCAAGGTGAGTTCACCTTTGGTCAAACTAGTACATAGAAAATGCTTCCAAATAGAGACTTTGATTAAAAAAACAAAACATTCTTTTGTAGAACAATGAGTACTTGCAGGAGAGGCTCCTACATAAGGGTCCAACAATAACAGAACGTTCAAAGAAGGTCTGTTTCCCACTAATAATGCGTTTCATAACAATATTTTTTCCCACTTGGAGTCAGTATGAGTTCAGTTTACATAACTAACTCACTTGATGAATGATTCTGATTACTCTGATAAAACTACATTTGTAGGTGCGTCGTGTACCAGGCTCTAGCGGCCGGCTTCATAAGACTGAGGATGGCGGTTGGGAATGGAGTGATGATGAGCTGGATGAGGAGAGTGAGGAGGGCAAAGCTGCCGTTGCTGCTCTGCGGGTAAGGCCATACATCTTTAAAAGTTGATTCTGTTTTCTTTTATAAGGTGGGAGACAGGGCTGGACTGGGACAAAAAAAAGGCCCTGGCATTTTTACTCAGACCGGCCCACCACAATCGGTCAGACACAACCAACTAGTACACCATCCTTGCGGTCCCTGTAGATATGCATATCTACTGTTCCATTCCAAAAACCCCTACAAAGCTGAGAACTAAGTGCCATGGACCAGTGTACCAGTGCAAGTGGACCAGTGTACTCACTCTCTCTTGACAGACTCCCTGGTGATCAAAGGTTCCTCCCTGTCTCTCTCCTCCACTGCTAACTCAACCTGGCTTGACTATACATAAGGACAGAGAGAGAGAGGATTACAATTATTTGGAAGAGTTATTAAAAGTACACTTAGTAAGGATCCATTTTGGTTATATAGTCCTGTATTCTTGAAGAGCAGGATTTCTAGATGGACAAAGTGCTCCATGTTATAAAAGCTAGTTAACCCTTTAGAACCCAATAAAATGTGGATGTAGAATACTGCTAATTAATTCTAAAAATAAATGTTTTTTTTTTTTTTTTCCAATGAACCAGACAGCAGAAAAACTAGTTTACAATTGCAAGTATAGGCTACTTTGTTTTAAAGAGCACAAACTCTTTAATATGACACCAAACAAGATTTACCTCTCATTGTTGAGATACTCCCCTTAAAAAAAAAAGAAAACCAACCTATACTACCAAATTACTCACACAAAACGTCCTAAAAATATATGATATTCATATTATTCACTCAGTGTAAATATTGCATATTAATGATGTTGGAAATTCATTAGAAACATGAGCAAATATCTACTTCGTTGAAAATACAGCTAAACAAAAATATACAGCTTTCAAAATGCAAGGCGGGTTTTAATCCCCAAATAGCATGTGTAAATGTCTGATAAATCGTATTAATATTCTCCTACACAGTATTATATTATGTTAATATAAGACATTGTAGTTCTTCAATGTTTCCTTGTTCGTTCCGCTTTTATTTTGAAAAACGGATCATTTTCTTCTTCGGATGTTTTCTGTGACGCTAACACTTCCTGCTGCTATCTCTTCGCAACGCGGTGATCGCGTGTTGTTGGAAGGAGTTCTGAACTCTGAGAGTGCGTCGAGCTAGAAAGTTAAAATTAAAATAATCAAATGGCATCATTTAAGTTTTTCTAGAGAAGAGGCGTACGGCCATTATGGGTATTAAAGGGTTAACATTAGAATAGTCAGCCAAAGTTGCAATTGAATAAGTTAACTCTGCTAACCTAGCTTATGCTGTGTTATTTGACTTTAGCTGACTGAGTGGCTAGTGCAGTGGAATGACAATCTGACAGACTATATAATGGCAACAACGATTAAGTTGTCTTATTATAATATTCATTAATTTAGGTAAATCATCATCTTCGTCGTGGCCCAACCAGGCCCACACACACACACACACACACACACTTTCCTCCTGCACCCGCCCTGATTAACACTCCCTCCCTGTTAATCATGTAGCTAACATGCTTACCGTTTCAATTACACTCTCAATGTTTCTGCAAAATGTCGTCAGGTACTGTAGGCTTGGATACTGAACCTATAGCACTAATCATGTCTGTTATTTTTGCACATGTTGAGGCATCAACCTCTAGCATTTTTATTTTTTTGCCCCGCAACTTCTCCGCAACCGCACTTTAGTTTCTCCATCCTAAATCCACAGATTTCTGGCTCTGAGCCACTAACTGCCTCTGACACAAGAAACAGAGGAGGAGGGGTGGAGCCTGTTAAGAGATGATTGGGCCAGTCCAGTGTCAGTATAAAAAATGAACCAATGGGCCGCTGTCCCTGCTTTATGGGCCGGTCATTGGCCAATTAAAAAAAAAAAAATCATATTGTATGGACCGGCCCCCAAGTGCGTCGGCCCACCGGGCATTTGCCCGGTATGCCAGATTACCAGTCCAGCCCTGGTGGGAGATACACTCAAGGGCTTTGTATTTTATTTGTAATAGCCTTGTTGTATTAATCTTGTGGTTCATTTAAGATTAGCCTGCCAGTAAATACAGAAAAATATAGTGTATTTAGTATTGGTGGTTAACATCGCTGTACCTTAAGTGGGTAAAGTGATTCCTTCTTTCCACTTTAAAGCACAGGGGGGGCTCAAACTGAAAAGCCAGCAGATGTCGCTATAGGACTTGTATTGAAAGTTCTTATTTGACTCTCAAGATTTGTTCGGGTCAAGAAACAAATCATGGTGTAATAAGATTATAAATTTAAATGAATAACATCAATGCTATTTCTGTTTGAGGAAGTTGTTAGAAATAGAGCCTTCATTTTTGTGTTTACAAAGTAAATGCTAGAAAGTACAGCTAGTATATTTTTACATTACTGTCAAATTAAGGGGGTCTTGTGTAAAAGTGCAAGGCTGTTCTTTTTCTCCAGTGTGTCTTCAGGCTGGTGTACAATTCACATCTTGGTGTGGGATTATACTGTTCTGTGTGATCTTATCACAATAAGGATTTGTTTATTTGAATTGTGTTCTTTTAATCTGAGTATACTCTGTCAGTTCATGTCTTGGGGGATACAAAGTGGATCTGCATGTTTTTAATCCTCACAATCTGTCATGTCCAATCTGCAGTCTCCCAGAGTGAAGGATGGCTCCCAGAATTTGGAGGTGAGTGCACGTGTAGTGGACATGACCTAAAATCTTGATTCTGGCATAATACGTTACAAAATGATCTGCATGACTCTCTTGTGTGTTATCTTTTATTGTAATAAATTCAAACTGAGACTGGTTCCTTTTTTAAATTTTATATTATGGTCAGATTTTCCAGCCAACAGATGGTGTCACAGGACTTTTACAGCCGGGTGGTCACTCTCAGGAGAGATCTGTGATTGGGGGTCAGTCAGAGGGCACACCTCCACAGGCTCCTGTAAACACAAGTCCCTTACATGTTCCCACGGCTCAGGTGAGCGCTTGGTGTTAGTTTGGTTAAACAAGTTTGTGCCAATTTTACATCTTAAAACCTATTAATTTTACCCCTTTTTTGCACTGTTTTTGACATAATTGAAAAACATGGAACTTAACTATTGTGCGGTCATCTTTATTTTCTTGTCAAATTTATCACATTTTCTTATTTATTTGGTAAATTGCAACTTTTTGCACACATAAGTATTTCAAAGCTGAAAAATAAACTATTGTACAGATACAACTTTAGTTTTGAAACTGTTACCACTTTATTATATTTTAATTACTTAAAATATGCTTTTGCAGGATCCCACTGCAGCCAATGCTAGTGTTGCCATCAGCCTTGTGCTCAGACTGAGAAATCTCAAGAAAGAACTTAATGACATCCGTTTTGAGTTCATGCCTGGCAGAGGTAGGATGGGTCTTGTTTTTTCATGTTTTTGCTATTGAGTTACTGAGTCTTTACGCTTCACAATGTTCTTCCAGACTCAGCTGATGGAGTTTCTCAGGAGTTGGTCTCAGCTGGACTGGTTGATGGGAGGGACTTGGTCATTGGTGCGTAAGACTAAACACACTTAAATACTCATCACTAATGAATGATAAAGGGTCATCCCAAAAAATTTTGACATGCTAAAGAAAAAAATTACTATTAACTATCAGAGCTTGTCATTAAGTACTTCTTGTGACATTTCTCTTTTTATTTTCTAGTTGCTGCCAATTTGCAGAAGATTGTTGACGATCCTCAAAGTAACAAAAATGTGACCTTTAAACTGGTATGGCAGAACCACCTTCAGATTACTATATAACGGATCATAATGCATATTGTACAATTTTTTAAATACTTCTTATAACATCTTATTGAATAGTTTGACCAGGGAATACAATGGGAAATTTTGTTTTCTGCACAGGCATCTGGTTTGGAAGAGTCGGAAATTCCTGATGACATTAAACTCATTGGATTTGCTCAGCTTAGCATCAGTTAAACAAAGCAGAGCCAAGGACCGTAACCAATGGTATTGCACAGCTGCATTGTAGTCAATTTCCAAGAAACCACTACTGCCAAAGAAAGGAAGACGAGGAAGAGGATTCACAAAGCTGGCAGGAGTGTGACACTACTGCAGGCTGCATGAGGACCACACACAGGAGGGGCTCAGTTCAACACAGGAGTCACACTTGAAACGTTTACAGTGCGCTTATAAAGGGGAGAAGAGATGCAATCAACTATATCCACTTTTAATTTAGTTTGTTTTAGTTGTATTTACTTAATCTTCATTCATGAGCACAATCCAACTGCTGCCAGTACTGGAAGTGATTGCCTTTATTATCCTTTTACTATTATTATTTTTAAGTAACTGTGCCACAAGTATTGTGCCAGCTTTTTATGGCACTTAATGCCACACTGAAGTGTAATATCAGCCTTAGTTATCAGTGTGATTGATTTAATAGGTGTAGTTTATGTACACCTATTAAATATAGTGGATTTTATTTACCCATCTCTTCATTTCATATTGGATTTTAATGAAATGGATTGTGTCTTTGTCTTTGTATAATGCAGTGCAATTTACCCTCTAGAGCCTCAGTGCATGTAAATCATTAAATTATTCAGAAAAACACACTAGCTGCAGTTACAACAGTGTAAGGAGTCTGGGTTTTTAAAGGAAGGTTATTCAGACTTGTTTTGTTTTAAATCCTTGATATATGCAAAATATTTTATTTTTCTTTATCCATACATCACTACTGGCTGTTGCAAAATATTTTTGTGTCTAAATACGTATTTTTTAACATATCTTTTGCTTGAATACAAACGCAAAGTTCCTGTTTAGTTAATGCAGCTTGTAGCTACTCTGGTCTAATTATAAAAGGAGTCCACGCTTCGTACTGATGTACACAGACATTTATTTTCTAATAACAGTTGTAGCCGTGAAAACTAAAAGCCATATAAACTACATTTCAAACACAATTTATAACTTCATTAAAAGTGCAACACTTTTAACAATGTTGCAGAATAATCTTTAACTTACCACGTGCACCTCCTTAACCAGTAGTAGATTCTTAACACGTGACTCAAAAAGAATAATTTTCTCTTAAACAAAAAAAAAAAACTAATAAAACTGACACAATGAGCTGAAACGCTATATAAAATATAACAGCATTGTGAATAGTTTCGTAATACAAACATTAACATTGCAGTAGTATGCCGACTTCCGGTGTTGTCATAGCAACAAGATATACAGACATTAGCGTCAGCTACACAGCTTTTGGTAAACAAAATGAGCTTTTACTAGTATATTGACACGGGTCGCTTTCAGGTTAACCTAAATTGGCTGTCTGCCTGTTTGGCATGTTGATTTGAAAGCTGAAATGAATCCTGAATGCTGGTATGGACGTATTTTGGGCGCTTTGTGTGTAAGGGCTAGCAACTATTAGTGAACCTTTGAGGTGATGTTGACTTATAGCCGAAGGAAGCGGTGCCTCCAAAATGATCAATCTGAACAAAGTTTAGAGTTGTGACCGTGGTGAAGTTAGATTGACGTTGGATATTCGGCTCCGCACTTTCACCGGGAGGCTTAGTTAGTTGCCTGTGTCTGACTAGTGTGTCATGGTTGCGGGGAACTCACTCTCGAAACACCGCCCTTAGCACGGAGCAATTGGACTTAGGGACCGTCAATAAATGACGATCACGGGAACGAAGTAAATAAATAAATTCAATAGCTTCAAGACAAATGTTTATTTTCACCAAACTACATTAAAATAATAGATCTAATCTAGTGGCACCATGCACACCTCTTTTTTCACTTTTATGTTTTTTGATTTTATATGAATTATATATATTCAAATATGGATTTGTTTTCAATAGCTTTCAGGTCATGTGACCTAGTCTTTTCAATCCACCTTATATTTATAGTACTAGCCTAGTATTATCATGCACACCTTTTTTCCAATTTTCTCTTTTTTTAATTTTATACGATTTTCTTATGTACAAAATCAAGGAAAATAACCTCAAAAAGTATCTAATGCATGGTCTATATTCTCCAACTTTTAGATTTACCTTATACAACAACACCGACACATACATTATACAAACTTATTTTTGTAAGGTTTCTATTTTCCCTAAATTTGTGGAAATCAACCCAGCGCTGTACAGTCATAAGAGATTAGGTGACTGAGAATCTGTAATAATCTACTTGGGACCCAACTTATGTGCAACTACAGTAATTTCTATAGTTCATCACTGCTCTGTGTACATACATTGGGTAATAGTATTAATATGTTCAAATTCTGTGATCTTGCCAGTTTTTATACAAACCATTAACAGACAGACACAAAGCTACAAACACATCTTCTACATACAAACAAAACTAACAAGACAATGTGATGTGTGCACAGTACATGTGCTTTTGCAGACAGTCATGCTGAGATTATGGAATTACACAAAGAGATACTGTATTTATTAATATAAGAACATAACAGCATATAACACATGTATTTCTCAAGGAACATGTGTCCTACATCTACAGTGTATCTCTTTTTATGACATTGTTGTTTATGGATGTTATGCGAGGTCTCCTCACAGTTTTTTGTTAACTTTTTGTTATTTTCACTAAATGTGGAAAACTAAATCTTTGACTTGTGGAAAGGGGGTCTGTGACACAAAAAAGTAAAAACTGTACATTAACAAGCTAGTTTCTTTTATTGCCAGTTGCCACGCCATGTGTGTGTTTGGTACAGTACTTTACCTTAACCCTAAGTCATGTCACAACAATAAATCAAACACTAGCTACTTGTAATCTAAATCTTGTTTTTCTTTGTGACTTATATTTGTATTTTTCAAGTAAGACTACAGCATGCTGCCTTCCAGAAAAAGGTATATCTACAGTATATAAATATAAGATAAAGAGATGTGTAAGTAGTGTAACAATTATGTAACAGAGTTTTATTTTATGGAGGATAGTTATTGTGCTGTTAAAGTCTGTGAACACTATTGTATGCAACTCTTACTAAAGAGTCAGAGTTAATTGATATGTAAGCTTGGTATTAGGTTCTTTCTCTCTTTTGTAATATAAACAGGTCTTCTCAGGAGGACAGTATTGCATGAGGTGTTTTTGTAATAAAAGGAGGTGCACTGTGTTCCTTAAAACCTTAAAGGGTAAAGTGAAATATAACACACCACAGGCTCAGTAAGATATAAGGTTGAGTTGTTACAAATATTTTAATTAAACCCCAGATTTGCTGTTTCATCCTTCTTGAACACACCAGTCTAGGGTTTAAACATTAATGGGCATTGTATAAAAGGTCATCCCCAGCCGATCTGGACACTTAGAGTCAGCTTCACAAATATGGCTGACTTTGGAAAAATACTGCAAAGTGTGGGAGAATTTGGTTTATTCCAAAAAATCTGCTTGTTTGCTCTCTGCTTTCCAAATGTGATCCTACCCTTTCACTTTGCCTCGGTGGTGTTTGTTCAGTCGGATCCGGAGAGGCATTGCAACACCGACTGGATTTTCCGGGCTGAGCCGAACCTCACCACAGAGGAGCAACTAAACCTAACTCTGCCCCGGGAAAAGGATGGGACATTCAACCGCTGTCTCATGTTTGTCCCTGTGGAGTGGGACATCAATGCCATCAGGTTGTATGGACTCAATGAAACTACAGTTTGTCAGAATGGGTGGGTGTACATAAACACTCTGTACCAGGCCACCATAGTGACTGATGTAAGTGAAGACTCATGATAAATCACAATATTTCACCGTCATTCACTAACAAGATAGATATGTTTGTATTTTTGCAGTTTGATTTAGTTTGTGGGACGTCTAATTTGGTGCAAATTGCACAAACTGTGCTGATGGCAGGCGTTCTTTTCGGATGCCTTTTATTTGGACCTTTTGCTGAATCGTACGTGCTTTTAATGATTTATTTTGGCAGGGCCTTAATTTTAGATGGCTGTTTGGTTCCCTTTTGGTGACATGACTATTGCCTGGATGTTCTCTAAACACAAATATTTTTTTCCAGGTTTGGTCGTAAACGAGCCACTCAGATCCCAGGGGTTATCATGTTCCTTTTTACTGCTATAACTGGAATAAGCTACAATTTCTACTTGTATTTGGTGTCCCAGTTTATGGTAGGAGTCGGTTACGGAGGGTTTCGAATGAATGGCATCATACTGGGTATGGTATACCTCATTATGTGATATTTCAAACACAAGTTAAAACTAGGCACCACTGCACTACTACTCTACTTTGAGAATCCTATATTTTTGTTTTTGCAGCCACTGAGTGGATTGGTGTGTCTAAGAGATCCTGGGGTGCCTGCATGTCTCAGATGTTTTTTGCTGTTGGTCAGTGTGTCCTGGCAGGTTTGATCTACTTCGTCAGAGACTGGAGGCATGCTCAGTTTGCCACAGTTGCTCCTCTGGGAATTGTTGCTTTTTACATATGGTATTGTGTGTTGTAAATGTGTATGTCTGTTGTAATTGTGACTTAAACCTAACATATTGAAGTCTGATTTTTTTACAGGTATATTCCCGAGTCGGCCCGGTGGTTGTTGGACAGAGGTCGCATAAAAGAGGCCAAAGAGGTGTTAGACAAAGCAGCAACCATCAACAAAGGTTTTGTCCCAAAGTCTGTGTTGGAGGTACTGAAGATTTCACACAACTATATATTCCCCTGATGCTTCAATAGCTGCATAAGGAGTTTTAAAGGTTTGGCCTTGTCACAGAGTCTTGACAGTAACTGCTGATTGCACCAGCAGAACGTTTATAGGGGTTTAACATTATTTTGGGCATTACTAGGGCTACAGTTACACTATGTGATTGTCAGGAGGACTTTGCTCTGAAATGACAAACTCCTGTCATGGTGTTTTCAGAGCTGTCCCTTTTGAGGATGATGTAATGTGCACACCGATCTACCTTGAGTTTGCAACAAGTATTTGTATAAAGTCCATAAGGACTTACGTCAATAGAAATGCATTTTCTGCTTTGGTGTAGGACAAGTATTAGTTATATTTTGTCCACTCCATTTTGTCCACTTCCTGTTTAATTACAGGTTGTTGTGACAGAAACTAAGAAAAAAGGAGGCACATTAACTATTTTCAAATCAGCTATGCTCACAAAGTATCTTTTCGCTGTAATACTGGCCTGGTGAGTTACACTTGACACTACAGTGAATATAATACTTGTTCAGGCCTTTACTGATTATACTCTTTTCTTTTCTTCAGGTTCTCTTTAAACCTTACGTACTATTGCCTTTCATTCAACGTGGGAAATTTGGGCTTGGACATCTTTCTGACACAGCTGATATTTGGTGTATCGGAGCTGCCTGCTCACATGCTTTGCATCTGGCTGTTAGAGGCTCTGGGGCGGAGGGTGTGCCTCATATCTACACTCCTGGCTGCGGGGTTAACATGCATCTTAATCCTAGCTGTGGGGCAAGGTAAACCACATACTTTTGTATCATGTGTTAAACTTCTTGGTAGCACACTGCAGGCTATACTTGTGTTGTGTTTCAGGTAAAGCTATTGCTGTGACCATGTTAGCCACATTTGGACGTATTTTCTCAAACATGGCAGGGTCCATTTGTAGTGTTTATGTTCAGGAGCTGTTCCCAACATCACTTCGGTAACTCTTCAGCTCTTTACCACCAGATTAAAATACACATGCTGACACTTTTGGTGTGATGATGAGGTTTTATTGTTTCAGACAAACTGCCTCTGGTTTGGGCAACATTGCGAGTCGAACTGGGGGGTTACTGTCTCCAGTGATCAACATGCTGGTCATGTATCACTGGTTTATTCCTGTTGTAGTGTACAGCAGCCTCATGTTTCTCAGTGGGGCTCTTGGCTTCCTGCTCCCTGAGACGAGGAGGACAGAGCTTCCTAACTCGACTGATGAGGTTGAAGGCAGGTAAAAATGAAAAACACAACCTACACCTAGCTATGTGCTGTTCATAGCATATATTATTGTTAATTTAATTCATGTTTTTTCTCTCCTACAGAAAAAAGAATTCATCAAGGAAACAAAATGAATTTACAACATTTCCCAAATGCAAAGCCACCAGATTGTAGTTCAGATGATTTTAATAAAGCACATGACTTCTGTAAAGGGCTGTGAAGTGATGAAAATGAAATAAAGAGAGCTTCTTGAGCTTGGTACATTTTGGGCAGATAGATAGTGCCATCTGCTGTTTGGACTCAAATACTGTACACACATCTGTCTCAAAGAAAATTTTACGCACATGCACAGTAAAAGTGATTGTCATATTTTATCTGCAAATGCCTACCTAGTCTTCAGTTGTTAATTTTCACTATTTTGGTGCATATTTGTGTTAAATGTCTATTACTGGACATTTTTTAAATAAACGTTTTGTGGCAGCAGCATTACGGAAGATTCAGAGTTTTTGTACTTTTGTGTACCACCTCTGGCGTTAGCGGTAGCCTACTGCATGCGTGTTCACTGTGTGCAATTGTGCATGCTTGTACAAGTACAAACGAACAACAACCGAAGATGAATCTGCCGGTTTTGAGTTCGCTGGAGGCTTGTCTCTTCCCTGTGTTCACAGGATTCATTTTCAACTTTGCCGCTAGCATTGCTTTTTTTTCACTTATGAAGGCAAATCAGAAAGTGAGAACCAGGTAAACGAGCATGCAAGCGCATTAAGTTACGTTTGCTAAAACAGCGCAGGAGTTTTGACCATAAATTGTAAAAAAATGGATGTCATCCACCCATCGGTCCCCTATTCACCGATATTGTCATTATGAAAGGGCAATAAAATGGCGGTTACATCCGGGATTTTTGGCTTTTACTCCATAGTAAAACAAGTTTTAAAAAAAGTTTATAGATAGCATAAACATAGTAGATTAGTTTTCAGATAGCATAAACGGACATATTAATCAAAAATTCACCCTCCCCAGAGTTGTCACGTAGTAAAAACCTAGCTCTGGAGACCAGAGCCATCTTTTGTACCAGGCTGTAAACATGATTTTTACACTAGAGGGCCTGCCCTCTAGTGGACGGAGGTATATCGCTGTATTTCACTGTATTTTGTCGTATGGTGGCGCCCTTACTCGAGGATAATTAAGGAAGTTTCATGAGAGACGCTTGGTTTTGACCCCAAAACCCTCTCATTTAATTGACTGTACAGGCTTACAGAAGCAATCGTGGCTAATTCAGATTGTTCTGCACATCAAGCTGTTGCTAATGCATGTATTTTTTTATTTAATTCATTGAAACCTCTGTAATGAACCTTTAAAGGTAGCTTTTAGGCTGAAAAAAAAGCTTGCTATGTGTTCCTTTTTGACATATTCATGAACCCACCTCAATGGGATGAGTAAACTGGTACAATTATTGTTCACCTTGGTTGCCTGAATTAGTCGGTATGTTCAATTTAATTTGGGCATTTAGGTACAAATTTCCCGCAAAAAATATGCGGATGTGACGTAATACGCGCTCACGCTACATGATGGATTCTGCAGTCTGACACAATGCAAGCACCCACAGACACTTCTTGCAAACATAAGAAACGCAAGCAAATATTATCAAGTGCAACCCAAAGAGCAAAGTCGAGATTTAATCGACGATGGGCAAAGTTGAGAGTCAGTTTGGGTAAACTGTGTAGGCAGCTCAGATGTGGCATCTTTTTTACTAAAGAGGTAAGACAGAGTTGTAGACTATTTCATGTGTGTTAGTTGTCTAATGGTAAATCGCTATAAATGGACTAACTATAAGGAGCTAGATCATGTGGAGGCAGAGAGAGGCTTTTACTCCCCCTGACACCTGGTTCCCAGGAACCTGGACCTGCGGGTCCTCAGCGGCTGTATGGCCACTAGAAGCTCCAGATGCTAACGATCAGGCACATCCTGGTGAGTGGCCGCCGGGTAGATTAGATGAAACCAATCAACCTGGTGGAGGCGGGGAGGTGTTCATGGACGCTTCGCTCATCAGATGGGGCATGACTTCCAGCCAGCTCGCGGTGGGCGGGGCCTGGGAATTACCGCTTCCCGATATATGTATCTGTGAAGGTTCTCAGTCATCCAGGTTATCTTGAAGAAAAGCATCTGGACTGAGTTTTCAAGGTTAAGCTGTTTCGTCTATAATTCTTTTTATATATTATAAGTATTTCAATTCTAAGATCAACTGGTCAAAGAGCTGAGCTTACAGTATATATCTAGAGGGAGGGGTTTAAGCTGAAACCAAACCTGATGGGTTAGGGTTAGGCTGTTCTCATAGTCATTAGCTCCTTTTATAGCTGGCGCAGGTTGCAGATTGGTGTCATTACCGTGGCTGGTGCCGCTCTTGGGGCTGCCGCAGGTGGTGGCTCTCGTTGGGCTGGTCTTATCAGGCAGTCATGGGCTCGGAGGGCAGGACGGACACTCTTGGAAAAGGCGGTCCGTCCCCCTATCATAGATGCTGGGGTCTTGGGGCTTGACCATGGTGCTAGGATGCTCCTGGGAGATGCGGTCCTGGGCATGGCTTGGTTGGGCCGTTAGGCGACGGCGTCAGACCCTCTTGAAGAGTCGGTCTGGTCATAGTCTGGTCTAGTCATTACTGATAATAAGTAAATATAACGTTTTACTGTAACAATTAACTTGCTGATTTGTACTTTTGCTTACCTTTGTAAACATTGTGCATCTGCGCGTGCTGCAGTCTCTGCCGGTTGTTGACGTGCATCTTTGTGCCCCAAGAACAAGTGAGCAGGCTGCCACTGCCACTATCAACCTGAAGTGGGGGCAGTAGCTCAGTGGTAAGAGCGGTCATCCTTCAACCGGAAGGTAGGCGGTTCGAATCCCGCTCTCCCCACAGTTCATACTGTCGTTGTGTCTTTGGGCAAGACACTTAACCCACCTTGCCTCCAGTGGTGTTCCAGCTGTGACACTGGTGAATGGAACCTTAATGTAAGTCGCTTTAAAAAAATGAAAGTGTCATCTATACATTGGTGGATGTAAGTCGCTTTGGATAAAAGCGGCTGCCAAATGACTAAATGTAAATGTAAGTGTTGCTCTTGTTTAGAAATTTCTCAAACCTCCAGTGCACCTTAACATTTTATTATTACTAAAATGTAGGGCCAATGTAGTGAACCTACTGCAGCTGGTCTCATCTCTTTGATCAGCTACTGTGTTAAAACTCCTTTCACCACTTTAAAACCAATATTTTGATTTTTCATTGTACTTATTACTTACTTATTAATATGAATGTATATATTAGTAGAAGATGTGTTTGTACGTTTTTCAATGTAATTGAAGAAATACTACTAAACATGAATAAATTTAACCTCTAAAAATGTGTGCCTTTCATCCCAAGTGCTATTATTGTTGTTTTAAAGTTTTTTTTTATTAAATAATAATTTAAATATTGAAATATAATAAAGCAGAAGCTGAGTTGTTTAGCTGCAAATCATTGAGCCTCAGCATGTTTTGTTCAAACAGTGCTTTGTGAGCTCCAGTGTCTGTCTCACAGCCTTCTCATGTCCTCACTTCATCTTATTGCAAAAACACAGTGGACAAGTTAATTTTTATAACAGAGAAATCATATTTATTTGACATATTTAACCACCTCCATTCAAACCATTTCTGTTTGATCTAAGTTATGATTTTAAAAAACTCAAATTTGGATTTGCAAAATTAAAGAAAAGAGTTTTATTTCATTTTTAAAACGTGATTTACTCTGTACTACCTCAAAGATAACCTGATGTTAGAAATGTCCTTTATTTTAAAACTTTTTATTGTTGATTGGTTTCATTTTGAAGTTTCACAATGTTTTTTTTGTCTTCATAAATACACAGACAGAAATCAGCTATGGAAGTGGACAAAACAGCCTAATATTTCATCTTCAGAAATAACTTCCAGCATAATAAAAGTAATTCAAACAAAAATTATTCAACAGTAGAAAGGATCGGATCGGTTCAACAAGAATATTTGACAGAACCAGTGTTATTTGTGATGAAATATCAATTATACTGAATTTAGTCCTTCCCCAATCTTCAATCCAATTATCATCCAAGTAAATCTTCCATCCAGCTGGTGTTGGAGGTTGTGTCTGTCTCCTGATTACTGGCTGTGGTTTCTGCCACTAGAAAATCATCCAGGATTGAATCTTCCCCTCTCGGTTCACACAAAGACAGAGACTGTGATTCAGATGTGAAAATGTCACCTGCAAAAAGATCCATCTGCTCTGTGGAAGGAACAGGAGATGTGTCTGAACCAAATAAATCATTAGGTGAAATGGTGGACGGCTCTTTTTCATCAGCTTGACTGCTTAGGAAACTACTCAATCCAAAGATGTCATCGGGTAAGTCAAACTGTTTAGTAGAAGCATCATTAGCTGTGGGCTGAATGAAGAAACTATCATTTGAGCTGAATATATCAAAGTTAATATCTCCAGTGTGGCCCTTTGCAACAGATGAACTTAAGGTTTGATCCTGGTTTTGATTTACAACAAATGGGCCTGGGACAAACAGCTGATCTGTGATGTTCACCTCATTTTCAGCCAGTGCAGATTGTGAGTCAGCAAGGTCAAAGCTAACAGCAGAGGCATTTGCTGACATTTCCATGGTGTTAGTACTAAAAAATGTTGAATTATCAGAGTTGTCTGAAAAAAGGTCCTGTGACTGAACAAAAAGGCCAGAGGAAACTTGTTGCAGTTCATCACTCATGTTAAAAAGTTCTTGATCTGGCAGATTTCCTCCTTCTGTTTCATTTTCTGTGTCTTTTCGGTTTTCAGTATTTGCTGCTGTTTCTAAACTGTCCAAACCAAAAATGTCATCACTAAATTGACCAGTCTGAACGTCACCTGTGGTTGTCTCAGATGTTATCTCACTGTTAGCACCAGGACTGACTTGGCTTACTAGTGGCACCACTGACGGGGTATCAACAGTTTCAGATTGACAAGGACTGGTTACTTGTATTTCAGATTTTTGGGTATCGTGTTGAGTCATTTCCGTCTGATTTGCAGCTGTTTCATTTGTCTTGTGCAGTTGTGGATGTTCTGTAGCTGTACTCACAATATCATGAACCACCGTTTTGATTTCTCTAGGATCAGCAGATTGCAAGTCACCCTTTTTATTGTCACCCGCTTGTTCTTTTATTGGAGTTGCATTCCTTACTATTTCCATTATTGTGTCTGTGTTTTTCTCATCTGTGTGTGCTTTGTCACTCTTGCAGTTTTGCTCATTAGATGGCACTGAATCCTCATTCTTGGAAGACGACTGAAACAGTTTCCCTAAGAGTCCCCCACCACCAGGTTTGACCTCTGGCTTCTTGGCCTCTTTAGCATCAACTTTGCTCGTCTTGTTATTTCCACCTGATGTGAAAAGCTTAGACAAAGGACTCACACCTTTGGACCAAGATCCCACTTTAGGCTTTGAATTTGTTCTGGCAGCTTTCTTTTGCACATTTTCTGTCTTTGGCTCTGCAGGTTTAGTCTCAACTTCACTTTTCTCACCACTTTGACTTGAATCCTCAGTATTTGTTTGTTCTGTAGATGATTGTTGAGCCCAAAGACCTTTAGCATAATTTTCTTGGATTGAACTTGGGGTTTCTGAGGAACTTTGAATATTAAGGGTTTTGTCAACTTCAATTTCTTCATTTATAACCATAGTCGTCCAACCAGTCTTTGGGATTGCTACACCTTTTTCCAATTCATCATACTGCATTATATTAATATTTGCTTTTTCTTTGTGGGTTGTACTTTCAGCTGGTTGCAACTGTGCCTCATTAGATACATTGTCATCAATGGCTTCTTTATTCTGCTCTGTATGAGATAATACCTTTTTACTATTCTCATTTTCCTCAGACCCCTCTTTAGAAGACAGGTCATCTTGATGTGTGTCAACATCTGGGGCAAAGTGTACAGTCTTCCTCACTTTGCTTGGGTTAGACGCCAGCGAGCTTGTTGGCATGTGATCGGTGTGGTCCCTTATAGTGGTACCATTTTCTTTGTGGGGAGTAGCGCGCTCTTGCCTACTTTGACAATTGCTCTGTTCACATTGCACTGGTTTACTCGGATTTACCTCTGCTTTTGGTTCTTCTGAGTGAAAAGGTTTACCTGCTCTCTTTTTAAAGTTAGAAGAAGTCATGTTGGGCAAACCCTGCACCTTATCATTCATTTGCCCAAAGCTTGACTTTACCTGCCTGTGGTCATCTTTACTGTGTATTTTCTGTGTTGTTGTTTTGTCAAAGTGCAGGAGTGGTGCATGTTTTATCTGTGTTAAGTTACCTCCTGCATGTTTCGTCTCTGGAGGCCAACTTACTTTGAGTTTACCCCTGACATCAGAACTGCTGCTACGTGTCAGCTCTCTGGCAGATGATTTTGTCGCAAACATCTTTGGAGTGTCTGGGGCAGCGTCAGAGGAACTTGTGTTGTTTTTAGTTACTTTAGCCATCAACATGGCATCAGGCTCATCTGAGGCTTTATTTCTCTGAATCCAGCGGTCTTTATGCTGCTTATGCCCAAATCCTTCATCATAATTCCCTTTTCTTTTAAAAAGCTGCTGGTAGTGAGAGAGACAGTAGAACTCTCCATAAAGAGATGAATAGTTGTGAAGACTGCAATACAACAAAACCATATTTCACCATATTGTAAAATACACAATTAGATTTTTTATGTTAATAAATTGTATAAATTTTATCATAAATAGGTAGAGATGATTTCTTACTTTTTAAGTATAATCAAGTTGATCACATCTTATGATTATGAGTTGATTACCCTCATTGATTGATTTAAGAAAAAAGGTTTGAATAAATATCTTACCGGAGCTTCTTCTTACAGTGTTTACAGCAGAAGCAGTTAGTGTGCAGTATTAGTTTATTGGTCACCATTCTTTCCATTGGATAAACTGGTGTCAGACAAGCAGAGCACATTTCCCTGGCAGGCCACTGAAACTAACATAAAAAGATTCAGTAAGGGACACTTGACATAGTAAGCTACATAGTTTTAATTATACAGTAAAGAGAAGTCTTATTAAAGTCTTTTAAAACTATCTTAAAATTTATGATTGTTGTTAGTGCACTGCCAGTTTTAGCCCCAATGACGTTGAAGAGTTCAAAAGTTGTGCTACAGCCTGCTAGCTTTAGCTTGGGCTAGCTGACCAACAACAAGCTCATGGTCTGGAAACAACACACCCTTCACATTTCTTTTCATGATAATTTTTTTTTGTAATTATGTATTTGAGATGATATGGGAAATATTAACATTAACATTGTCATTAACATTGTCAACACCATTGTTCAGATGTCATTTTGTTAAATTAGCTAGTACTAGTTCTGATCAAGGTTATTAGGTAAAAACATAAGATGTTGATACTTATTAATAATGTGAACATGTATTTGAATAAAAATTAATGCCTGACAACTTAAAGACTTTTAAAGATTTTTTTAAACTTTAATCAACAACATACCGTACAAACTACATGCTTTCTTTTAATAAAGGAATTTGCATTTTTAATCATTCTTGTTATAAAAATCTACAAGAAAAAACAAAAAATGTTTTCAGAAATTTACAAAACACTTCATCTAAAAAAAATATATTAAAGAAACAACTAAAGTCAAAGAAAAGGCTAATGTTTTTCTATAGGTTGGCTAAATGTTACAAACACACTCCCTTCTTCCTTGGACTTGTTCAGCACTTTATCTTCAAAATGGTGTCTTCGCATTAGTGGTGATGTAATTATTTCACATTTGGGCGGGCCCCCGACCACTTCAAACAAAGCTGGAGATTGACGGTCAGACTGTTTGGTGACAAATGTTGATGTCATGGAGGACGAAAACACATTACCAAAGCCGTCTGTCTCCTCGTATGTTTCGCTGACTGTCTTTGTCCCAATTATTCCTGCTGGTTGCCCCGGGGCCGTTTTAACCTCCAGGACGCTGACCTTGCGTTGGGGGGGATTTTTTGATGCCTCACCGATACAGGATTCACTGTTTGCTTTGGGGCCACATTGAGAATTGGTGTCTTTTTTCGGTGTGAATGTTATCATTGGAGACTTGGGTTGTTCGGTGGGCTTTCTGGCAGCTGAGTGGATAGATATGAAAGACGGCGAGGACTGTGATGGCAACTGTCTACTAGTTTGCGCCTGTTGTAGTGCTTCTTGCTTTAAACTAGTCTGAGGTTCCTTGTTAGGGCCTGGTTTGGATTTGCTTGACCCGATGCTTATTTTCCTGATGTTGTTGGTAGGTTGAATAATTTGCTCAAACTTTAAAGATTCGTCAAACAGACCGGACAACCCTGCAATATCTGCCTCTGATTTGAGATTAGAAACAGAGTACAATGCTTTTTTGATAGTCTCTTCAATATCAAGCAGCTTTGCTAAAGTCTGTTCCTTCAGATGCATAATTTCCTTGCTTGCCTTTTCCAGATCTTCATATGCAGTATCGACTGAGGAGATGCTTTCTAGATCATCATCTTGCAATTCTGCCTTGACTTTTTCGACTTTATCCTGTTTTGTGTTTTTACTTTGTGTAACAGTCCAATCAGGGTACTCATTTAACGTCTTCAGGGGTCTTTCCTCTACGCTGCTGCTCTCTCCTTCTATCTCCTGGACCTGAGATAGGATCCCTTTGAGTTCGTCACGTTTTCTTAAATTTTCAAAGATTTCCATGGCAACCATAACATTTCCTTTCATAATCTCGTCCATGTGAACAGAGAGTCTTTGCCTTCTTTCTTCATCTGTCTCTTTCATTTTTTTCTCTCTTAAAACAACCTTTACCTCATTGTGTTGTTGCTTCCCACTGATTTCATTTTGCTTTAGATTGCAGGCAACTCCTGGTGTTTGGTCTTCACTTTTGTCTTGTTTTCTGGGGGAACACAGGTCTAATGTTTGTTGAGAACTGTCTGTTTCTTTGGGATCAGCTACTTTTACCTTTTTGGACAACTTTGGACCTCTCTTGACATCTTTTCTTTCAAAGTGTTGTAAAGCATCTTTCAGACTCAAGTGCATTTCATGTTGAGCATCCTCTGAGTATTTCCTCATACACATTTGGATTTCTTCTGCTGCATTAATTTTCTGTATGACATTTCGTTCCATTTCACCTCCAGTGTTTTGGGAATTTTCATCTGATGGCCGTGGTGGAATAATGTTTCTCATTTCCTGATTATTTAAGATTGGACACTTACTTGTTTCATTTGTAACTTGTGCTGCGTCCTGGTGGCTGTAGGTTGCACTTGGAGGAGTGACAGCATGTTTTACACAATCTTTAATTGGACAGTCAACATCAGAGGAACACAGATTCTTCTTTGATTCTTCTACGAGTACATATTTTGTCCATTGTGGTTTTGGTGGCAATGCTGGCTTCTTGTCCTGTGGTTTCTCAGTTGTATTTCGAGGAAGAGGAGGTGGAGAAATGTTGTTGTTGCAGGACGATTTAGAGTTTCCATTTTCTACCAAGCTGGTTGTGGTGGGGGATGTAGCTTCGTCATGGGTTACTGAAATTGAAGGAGACAGTTTTGTGTCAGATGGAGGCAGTGGCATCTTAACACATTGTTTGGTAACTGTCTTGCTCCTTCCTGAATTCCTGTATATCATAGCAGCTTTATAGTCTCCTTTGGAAACATTTACACTAGACCTTTCAAGGGACTGCAATGCCAATTGCACATTACCTTTTACAATATCCTCTTTGTCTGAGTGTTTCTGCTCTGAAACTGAACTTTGCAGAGACCTAATAGCTGCTTTGATATCACCTCTCATAACCTCTCCTGTCTCATCTTCATTTGTTTGACCATTACACTCATATCTTGGCAGTGATTCTGGAGCTTCATTACTGACTACAACTGAGTTGGGTTGACAAGCCTCAAAGGAGGAATGGATATCCCTGAGTTTTACGGATTCACTGACCTTAGGATAAGTCTTGATTTGCTGGTATGTTGAGGAAGATGATGTCACTGTTGAAGCGGTTTCTTCTTGTGCTGAGATATTCACATTGTATATTTTTCCAGGGACAACAACTTCACGATCCACATGCATGCTTTGCTGCTTTGCCATTTCAAGTGACTTTTTGGCAGCTTTAACATTTCCAGATATGATTACCTCTTTCTGTGCTTGTTTTGTTTCTATTTCAGAATCTTCAACCGACAGGTCCATGTCATAGATTGTCCCAGGTTTGATGACCTCACGCTCAATGGCCATGCTCTGCTGCTTTGCCCGTTCCAAAGACTGCATTGTCGCTTTAATGTCACCGGCAACAATTTCTTCTTTGTCCACCATGATGGGCTGTTTCACTGCAAGTTGTTGCTTTGCCATTAGGATATCTCCAGGAATTATTTCTTCCTTTGGAATACAGGTTTCTACATTCAAAGTGCATTCAGATGAAAATATCTTCTTGGTGTTCTTTACATCTCCTGGTAAGACATCTGCAATAGTTCGCTCAACTTGCTCCTTCTGCTGACAGAGACGACTTTTTGCTTCCTTCACATCACCTTGTACAATTTCAGTGTGCTCTTTTGACAGATGGCTATGATCAACGTCATCTACTGTGTCCTCGGCATGAAGACTCTTTAGATCTCCCTCCTCTATACATTTTTTGTATAAGTTCACATTTCCCTTTTCACTGTCATCCACTTTGCATGATGCAGTTGCATTTAGACTATTGGCTGTAGCTAACAGATTTCCAATAGTGGACTTCACATCTCCCCGCTCAATTGTAAGAGTCTCGTTTTTTTCTTCAGAGTGGCTTATGAGTAAATAAACTGACATCTCAGCTTGTCCCCCTACAGTTTCTTGCATTATGACTCCCTTTTTAAAAGTCTTGTCCTGGTTGAGTAGTTCTTCAATCCTCTGGACAATGCTTTGTATTCTCTGATCTTTCTCAAGATTTACTGTACTGGTCTGGTAGACAGGAAGTTCAACTACTGTGGTATTCACTTTACCTTTTTCCACTTCTCTCAAAAGGGTAACTTGGGGCTTTAGCGTCGGTTTGAGGAGCAGCTGTAGCATTATGTTTTTAATGTTACCCTCAACAGCTTCCTCTTTCTGGAGTTCTATATCTTTGTTACTTTCAGTGGAATATTTTCCCATACTGATATTACGACTATCTTTTTCTTCAATGATAATGCCACTCGAATGAACAATATTGAGTTGATGTAGGTAGAAGAGTGTGTCGGCAACACTGGTGGCAGTTATTTTGTCCAGTGGAGTAGTTTCAAAGAGCCACGTGGTGCACTTCACATCAGACTTGGGTATCTCTTCTACAACACTCTGAGCTGAGATACTTTCTTGTTCCTTGATCTTGTCCAGTGGTTGTGATTCAAACAACCAAGTGCAGCGTTTGACGTCTCCTTTCTGGCTATCTTCCCTGTGAACTGTATTGACTGGAACTTGCTCCTGAGGTTCCCCCTTTAAACTACCAATGGATTGGTTTTCAAAAAGCCATGTGGAGGTTCTCACAGCTCCATGCTGGACATCAGTGACGCTCACTGTTCGCACAAATTTCCTTGAGGCCTGCTCAGATTCAAATATCTGTTTGTTTTGCTGCACATTGCCACTTGTCATGTCTTCTATAACTTTAGACGCTGTTGCGTCTTTATTGGTAAGGGTGTCCAATGGCTGAGTTTCAAATTTCCACCTGGCGGATTTCACATCTCCTTTTTTAACATCTTCCTGGGTGACAGCTCGGATTACATAAACCTCATTCTCTGCCTTGATCGCATCAAGAGGCTTTGTCTCAAACATCCACCGTGCACCCCTCACATCACTATTCATTACTTCCTCCTTTTTCACAGTTGTAACCTCATGAATCTGCCCTTCTTTGTCTCTGATAGCATACAAGGGCAGGGACTCGAACATCATGGTGCTTGATTTAACATCAATGCTGCTGATTGGCTTTTCCACACACAGTGACTTTTGTTCAAAGTCTTCATCGTGAATTTTGTCCAGTGATGAGGTTTCAAATATAAACTTTTTGTTTTTTACATCTCCACACTCCACACTGCTGACTGTCTGTGTGACCTCCTCATTATTGTCCATATTGAACGTGTTCATTGGACAGTTGTCAAACAGCCATGTAAATTTATGCACAGACCCTTTCTCAACCGATTCATCTTTGTTTTGTGTGTCAGGTGTTGACATTTCTAGTCCAATTTCATCAAGTGATTGGGATTCAAACAGTTCTCTAACTCTTGAAACATCTCCTGAATCTAGGTCGACTTGGCTGACACATCTTAACTCTTCTGTAGGTGCTTCCTTTTGTATCCTGTCCAGGGTTTCTGTTTCAAAAAGGCGTTTCACTGTTTGGACACATACATCAGGTTTGACAGAATTCTGTGCACTGCACAGCTTCAGACTGTACTCTTCACCATCTTTAATACTGTCAAGTGGCTGTGATTCAAACAACCAGGTAATGGACTTGACATCGGCACTGTCAATAGCTTCTTTATCTGTAGCTTTTTCTGCTTTGTCATACAAAATGTCCATAGGCTGGGTCTCAAATAACCATTTACAGGTTTTGACATCACCTTTACTTAGCTCTTCTTCTGCTAATGGGCTTGGCGCTGTATGGTTAAACTTTAAATGGATTCCATCAATTTTGTGTGTTTCAAAAAGCCACTTAGCTGTTTTGACATCACCCATTGTATCCTCCTGCCTCGTGATGCCTTTGATCACTTCAACACTACCCTTTCGCTCTGCAAGCTCATCTAAAGGCCTTGTCTCAAACATCCACTTATAATTTTGGACCTTCCCTTTAATTAATTCCTCCCGACTAATGGCTGTAACCTTATGCAGATTTCCAGAGCTGTCTTTTATTGCATAAAGGGGAGTTGTTTCAAACAGCTCTTTGTTTTCTTTTACATTTCCTGCTTCAATCCTGGTTTCTTTTTCTTTATTCTCATTATACTCTTCAGAATGAGCAATTTTACTGAGGGGAATTGTTTCAAAAAGATGTTTGAATGTGTTAACATCTCCCTTTTCAATCTCCTGTTCTTTGGAGATGTTCCTCTGAATATTGCAGCTCTCAAACATTTGTTTTTTGTCTTTTACTTCTCCTTTTTCTTCAGCTGAAAGGGTTATTTTCTTCAATCGTCCAACTTCATAGTTGTCATTGAGACTCTCCATGGGCTGAGTCTCAAACAACCAGAGTGATGACTTTACATCTCCACCAATGATTTCTTCTTTCTCTAAACGTTTCTCTCCGGAGTATCCCTTTAGTGCTGACAAGGGCTGTCTCTCAAAGAGCTTGGTCTTATTTATGACATCAGTATCTGCTGCACAGTCAGCCACTGTCCCTTCAAACCTTTCTCCTCCCATCATCTCATGTATTGCCTCAAATGGCTGAGTCTCAAACATCCACCTTGTTTGGCCAACCCCTCCCTTTTGACCCTCCTCTAGTGAAATGCCACGGATGATGTTGACTTTGTCCGTTCCTTTGTTTATCAGATCTAAAGGCTGCGTTTCAAAAAGCCAGCGTGCAGTGCTGATGTTGCTACTGTTGCTGCTGTTAATCTCTTCCCTACAAATAGATTTAATCTTGTGGATATTGCCACTTTTGTCCCTGATTGCACAGCTGGGATCGGCCTGAAAAAGTTTTACAGTCTTCTGGACGTCTCCTTTTTGTTCCTGGACCTCAGACTTTAGTTTCAGAAAGCTATGGTCTTCTACAGAGTTGCATCGCCCTAAGTCGCACATCGGTGTGGACTCAAACAGGAGTCGAGCACCTTTCACATCACCGGGCTGGATGGGTTCTTTGAGCAGCGCCTCGACCAGCTCACCTCCTTCTTCAGATTTACTGAGCAAATCCAGAGGCTGTGTCTCAAACAGCCATGTTGATGTCCGCACGTCGCCACAGACTGAGGTTTGTCTTTGGGCCTGTGTTGTTTGGCTGAGATCAATATGTTCAAACATAGATGCGGTGCCTCTGACATCTCCACCTTTTAAGTACTCCTCGTCAAGCAGCTTCTTGGTTTCATGACGATCCCCTATATTGTCCAGAGTCCAGTTCTCAAAGATCCACCTCATGGACTGCACCTCCCCCTGATAAGAGTCCTCTGCGGCCTGGATGTTTTCAGTTTGTACCGCCCTCATGATGTCCTCATCAGCTACGTCATCAAGGCTTTCTCTCAGGTCTGGGTGGATGTGTTTAAACAGCCTTTTAAGCTCACTTTTATGTTGTTGCTGATAATATGTGGAGAAGCTTTCTTTTGGAGGTGGCACAGGGAGGCTGCCCACTGCAGAGGGTCCTTCGTAGTCCAGGGGCTTTGGTGGAACAGGTGGTGGTGGCGGGGGAGGAGGCAAGTCATCTTCATCATAAGGTGTGTGTAAAACAGTGACACTCCTGTTTAGGGCATCCATCTTTAAATAGAAAGAAAGAAGACAGTAAGATTGATTTGATATTTGAAAAAGATCTATTACTGTATTGAACATACATGCAAGAATGAAAACATGAAATGATGCCATACATTACCTTTTATTCTGTTGGCCTCTGGGTTTTACAGCAAATCATTCTTGTTTCACACCAGGGTTAACTAAACACTTCAGAGCTGTTAGTAGGCAGACGCCACACAAAGTGCTCTTCTTTCACTTTCTATGGATGTAAACTCATCTATGTCTCATTTAATTTTCACTGTGGTAGAATATTACATAATTAAATGCTGATCATTATTTGACATATTTGTAAGTATCCATTATTAGTTACAGGTTTAGTTTGTAGAAGTCTTTTTTTTAAACACGTTTTTATTTATTTTTATTTTTTTTTAATGATCAAAAGTAATGGAACAGATTAATCCCTTTCTTTATCACATCAAGTATTTTAAGACACAGATTTAACAATAAGATAAGCTGCTTATTCAACTCAGGGCCTTTTGTTAATGTGTTGTCAATTCTTTTATTTAAACATAACATGCAAGCAAAGCATTAAAGTACACACAATAGCGAGGAACAAGGAACAGCATACAATACCTTGTGGTTTTTGGCTTTGTTTACTTGTGAAGCACAAATGGACTCCTAATTAAAAATAAAAAAAAACAGTACATTCACTCTTACATTTATTTGTTAAGTGAATTTTATTAAGCTGCGTTTCTATTGTGAGACAGTGCTATTTGACCCACCCCAAGTCCTTGACCTCTGTGTGGTGGAAGAATGAGAGGCATTTAAAGAACTCACGGTCTGTGCTGAGCCTCCTGTGGCGTCCACGGCTGCTGCGCGAGACAGATACAGAGACGACCAGTCTCTCACTGAGGAGGAAGAAGATATCCGGTTTGTGGCTTGAATTGTTGACCCCTTTGTCACTAATGGACTATTTTTATCTTCTGTAACAGAAATAAAAAATAAAAAAACACTATTATTTTGAACAGTGTATTGCCAGGTTAAGTTCTTTATCTGTGAAAGTAGGTCCCAGACTGCATATTTATAGTCATTATTAGTGTGTGCGCATGTGTGTTTTTATAGTCAATGATGTTGGTATCTGTTTTGTCTGTGGAAACTATTTTATCTGCAAGTATTTAAAGAAGACTTCCTCCTAAATAGAGCAGCATGACATTAGAAACTCGTGCAATATTATGGATGAATATTGAATAATGACTTGCCACAAATTGTTTTTTTATTGAGGATGATAAAGAATTAAAGTTTAAAAAACATTTTATGTACTTAGCTCTTTCTGTTTTGGATTGACTCCATTTGATCGGCCTAATAAATTAGCACACACAACTAGATACCTTGCACATAGTATACCATTACATTTGTTGCAGTTCAAGTTTATTTTGTCATATTTATGATGCTAAGGCTTTTGATAAAACAATGCTTGTAAATTCTGTTATGTTGGTTTTCTGCTAAGCAGATAAAGATGTCTTTCAAAATTTCTTCTTTTGATAAATGATTGATTGATTTCCTACCACTTTTATCATTTATAACCTTAAAATGTAGCAGCCAAGTCTGGAGGCATTGATCCCTGTGGCAGACAGATACAGATAAATAAGGCCACACAGAATCTGCCTGCTGTCTCAGACCCTCTGAGACACTCAGCACTCAGCATGCCTGAGGGCTGACCATGACGCCCATGAAGAAAAAAAAAACACCAACTGGTAAGTCAGCTGGAGTGACCCGGATTGTTTTCACATTGTCTGTGAGAGCACCCTGGCATTAGGCATCAACACCTGATGTGAGGAATGTGGCTGAGACTGTGTTAAAAGTGGAAATTTCAGCTGTTTTTAGACCTTATTCGAGCTCTGCCACTAAAGTTAAACTAAAGTATCAACGGAGTAACAGGATTTTGATTATAAAAGATTAAAGAGAGTTTTTTTTCCTCAAATTATGTTATATGATGTACTTGCCCCAGTTTGAGGTAGCAGACAACCGCCAAATTCTGAAAAAAAACGTTCCATTCTCTTTTTGTCTGTCACTGAGATATATTTATCATTTAAGTCAGTTCTTGCTACGTCTGTCTGCTTCTCCAGACTAGGGTTGCACTAACCCTCTGTGAGCAATGCCATAACATGGTTGGAAAGGCCATAGCTCTCTATGCCACCCAGCTGTAACTAATGTCCAGATTTTCAGCACACCTCTCTTTTCACACAGCTCTCATGAGACAAAAGAGTGGACCAACAAGCTGGCGCCTCTCACGAGTCTGGACTTAAAGCATTTTCATAGATGGGTGAGCAGAGAGAATGAGGCAAATACGTGCCCTGCGTCCTATTGAACTCCACACTGACCATCACTTTTATGGTTCACAACATTTATTGGTGCATTAAATAATATTACTAATTTTGAATGATAAATAATACCTTGTGAATATTTGTGACCTGAACATTTTTCTCTTTGATGTGGGTTAATTCTCTGGGAATGAAGAGGCGCTATTAGTGGCTCAGTAATGTGAGTCCACCTCAGCGGCTGGCAGCTGTACAAATGATGGGGAAATGCATTTGGTATTTGTTCTTTCTTCAACACCAGCGCCATCAACTGTTACCACATGTATGCACATTCACAAACCATAGTGTAAACCTAGACATCAGACCACTACAGCTCACCTCACCAGAACAGTTTCATTAAAGCCTTTACTAACTCTAAAATCCTTTGTCAAGAAGGTGTTGTTTTCCTTTGAGAATAGGAGAAATAATTGGACTAATTTAGTGTCAACACTTTTAACATCTGACTTAACTTTGATGTTGAACAAAATACAGAAGTTTGCTGAATCATAATATAATGTTTTTCTTGTTAAAAATATTATAATTTCCCTAGAAAACAGCCACAGTTTTAAGTGACATGACAGTGAGAGAATGGCACTATGAATTGAGCATCCACTATACAGACATAATAATTTACAGTTATAAAGTTAGAATACACTTCAAATACACTATCAATTAAGTTTAGAAAAGCGCTTGGTACTCACTAAATGTCCCGTTCAGTATGTGTGTGATAGGCTGCTCCGTCCTGGCTGCCCCTGTGCACTTCTAACTCCTCAGCGGCTGAACTCTTTCTAGTGCTCAGGCCTGGGTGACAGCTGATTTTTATCAGAGCCACTGCTCCAGTGGAAGTGGCACTGGTTATTTTTGGGAGGTGGCTGTTGCCTGCTACTCGACTGAGTCAGTCACCTCTGTGAGTCACTAAGGGACTGGGACACCCCTCTACCTCCCATTCCCACTTGTACATTGTCAGTCACTAAAATGGGCCTGGGGTGGGACCAATGCTTTGAATGTTAGTGGTTGTTTCACAAGAGTGAACATAAAAACAAAATGTAATCAAAAAATGTAATCAAGCTTTAAACTGCCAGTTAGATAAAGTGTGTGATAATTTCTTGTATTTTGTTGTAATAAATACAGCTCTGGGAAAAATTAAGAGACCACTTCAAAATTATCAGTTTCTTTGGTTTTTCTATAACATTTTTGTTTTATTCTATAAACTACTGAAAACATTTTTACCAAATTTTAAATAAAAATATTGTAATTTAGAGCATTTATTTCCAAGAGGTTAGTGATGACCACAGAAGTGTTTTTTTTTATTATACTTTTTCTTATTAAATAAGATTTGGTTCAGGTGATCACCTAATCAGCAGCTCATTCAGTAGAATGACATGTGTTGGGATTCAACAGACATTGGAATGGTTTCCATACTTGTAGAGATGCTGATTGCTAGAAAGAATTGCAGTGCTCTCTGTAATATGCTATAACTTGAAATGTCTTTCTCACTTTGTATTAGACGCATCACTGAGACCCACTATTACCTGAGCAAATGATGAGATCAGGACACATGAGTGTGAGTGTCAAGGTCTGTAACTATAGTCTTCCTTCTATCTTAAGCTTTGTGCAGAACACATAGTTATGTATTTACACTGCAACATCCCTGTCTTTATTTAGCTGCTTCCCTACAACTGCCAAAGCCTAAAAAGTGGTTACTGTTGATATGGTTTTGGCACAACAGACATGGTCACACAGTTTGTGCGCGTTTCCAATCATCAATGTTAAATCTTTAAATATAGCTGGACTGTCATTTGATATGCATTTTAAGAGATGGTAAAGGTTTGTGAGCTGTGATACTAAATACAACACTGACCTCATTCTGTTGTTGAAACAGTAGCTTCTGTCCAATCAGAGTCAGACACACAAAGTTTACCTCACTACTTACCCTTGGAGTGTCCGGATCCCCTGTTGTACAACTCAAGGTGTCCATTCATGGCTTTTCCTCCCACCTGGACTCTCTGCCTCTGTCAAACACAGATTGTATATAGTGTAGACTTTAAACCTTTGTCATGAAAACAATAATTATTAGAATTTCTATGACAAATTTTAACCATTATCTTCCACATATGGCCCATTAGCACAATGTGGAAGTGAATGTATTAGTAAACCAGCTTTCTGTCTGTAAAAGTGGAATAACGGAATAGGTGCATGGTCAGCTTCATTTGGGTTCAGTGTTCTTTAAAGGCCATGTGTAATGCTTGCACACACCTGATTGTTTGTGTCCTTGTTGTGATTTTTCCAGACCTGCAGAGGGCCCTCCACTGTTGTGTTGTGCCTCAGACTGTTGGGGGAGCTCTGCATCAAGGTTTTTGACTCAAACAGAGCACATAGTGCTCTGGTGCCTGACACCTCTCTCTGGGGCAGAAAGTCCATAGAACGACTCCTGGACAGACCATGTCCCGTTCCAGAGAAGTCTCTATTGTCCTGGCTCACCAGCCCCCTCCATCTGCCATTCAAAAGGCTTGCAGACACCTGGGTCACATTTAGATTGTGTTTTAGGTGTTTTTAAATTTATTTTTACAAGCTAAAAATAGAAATCTAAGTTTATTAAAAAAGTTTGAATAAAACCTGGGTTTTATTGTCACTGGATTTTCCAATAGTCCTTAAATCAGAACAGCTTTGGTAACTGTTTGGTAAAAAAAAAAAAAAAAGACACACACATTTACTTACAGTAACTCACAACAATGTGGGAAATTGCAAGTACTGCTTAATGCAACATTTTAGTCTATACTCACTGTTGCACCAGTTGAGACACAGACTTCCTGTCCCAGCGGCTGAAAGCTGGCATGAACAGGCCAGGAGCCTCCATAGTAAGGTTTTTACGAGCAGCTATGATAACACAATGCAATAACATATCACATACAAAAAAATTTAAAGTCAGTGACTTTTTAAGGACTTTAAACCCCTGAAATAATTTATATTGACAACAATGCAGCCATAAAAGGCTATTAAAACTGACTAGTTTAGTATAACACCAATCATTGGATGTATTGTAAAAGGGTCACATTCCCTCATATGACTCTGTTAATGTTTATCAACTTCACAAAGAGATTGCATTTAAATCTGTACTTATGCATACGTTTTCTATACAAGTAATACAATTCTTGAAACCATTGTCAATATAATAGACCACAAAAGTACACAATGTGCATTTAGATTTATTATTGTTTTAATCCAAATAACAATTCACAGTTTATATACTAGGTCATCCTTCTAAAAATCACAATAGTCTTTGGACATGGCTATATAGGAACAATTCTTGGTCATGCAGTAAATATATGATATTGAATATTTAGATACTTACCTGAAGCGAAGTCACCTGTCCATCTCTAAGTGTCAGACTGACCACTGTGAAGCATCTCTCATTCTTTTTACAAGACACAGCAATACCATAGGGCCAAAGTCCTTCAGCACCTTGTGATTCAAGCTTCCGGAAATCAAATATGCTGCCATCATGTTAAAAAAGGTTGAAGCAAAGGCATCTGGACTCGGTTTTCAAAGTGAAGATGTTTTGTTTCTAATTCCAAGAGACTTTATCAATTCTGAATTGAATTGATAAAATCTTCACGTCTTCACCTTGAAAACCGAGTCCAGATGCTTTTACTTCAAACTTTTTTTCAAGATGTCCTGGATGACTGAGAACCTTCACAGACATACCATCATGTCACCAGACTTCTGACTTTTTTTTTTACATATGTTCTGTACATAAAAGAGATTGACAGCTTTAAAAGGAGATGAGGATGAACAAATTGTCAGTGTCATCCATTTAAAATCCCCGAGAAACTAGAAAGCTGACTGGTGTTCTCTGACAGCTGTTCTAGTCATACGGCACTGTTTAAATTCCTGGCATAGCCACTTGCTTACTGTATGTATCTCATGCAACAGCACTTTAACTACAGCTAATTACCTAAAGGGGGCATACTGTATATAGCCAGTCCATGTTATACAGTATTGTTCTCAAAATAATAGCAGTACATTGTAACTAACCAGAATAATCCAGGTTTTTAGTATATTTTTATCACTAAGTGGCAAACAAGTTACCAGTAGGTTCAGTAGATTTACAGAAAACAAACAAGACCCAGCATTCATGATATGCACGCTCTTAAGGCTGTGCAATTGGGCAATTAGTTGAAAGGGGTGGGTTAAAAAAAAATAGCAGTGTGGCATTCAATCACTGAGGTCATCAATTTTGTGAAAAAACAGGTGTGAATCTGTGGCCCTTGTTGAACATGCATATGAAAGCCTGAGGAAAATGGGTCGTTTAAGACATTGTTCAGAAGAACAGCGTACTTTGATTAAAGGTTAATTGGAGTAGGGAAAAACCTATAAATAGGTGCAAAAAATTACAGGCTGTTCAGCTAAAATGGTCTCCAATGCCTTAAAATGGAGAGCAAAACCAGAGAGACGAGGAAGAAAACAGAAGACAACCATCAAAATGGATCGAAGAATAACCAGAATGGCAAATGCTCAGCCAATGATCATCTCCAGGATGATCAAAGACAGTCTGGAGTTACCTGTAAGTACTGTGACAGTTAGAAGACTGCTGTGTAAAGCTAATCTATTTTCAAGAATCCCCCGCAAAGTCCCTCTGTTTAAAAAAAAAAAAAGGCCTAAAGAGAAATGGAGGAACATTTTGTGGACTGATGAGAGTAAAATTGTTCTTTTTGGGTCCAAGGGCCACAGACAGTTTGTGAGACGACTGCCAAACTCTGAATTCAAGCCACAGTACACAGTGAAGGCAGTGAAGATAGCATCATGATATGGGCATGTTTCTCCTACTACACACTAGTAAACAAGCAAAGTCTTGGTTCCAAACCAACAAAATTAATGTTATGGAGTGGCCAGCCCAATCCTCGGACCTTAATCCAATCAAAAAGCTGTTTCTGAAGCAAAACCAAAAAAGTAAATGAATGGTGGAATGTTGTTAAAGAATCATGGAGTCGAATAACAGCTGAAAGGTGCCACAAGTTGGTGCCACACAGATGTGAAGCAGTTTTAAAAAACTGTGGTCATACATCTAAATATTAGTTTAGTGATTCACAGGTTTGCTAAATCCTAGAAACAAAAATGTTTGTATAAAATAGTTTTGAGTTTGCCCAATAGCACTGCCTTAAGAGTGTGCATATCATGAATGCTGGGTCTTGTTTGTTTTCTGAGAATCTACTGCACCCACTGGTAACTTGTTTGCCACTTAGCAATAAAAATATACTAAAAACCGGGATTATTCTGGTTACTCTCATTGTACTGCTATTATTTGGAACAATACTGGAAGTCTTTACACTATGTTTTCCTCCGTTCACTAATATCTTAAAACCAACAGATGGCGTCAGACTGACATAAACTATTAAAACATGACTGGTGGCTCATTGACAGAACAACAGTTCTTCACAGTTTGCTAGGTTATGTCACTCAAAGAAATGGTATGTTTCACTCTCACTGCTGGATTGTTTTTTTCCACTTTTTGAGTTATTATAATTTCCCTTAATTATTTTTGCAAACATCACTAATAAAAATGTATGAGAATGTTCAAAATAAATGTAATAAAAAAAAAACAGAGAGAAAGGTGTTCAAGAGCCAGTGGGGGAGGGGGTGGAACTGTCTCACCCACACAGCTACACAGAACACTCAGTTCTGGGTTGAACAGCTGAGAACCGAGCTGGTCTCCTTCCTGCTGTGGCTGCTACTAAAGCTCACATGGAGCCACATGTGACATTATATAGCAGAATATAGTGTGCTGCAAGGATTCAAAACAACAGTCAAATGTACCTGTCTCTATCTGTGGTTACAGGTACATTCCTTGAAAATAAACCCCCATCACTGCATAACTCGAGATGACCAGGAGTTTTTCAGAAAGATCAGCGCTGTTTTGTGGCTAATGTTGACAAGAGGCTCATTGTTGAATGGAGAATGTCAAAGCCAATCACACAGCTGCTTGCTGCTGGGGCTTGTGTGGCTCACATGTAGCAAGAGATAAGATCACTTCTGTTAAAAATTGCAGTTGTGTCGGCTACTTTGCACACAGGGCTACAAATTAACTTGCAACTGTAACAACACTGTAAAGACAAGCTTTGGGCTTTAAAAAGTATTTTTTATAAACAAATATAAAAGTTGCTTTTGCGCCACATGTGGCTCTTAAGAACAAAGTGTAGGTGAATTCACTCTGACTTCACTCTGTATTTCACTGTTTTGTTTATATGGGTGCTGCATTTTTGTGTGTAGGTTTGTAATCATAGCACACAATAGAAACAAAATCCACCAAAACTACATGACAGAAGGCTAAAGTTCATTCAAAGGCCAGAATAAACCTGGAATTGACAATCATTTAAACACCAGAAGAGAGCAAAACAGGGTCAGAGGTTTGTTTGTTACTACTATGCAAAAACACTAGGGTTTAACTAACCAGCCATGAACTATTTGCTCTCAGTAAAACACACCAAATACCAGCAAAAAACATCTAAAAGAATCTATTTGAAACACTTTGAGGCCACAAAGGTATGTTGTCAAAGTGGGCTGTGATACTTTTGGCTCAGGACCATCACTTGTCATCAGGCTTTTTACAGGAAGCTCTCAATGTCGCCGCCCAAACTGATACCTCTGCTCAGACAAAAAGCCCACAGTTGACACTTCACTTAAGGTGTCATGTTGTTAAAAAGTAGCAAATGATCTGGTCTGGTGGCTTTTCACAGTGGAGAAAGTGAACATGTGATCCTCTATTAAACTCTGTTTGGCTTTTATAGAGCTAAATGTAGTCTGAAGTTAATGTAATCATACAGAATCAATATGCCAAAAGCTTTGATGACTGTAATAACAGCACTTGTGGTGATAATAGTCTCAGAGGAGTTGCCTTTCACTGCCTTTCCAAACCTTAAATTAGAAACTCATTGCCCATGCAACCATAGTGATGCTCGTCCAAATATGACATCAGCAGCTATGTTTAACAAAGCCGACTCATCTGTTATACATTTTCTTGATTTGTCAATTTCAGAGTGTGAATCACTTATTTTTGTACAGCCTCTGCATTTTACTGAGTCATCCTAATTTTATTGAGTCATCTTATTTTTCTTGCCAAAAAAACAAGTCTATCTGAAAGCCCATATTCTCATTCAGTGCTTTATTACAAACCAAAGAAAGTGAAGCATGATTTCATTTTAGGGGGACCAATCCCTGAAACACTGTTTAAAGGAAGGTATAAAGAATAGCATTGTTCACATGCCTGAAGCTTTGTCAAACTCAGTCTTTTTCCAGGCTGTTGTAGCTTGACTGAAAAGTGGGCCACAAGAGCCAGCGACAGCAATGTGAGAGGCTGCCACAATGTAGGTTAACTATAAGTTATGTAATGTGCACTATGGACCAAGAGACTGTGATGGTTTGCTCACTGAGCCGATATGAGATGGGGTCAGAGTATCAAGAGATGGTGCTTTTAAAATTATTAATCAGAATGGGTTTCTTTTTCAATGTAAAGCAGAAAAATCTGATTTTTGGAGCTCTTCTGAATGCATGTAATTTTTCATGAAATCTGCTATTCTCTGATTATTACATTATGACTTATCTCCTCCAAAATCTCGAATAGTGCTCCGGCCTGAAAATGTCTAAAAAGACACCTCATAAACGACATGTGTGTGGTAATGGACCCAAAAATGAAACAGGAAACCCCTACTGTACTGCACACGTTTATTTTTGTGCATGCACTGTGATTGTACTATAAATAGCCTTTAAACTTCACACAGCACTAGGTTCATGTTTTACAAGGAAGACAGAGCAAGATGAACAGGATTATGCAGTAAAATCACCTTATACTAATTTATAAGTAATAATTATTCTAAAACCAATTCTACACTTCTAGATATAAAACATCATCTATTTTTGAAATACTGTACAACTTCTGTTTGCAGTGTTTTAGTGAGTGTTGGGGTCATAATTGTTCTCTTGACCTCAAAAATTAGACCTACAGGTGTATAGCCCTGATTGTGTTTTATCCTTTAAGCTGGACAACTTTGTGTGGGCCTCAGGTAAATATGTTTAAAACGTAACTGTTTACAGACCTAATCTTTAGAGACACTAAGGATAGCAGAGACATTAGAGACTAAATTTTTTCACACATTAAGGGAGTTTTGAATTTAGCCTATGGGCAACTTTCTTAAGTCAAAGTTGTTTTACAGTAGCCTCTCTCTCTCTGCGATAGACTAACTCTACAGCAAATTGTAGACCGTTTTAATTTCATTCAACACAAAATTTATCTATGAATGTCATAAATGTACCGTGAACACTGCACACAAAAGCCGTGGGCAGCGGCGTCACTCATCAGCTTTTCCGTCGTTACGAGTGTCACCGACTGCGTCAACAGCGTCAGAGACAGAGAGGGTTTATGTAAAGCGAGATACTTAAGTCACGATCGCTCCAGTAGGTCTTTGCCGAACATTCATGACTAATTACGGTCTTTTGGGAATGGGTATATGTTCAGTGATTTGTAAATAGTTAATCTAGGTACATATTAGGGATTTGTGGATGGCAGTCAAAGTGCCCTCTAAAACTACAAAAGCCTACATTTGGCTGGGCTAGCAGGTGACACAGGATCAAGGACAACTAAAATCTAACAAGTAATTGAGACTATTTATTTTCCTAAATTACTTATTTACTTTTTTACAATTCTAAGTCAACATTAGAACAACCGAGAAGGGTTTGTAAAACTACACAGTAAGCGCAGATTAACCATCTCGGTGCTGAATTCGCACTCTTTGGCAGCTCCCTGCCTCAGTGCTCCTTTCTCATGTTCACACTAGTATCACTGTTGGCTTCACACATAAACACCCTGGAACATACAATGCTCAGTTGGTTGACTCGAGGATAACACCAAAAACGTCTTTGGGCTTCTTAGGCCTTTATTATGCAGCCAGACACTTCCACGGTGAGTAATCTATTTTTAAAGTAGATTGCAATTGGGTTAACGTTACTGTGGGTCCGCTACTAAGTTTACAGTAAAACAACTTTTTGCCGAAAAAAGAATACTGCAGTGTTAGTCATCTTAGCATTATTTGAGTAATTCTACTTTACGACTTCCAAATTATTTGTGTTATGAAATTTTATTATCGTCTTATTAACCTGGCACAATGAAGCAACCTAGTTTTGTGTAAAGTTTTCTCAAAAATCAGTCTTCGCTCGGTGTGTCAGGAAGTTTGCTTTTGTTTGAAGAACTGTGCCCAGTGTTTCGCCTGGTGTAAAGAAAGTATGTGACACACAGACAGTGAACAGAGTGTATTGTGGCTGGCAGGATTTCTTGGTGCCTCTGTGGGGTGGATGGGTCATCTGTCTAATGACTGTTTTTAACAAACAGGAAACGAGCCCCGCAGTGCTCCAATAAAAACATTTACTATGATTCACTTATTTAAACCTACTAAGTCATTGTTTATTTGTAAGAAGTAGTGTCACTGACAAACCACTTACCACTGTCATATTGATACAGCAGACCCTCCTTGCGCCCCACTGTGTGCATTTGCTGCTTTGAGCCTTTAAATTATTGATGCTGTCTCAGTGGATACAGTCCTGTAAGTCTCCCTTCTCTGTCAGATATTTAATATACTGCACATCACAGAAGAGTGATACAGTTGTATTGCTCTTTCATTATCCATAAAGGCATGTTTTTAACAGAAACGAAACTGGCTGGAGCATTATAGCTTTAGTGGTAAGAAGACATTCCTCGGCCCTGTGCAGGAGCAGGGTTTTACTCTTCCTCTGTAAACAGTGTAATGGCACAAGAGGTTGTCTCCTGTTTCACCTCTTATTTGCTGATGGATCCAGGAAGTTGCTCATTCAGAGTGTCTGTCTGCTGAGAGTATTTGCTTACTACAGACAATCAGCAGCCTCTTGTCTCGTTCACAATGAATTTTTCTGGCTCTGTGGACTGGCTTATCACTTTAACAGATGCAATGTATTTGACATGGAGTATGACAATGCAGGACTAATTCTAACTATTTGTTTGCTTTACACACTTTTCATTTTGGAATCTGAGGATAAGTCAGGGTTAATCCTGGTCAGCTGCTTTTAACAGCGCCATGTTATGCAATATGATGTAATTCAAATGGTTTGTAAAATAAAAAACATTTGCAGTTATAAAACCTAAACGCAGTGCATGGTAAATGTATAACTATATTGTGTAATACAGCTTTTGAAAGCTGTTTTAAAAATGATTTCTCAATATATTCTCTCGTTTGAATTCCACATTTAAAAATAGCAGCCACTCGAACTATCACGACTCTGTCACTCAAAGTTCACCAGTGGACAGTTTGTTTTCATGCATTCTTCTTAAAAAACTTGAGGAATCATTGGAATGTTAATTACTCAGAGTGGAAAAGGAGCTGTTGGTTTTTTACTCCTCTATCTTATGAGTACTCAGTTGGTAGTACACAAGGCACACAAGGCAAGATATCTCTTTACAGTTGTACATTTATGAAACATCGCTTTCAAAGATATTGACATGTAATTAGCCTAAACAAACTCTAAAACCGGTTCAGCCAGCCTACAGATCTCACCACGAAAGACCTCTCTATCCAGTTGTCACTTAATAAATTATTCAAGTGTGCATTTTGAGGTTATAGAAAAAGAAAGCAATCCTGTATTTCTGCTTTTCATCTGTATCGCGCCTTTTATCTCTTCTTTTTTGTTTGTGCAATAGAGATTATGTATATAAAATACTTTTGTGTCCATGCAGATTGTGTAACAACCCCTTCAGATGAATAATGATGGGTATCCTTAAGAGGAAGTTTGCTGAGCTGGATGATAGTCCATACTACTCCTCTTCTTCCTCCCCCGCTTCCTCCGTCCCGTCCCCTGCTTCTTTGGAATGGGACATGGACAGAGAGAGCCTCCATTTCACAACTCATAGACCTTCTTCACCAACCGCTTTACCTCGTAAGTTTTCAAATGACCACATGCACCACCCTCTCCTCCCTTTCAAATAATGCAAACCTCTGCCTTATCAGCAATTCCACATCAGTGTTTGATAGCAGTGTCTCTTATCAGTTGGCTGCAGCACTGTTAGGGCATGCTGATATGAAAACATCAGCATTTGAGCCATTCCTGATAATGCACAAGAATGAGTTGATCTGGATGGACTGTCTGGCTATAAAGAACATAATTTGCCTGACCAACAGGAGGCTGAGGGATTCAATAGATTTGAATAGAAAGGACTCTTTAAACAACTCATATCACATTGCCTTATTTAGATAAAATCACAGTGGAGGAAACTGTGTTTAGGGCAGTATTGTATGATGCTCAGTAAAAACTACACTTGTTACTGGAGTGTAAACAGTGTAGTGATGTAGAATGTACTTTTAGCTAGAGGAAGCAGCTGAGATGAGCTTAGTCAGCGGGTCTCCCTTGTTTACTGACTTTTGGAACAAGAGATCAGCCTCACTTATGTGTGAAGCACATCAGACTGAAACCACTCTGTCAAATGGTAACCCAGAAAGTGAAAAGCTTCAGATTGAGTCATAGTTTTGTTAAAAATTGACACTGCATTAGTTTCCTACTGAATTTATGCTTAGTCTTTCCTTATCAGTCATGTTCTGTTGATTTAAGTATTTGTATTTAGGCACATTATGGTGTCACCTAGTGGCTACTTAGAAATCTGCAGATTTAGAGATGGAGTTCAACAACACCACCACATTTTGTTGTTGTACAGTTTAAAGAATTTTCTCATTATTAACAAAAGAAATAGCAAATTATTAAAAAAAAAAAGTTAAAATAGTTTAAATTATTGTGTATTGCTGACCACTGATTTGGAGTTGTCTCTTTTTTCTTTTACAGTTCGATCAATATTAAAAAGGACAAAGTTCAAAGATGCACAGAGAAATGTGTGCTTTGACCAGGTGACTGTTTACAGTTTCCCGCACTGTCAAGGCTTCTCCAGTGTCCCCAGTCATGGAGGTGCCACTTTGGGCATGTCAAGTAAGCACAGCGACATCCAAACATACACAGTGGCCGAACATGCTCTGGAGCAGCGACACAGGCGCAGGGAGCAGCTCCGAGACAGGCGGAGACGAGAGAGGTTTCAGCAAATGAAGCACAAAGTTAGTAAAAATAGTAATGGTGATTTAAAAACAAATGATGTCCAAGCAGCCTTCTTACGTGTCCTCTGTGCTGTCCAAGTTGATTTCCAGTGGAGCCGTTGGCCAGAAAGAAGCAGAGAGGCTCACAATGGACCAGGTGCCAATTGAAGAAGCTTACATCCACATTAACAGTGCGGAGCTGGAAGGTGGTGGTTTTGTACAGTCATACTCCTCCAAGCAGAGACAGGCAATCCTTCAGACTGCAGGGTGAAACGCATCGACAAGGAAGAGAAGAGGCAGCTTCATGCTCTCCGTGTCTCTAGAGAGATCTGTGGGTGTGACTGCCAAGGCTTTTGCGAGCCAGAGAGTTGTGCATGCAGCTTGGCAGGCATCAAGTGTCAGGTATGTTGCTTGATTACATATAAGCAAACCTGAAAATCTCTGCACAATCTGCTATTACTGTGCAATACTACTATTGTCTGTAGAATCAAATTTGATTACATGTTCTGTAGATATTCTGTCTGTTTATTGTTTGTAATATAGTTCACTAGGATCAACAGTATTTCACACCTCAATTTCTTACAGGTGGATCGCTTTAATTTCCCATGTGGCTGCAGTCAGGATGGTTGTGGAAACACTCAGGGTCGCATTGAGTTTGACTCCAGACGTGTGCGTACACATTACATCCACACAATTATGAGACTTGAGCTGGAAAGGTGTCTACAAAATGAATCGCAGTATCCAGATGACCAGTCTAAACTTCAGGAGGACTTTGAACAATTTGGGCACAGCAACAAGGCTTATCCCTCACAGGACTTGCAAAACAAAAGCTGCCCTTTTGGATTTTCATTGAAAGAAGATAATGACCTTCCTCTTACAATGCCTATCACTTCATTTAATTTCATCACAGGCCAGCTAATGGTGGAGGACAACAGTTGCAGCAGTGACATTACTGAATCCTCGTGCTCCTCATCAAATTCAGATGCTGGTTCACCTCTATCTAAAGTTGATCATGACTCTCATATTTTCAATATATCTGAATATAACAATTTGTCAATATGCAACCAAGTGGGACATGTACAACAACCATTAACCCACAGTGGGAACTCTAAGAGCGCTTCTACTGATTTTGTGGGACCCCCTCAATCAATTGACTTTGGCAACACATTCATGGACATTGTAAGCATGACAGTGACTGAATGTTGTGACGAAAACGCAAACCAAACAGATGAAAACTCTCTGGAAGACTTTCCCAACACTCCCTCCCCCACCATGGACTACTTTTTTGGCAGCTACATGGATCTGAGCCTGTCCTCTGATTCGGACTTGGAGTTTTTTGACAGTGACTACACATCTGGGCCACTGCACAGCTCATTTAAAGGACACCGGCATACAGACAATTTGGGCCACCTTCACCTATTTAGGTCGGACACTTTGCCACAGTACGAATCTAGCACCTACCTCCTGGAGTCTCTGATTGGCCTCACTGAGTCAGGCACTGAGCAAGTTCTGGGGGTCACTGATAATTAAGTGATCCAAAGTTCTAGCATGATAATGAGCTGTACATTATTTATACAAAGCACTGAGTTAATTAAATTGTATTTCTATTCACAGAGTAAAAATGATTTATGAGCTGTATATTTTTCTGTTTTTGTTGTTAAAAATGATCTGAGAAAAGATAACAATATAATATAATTTTTTTATGTTTTTATTTTATTAATCATCATAATGAACTCATATGAACTGTCATATGCTTTGAGTGTAAATTATTATAAAAATAGAGAATAATGAAAAAGTTAGTTTGGTTTGAAAATATGGTTTTGTTACAAAATGATGGTTTTATTTTGCCTTAGCAACAACAGGCAAGATGTTCCACATTTTTTAGCTGAAAAAAATTTTTATTGATTAATTGCCTCATTCTCAACCAAATAATATCTTTTATCTAATAAAACATATTTATTTACCCTGTGTTTCCAGTCGTTTCTGATTTTATTCAGACTTTTTAGAGGGGTTAACTAATTCAATAACAAATTAATACAACAGAGGATGATGTAATTACTGACTAAAACATTGATTACTATTGTTCAAACGTTAACCATTTGTTAGTTTATGTTGGCGCTTATGTCAGCGTCATTTGCTGACTCTGCTAGCTAATATGTAATGTTTACGAGAGTGTGCGGTTGCTAGTGTGGTTGCTATGACTGTTACCATGGCGCGGACGTTTGTCTGTGGTTCGACGTCAGCAACGTTCGATTGTTTTGGACTGCATACAAGATGGCCGCCGACTCTCTGCTCTGTTAATTCTTTCTCTTTTGTTATTCTCTTATAAAACAAACATATCAGAGTTGCTTTAGAAATGGGTTTGTCTCAGAGTTCAGAGGTGTCTGAAGGAGGAACCTATGGATATCACGTACATGGCGTAAGGCTTTATAAATGTGTACCTACTAGACAAATGTGAATGTAAAAGAAGAGCAGCATGCGTAGAAGCTTAACTGAACATACTGTACGCTTATAAATGGCTAATACTTTGTGTAACTACAACAGCCTGTTAAATGCTAATATATAGTATAAACTGTGCACAGTTTACTACGCTGGCACAATTAATAAAAGTGTCTTTAAAACTCTACACCAAAAATTAAAATACAGTTTCGACCCGTAATTTGGCATTTTGCTTTTCCCATAATGCGACTACTAGTGTTTATACTTTGCTTACTTGCTTAAGAATAAATCAATTTGTTTAATCTGGAAGTGTTAGGTTATATCTAGAAAACACATAGGTCAGAGACGGTCATTCGATTTATGTTGATAACATTAATCCAGTATCTTGTGTTTGTTTTAACAGGTGCAGCCAAATTCCCCTGCTGAAAAAGCCGGGCTGCAGGCCTTCTTTGATTTTATCCTGTCTCTGGACAACAAAAGACTTGTATGTTGTAAACAGTCTTAAGTCTCTAAAAATTATGAAAGAATTGGTGAAAGTGCACAAATGTGCACAGACATTATAATTTCACACAATTTGTTTTTAGAATGAAGAGAATGAGCTCCTGAAAGAGGTGTTGAAGGCCAACATGGAGAGAACAGTGAAGATGGAGGTGTACAGCTCTAAAACCATGACAGTCCGGGAGGTTGGGGTGATGCCCAGTAATATGTGGGGAGGACAGGGTTTGCTTGGAGCCAGTGTTCGCTTCTGCAGCTACCAAGGAGCCAATGAGAATGTCTGGCACGTTTTGGTAAGACAAATCATATCTAGCTTTGAACCTGGGGTGGATTACTTTTTTAAAATAACCAATATCCTTAATTTAGGATGTTGAAGTCAGCTCACCTGCTGCTCTGGCAGGACTTCAGCCATACAGTGACTACATTGTTGGAGCGGATCAAGTTTTACAAGATGTAAGGCTCTTTTTTTAATAAAAAATTGTATGCCTTAATTATTTGTGCAATTTAATTTACTGTAACAACAATACTTTTTACAGTCTGAAGACTTTTACTCATTGATCGAGGCCCATGAAGGAAAGGCATTGAAGCTGATGGTGTATAACACACAAACTGACACCTGCAGAGAAGTGCTGGTAACACCAAATGGAGCGTGGGGTGGGGAGGGCAGGTATGTGACAAAATGAATGCTTCTCCTTTTAATGTTAAGTAAAGTCTTGTGTTATTCTGATATTACTATTTACCACAAAAGTAGTCATTGAATCCTATGTGTGTGTGTGTGTTACAGTTTGGGTTGTGGAATTGGTTATGGTTACTTGCACCGAATTCCTGTACATCTTGATGTGCCATCACCAGAGCCTCCCACCTCTGTTTCTGAAGAGAAACCTTCCCCAAAGCCCCCAAATTATGGATACACAGAGGCACGTGATTACATTCTCATTGAGAAAAAACTCTTAAATATGTTCATGCTTTTTTTAAACAGTTCTAGATGAATATGTAAATTTCAAACTTTTTATGTCTCACACTATTTTACTCTGAATGATGCTTTTGTTTATCACCAGGCTCCTTTGATCGCACCTTCAAGCCAAAGTGAAGACATATTAGAGTTGGAGCAGGTCACTCTGAAGACAGACCCTCTGCCTCCACCCATCCAGAGAGTTATGGATCCTGGTGAGTTCTCATATTACTACAGTAAGTCATCAGGGCATTTTTTACCTATGAAAATGTTTTATTATTTAACTGTATTGTGGTTAAACAAGATTTTTCTTTTTTATGGTCTTCTGTACATATGTTGAATATGTCCACATAAAGCATATGTTATGCCCTAATGATAATGTGCCTGTTGATGTTTTATCAGGCTTCTCTGATACTGAGGTGCCAGGAATGACCCCAGACCCTGCCGATTTATTAGACAAGCTTGATATCTCAATGTCTTCCATTGACATGACAAACACTGCCCTTGCTATGCATGTGGAGAAAGACAGCATGCATGACATTTCTGGTGTGGGTGAGTAAGAGCAACCATTTACAAAACCATCCATGCTGTGTGTGTAAATTTGTCAGTACAAGGTTTTAAATCTAGTTGTTCAAACCATTACATTTATTGACCTTTAAGTCAGTTGTATTAAAGCTTCATAATGTATTCCATGTCCTGCTGTACAGAGGAGCTGGAAGACAGTGAACTAAGACAAATGGGGCCCCCAGAGTTGCATTCCCAGGCTGTTATGGACCTAACTGCTGCTTTGGCCTTCAACGACATTGATTCATTTGTTCCACAATCTGAGCCATCAGCCCTGTTCTCTGAGTCCACAGACCTGCCTAGCTCGCTCTTTGAGTCTAGTAGTGATTTTGCAGCCTCTCTTGCCCCAGACTCTTCAGAACGTGCTGTAGCACCCTTTTCCGTGACTGAAGACCCTCTGTGTCCATCTCCTGTTGACCTCATCCCATCCTCAGATGTTGAAGATGTCCCTGCTGCTCAGGTTGTTGAAGAGACAGTGGAGCCTCAAATCTCAACAAAGATGTCTTCAGAGCGTATGTCTCTCAACTGCGACTAGAAGAATGATGAGAAGGAACAAGACAAATCGGCCCTTGAGTAAGTTTGCGTCAAGTCAAATGGAAAGTAAAAAGAGTTTTCTGACAATCACTTGCTTTTTCAGATGATAGGACTGGCTATGGTAAAATATGCATCACTTGTTTTGCTATTTAAGTCTTACTTATGCAAAGTAAGACTAAAGAAACTAGCTTAGTGTTTAATACAAAAAGGCACATACGTCAACAACTTCAACAAGTTACTGACAGTTTTATGGTTAATGTCCTGATGTTCAAATAGATTGTATATTATCATATAATTTGGTAGTAATATGTCTGCAGCTGTTTGGTGCAAAATCAAGCTATACAGTATTTGTGACAAAACTTTATAATTACAGTTGACACTAAAATGACGAATACTTGAAAGTTTTCAAAGACACATTTACAGTAACTACAGCAAGACACAAATGACCCTTGAATCTATCTATTTTTTTTGCAGTCTTGCAGGAGTGGTATAGTTTTTGATTGTTTAGATAACATATGTTTACAGAAGAGTGTCAGTTATTTGCAGCCTCTATCAGATTTAGAAATTATGTCAGGATTTCTTTATTAATTATTCTTTTATCTATGCAGTAGTAGTAGTAAAAAACAACTTATGTTAAACAATAGCAGACAGGCATTTTTATATGAGGATTTGGTATTGTATTGACTTGTGTTGTTTTATAGAGGATTAATGTTTTTTCATGAAGTAGGTGCAAATTTGTAAAATAAGGAGAAATATTTTTGCATATATTTTATTAATGAATTGTATGTTTTATTAGGAACGAGTGCAGAGATGTTTGATGAATGTGACATGGGGAAATCTTTAATGATTAAATCATATAAAAAAGAATGTTGTCTCTTGCTTTCCTTGCATCACACCCATCAACATAGGACAATACTCCACAAATAATTTGTCTATATATCTGTTATTGTTAAACCATTCCAATTTATTTCTTTGAATGCCTAAAATATACATATTTCACAAATTATAACAAGGGATATTGCAGTGTTATGGCCTAATTAACCATCCTGTTTGGCCAATTCAAGCTCACTCATTACTCTTACATTATGGCGTTGCGCACACTCTTGATGGCAGAATTAACCTCATAACATTTACAATGAAAGGATCTATGATTCTGAGAGAGAGGGGCATTACCAATGATTTCAGGGAAAGTTCTCTTTGATCACTAATCAAACTACTATTTAGTCTTAATGAAATATACATTAGGAGAACTTACACTGCTTACCATGACTCCAGAACATAGCAAGTAAGAATGAGATATTGTTTGATAGATATACCTTATACAGATTTTTCCAGATTCCTAACATGACTTGGACAAATAACATTCTTAATAAACTGCAATTTCCAGGTTGTAGTGAATACAACAAATTAATTTTTTAACATCCAGGTCAAATTCTCTTCATAATAATGAATGTATGTAGAAAAACAAACAAAAAAAAAAAACTCAGTTTTAAGTAATCTGTACAACAAAATATAACTGCTGCAAATGAAAGGAAGTCACTTCAATCAAAATTGTTGTACATATATTTACAAAAAACAAAAGAAAAAAATAAAACAAACATTCAGTTCATTGAAAACTGCACAGCTAAAAAGAAAGACATGTGCATCTGCTGACGAGGTTCAAGCTCTGCAATAGTTACATGTCTAAGCCAAGGTTAAGTTCAAGTTATGATGGCCGAAAAATAGGAAAATAGCTTTGGGGGAACGTGACACTATCCGAAGACCAAGTGTACTCCTAAACTGGTGATACTTGTGGAGTGTTTGTCGAACAAGGACAGTTTCTGGAATGTACTAGAACAAACAGTCTACTACATCCATGTGCATATAAACACGCTTGGACACAAACGCACTGTTACCGCGGCCGCTTCAAATTAAATGTTGAGGGAAAACAAGCAGTCAGAGATAGTATTTAAAAAAAAAAAAATCATTGTTAAAAAATAAAACAAAAACAGAGACCGCTTCTCTCCCAGGTGTGTCATAGCTGCTCCAGTCCAATCTGGTAGTTCCCTATGTTACACCGTAGCCACGTCCTCTACGCACAAATTAGACTGGATTCTCACAGTTACTGTGACTCTTGACCACACAATAGGGTTTGGGGGACTACATGTCAGTGGTGGGTGGTGATTGGCAAATGACAAGAGTTTTATTAAAAATGACTTTCACGTGGACTTCTGCCTATAGTGTAGAGTCAAGTCCCCTCCACTCTTCCAGATAAAATGTTTTACTGTTCGCAGGTCCATGTTGGGATCCAGAACCTAATGGAGAAATACAAGCAGCTTAAATCTTGCAACAAAACACATTTGCAACAATTGGTGTTCTGTTACAATGTGTCTACCTGGTCTTGACACATTAGTTCTATCTTTTCCTCAGCTAGCATGGCCATGTCCTCCTCCTTCTCCTGCTCTCCAGGCTTGTCGTTGGTCGAGGAGCTGGTGGTTTGTGACTCGTTGTCCAAATTTATTATCTTTTCATAGACATGTTCCATCACCTTCCTCACCTGGAGCATGTCACTGGCTGAGAGGCGGTCTCTGCAAACACACATTTAGCCTTTTTTCAAAACCGAGATTACAAGGTTTTCAAAAACAGGAAAAAATACCTACTTCTTTAGAGTTTTTGCACCAGAGGATGAATGGGGCTGGAGGTAGAATGGGATTTTGTTGAATTTGGGCATATTTTTCTAAAACAGACAAAACATATAAACAAAGTCATGTTTAAACCAAAGTATATATTTTTTGCTTTAATTGCACATTACAGTATATTCAAGTCTGATTTAGGTTATATTTGTTTTGGCTGGTTAGACAAGTTTGCTTTCTATAGCAATGTCCTTACAGCACTTGTTTCAGTAAGATACAAGTTCTTACAACTCAAGTTTTACCAATATTAAGTGCCTGATTAACCCGACTCTGCCGCAGTTATCCAATCAGAGCAGCGTTGTTTACGTTTGTAACAATAAAACGTTATAGATGGAATAGATTAGATTGATTTTGTAAGTTTGTAAACTCCCAAATCACGTGAGGTTAGTGATTGATAGTTAATCATTCAAATTTCAATGCTATGTTTAGTTCAATTCAGGTTTACTGTCTACCTCAATGCTTTAGGAGAGCATCTGCTTCAGGAGAATTGGAAACTGACATTAAAGACTCATATGGCAATATTGGAGAGGGGTTAATCAAGGGGCTAAAGCAGCTCTAATATGACATCTATTAGTATCAAGTAAACCTTAGTTTTACAGTTGCAAAGATTCCGTTATTTATATAAAAAGATATACAGTACAAACAATTGGCTGTTTAGCCAGACAGTGTATTTTTTTAATTACAACATATTTCATTTGATGCAATTGAACAGACTGTAATACTCACATCTACAGTTATGTCAATAACCCACTGAGGAACTGTCTCATTAAGCAGCATTGATTCAGTTTCTCCACCTGAATCTCTACATAGCAACCTGCAGCAAAAATACAGTCAAGATGCAAGTGTCATCATTATATGCAAATAAATGTTGATATTTCAAGTGACACAAAAAAAGGTGTGCACATGCTCTTCAAATACCTGAACAAAGTTCTGCCTCCTGCCTCCCCAAAAATGACTGGCGTGTGAGGTGGCACCTGGAAATATCCATTCCCTTTCTGGATCCTGTTCTCCTGCTCACCATTCACTGTGGACACAAGTTGAAAACCAATGCTTTGGACTTTAAACATGTCAGAGTGATATAGAGGTTACATAAAGATAATTCATGATGGATTTGCTGATTGCACATACCATGGTTCACCTCGTTCTCCTCCTCATCCATGGGATTGATGCGAGTTCTCGGCCAGAACTCCAACAAGGCCTGAAGCAATAATCCTCCTAGATTCACTACACAAACACAAATGGCTGGTTATAACTATATCCACAGCTAACCAAGATTTGTTTGGACATACTACATACACTTTGGGTCAGATCCATCAGAGCTTGAAAATCCAGCATCCTTTGCAGAAACCCACGCAGCAAAGCAGTCGCTCTCATCCAGAGTGATTGTGAGCATCTATCAAAAAACAGAACAAATGTAAAAGTTGGTTAAGTTTGTAGATGGAAATTCCAACCAGCAACACTAATAACTCACCCCAGTTTTCAGATCAACAGAAAACCAGTTTGGCACATAGACCATCTTGAAGCGTTTTTTAATCTCTTCATCAAACTCCACTTTGCCTAGATCTTCTCCCTTACAAGCCTACAGGTAAAAAAAATGACAATCATGCCAGACTCTAAAAACAATAGTGAAACAGACTCAAGAGCAAAGTTCATAAAGCCACAACTGTCTTACCTTTAGGACATCCCAGAAAGCCACATTGTTGTTGGTATCTTTGGTGAGTATGTGTCTCTTGTCGTTCAAAATGTGGCACTGGATAATACTGGCACCTCCTACAAGACCACACAGTCCTTAATTGAGTTGATAAGACAAACACAGAATATAGTACATTATAGAAAGATGCTTACCCTTAATGACTTGTTCTGGCTGTGTACAAAGTGGTGTCAGAGGAGTACTGCAGTCATTATCATACTCCCCTGATGATCTGAAGTTGTGCATTCCCTTCAAAGACTAAAAAAAAAATATATATATACTGATTAAAAACCTTTTCAAAAACATGGTTACAAAGTGCTTTACACAATCCCATTAAATTAATAAATTTATTTTTATGCAAAAATGCTAAATAAGGGAAGAGGGTCTGTGCAAAAAGACACAGAGATGCGTCTCTGTAAACACTGAATTCCACAAGCTTTAATACACTGACAGTCCATCAGTGATCTCAAACGTGTTATGCATGCTTACCCATTTATTAACGGATGACTTGGTGGTAGAGACCCAGATTGCTGGCGGAGGGTCAGCAGATCTGTCCAGTTCCATCTGAGCAAAGGAGAAAGACAAAAAAAGGTTGAATTAGAGCCACCAACAGCCCTTATAAAAAAAAAAAAAAACTAGAGTGAAAATAATGTAAATAAAAAAAGGTTGAAGTAAAAGCATCTGGACTTTGGAATTGAGACGAAACGTCTTCAACTTGAAAACCGAATCCATATGCTTTTACTTCAACCTTTTTTTCAAGATGTCCTGGATGACTGAGAACCTTCACAGAAATGTTTGTACAATAAAATGCATTCCATAGTTCATCCTGCATAAATAAACAGCAAGTCATTTAAGGGCTTGTCTTGATTTTTTTTGTTAGATTCTGGTCAGTATAACCACAATTTGAGGAACATTGTGGTTTTAAACAAAAAGTGCATATAAATGAATGAATGCGTGTGTCCTCCAGTACTTTACACTAAGAAATTTCATCACACCATAAAATGGATGTTATTATAGGAACTTTTTTGTGCATCAGCTGTGAAGCCAGCAGAGTCTTTTTTAAATTGTGGCAACAAGTCAGATCAAGGTAACATTTTTAAAAGCACAGTCTACACTACACTACAGTAAAAATTGGTTTAAAGTTATGAAAATTATGTGGGGAATACTTAGTAATAAATACTTTCTCTTACTTTGAGTACAGGGGCTTTTTCTTCACAGATTAGCACTCTGATGTCTGGGTTACGCAGATCAGTGCAGTAAATCTTTTTGTCCCTGCCTCCAGAATAGACATGTGTAAAGGCTTCATTGACTTGCAGGGCCCAAACACCTTCATCGTGCACCCGGTATGTGGCAATACACCTCTGCTGACCAAGTGACCACAGTCGGATGGTCCCATCTGAACTGCCAGACAGACACTAAACAAAAAGACAGCTTATAGGTGAACTGCAATATAGCATCCAGATATTTTTAGCAGGTAATAACCACTTTTAATTTAAGGGCATTTTTACTTGAGTCCCATCACGATTCAGCAGCAAGGATTTAACATTGTCTGTGTGACCTTTTAGCTTCATCAGTTTTGCACATGTCCGGGGATCCCAGACTCTGAGAACCTAAAAGGAAGATAAGAAGAAGAAGAAAACATCCATCCCATAATTACCTCTATAGTTGATAGTAAACATTGACACACAGTAATTATAAGGCTTGTAAAAACCAAACCTTTTCTGTTGATCCAGATACTATAACTGTGCCCATCTGGTTCATTGCCAGACTGTAGATGGAGTCTTTGTTTCCACTGAGAGAAGAAGCTGTTGGACACAGAATTAAATTAAAGGAAATTAATTAAAGCTACAGAATGGTGTCTGCAGACAAAAATCATTAGCTGTGTTATAACACCTGTGTTAAAACAAATATAAAAAATAATAAATAAAACAGTACAAAACTTACTGGTGACAGTGTTGTTGGAAGCAGTAAGTGCTGTTAGCGTGTTTACATCCCAGAGGAAGATCTGGCGGTCCAAGCCAGCCGATGCCACCAGCTCTTTATCCTTAGCATATGCCAGTGCTTTTACATAGTCCTTGTGTGTTCGTAACGTCGACATACAAAAGCCTTTATGTGCGTTCCATACTTTAACAGTAGTGTCTGAAGAGGCAGATATCACTAAAAATAAAAGACAGTAAAAGTGTAAGTCCTCAAATTTTGCAAAGAAAAGTAACCTAATTAAGATTATGCAACTAAAATTTTACCAGTAATTGTCAAGAAGACTTAAAAGATAAAATAATAAGTACACAGTTACATATTTAAGTATTTTATAACCTTATTACACTTTATCTTGAGGCAGAATATTTTTTTGTTACCATTAACCATGTTTCAGACAGAAAGAGCAGTGAAAAAAACTACTCAATTACAAATGCTTCAAGTATCAGATTGTGAACAGCATTTACACAGTTCATCCCGTTTTAAAGTAGACTTCTGATTTGAAACTTACATGTTTTGCCATTGCAACACAGTACTATGTCATTGACCCAGTCTGTATGATGCTCCATTGAAGCGATGTAGGGGTCTTGCTGCAATTACAGAGTGCAAAGACAAAGATATCAAATACAATACTTGCCAAACCATAGAAAGAGCTGTCACAGTAGAGAATGAAAAGATGAAATGCTCTACTTTGTGCTGATAAACGCTCCATATCCGGATGATAGAGTCTCGCCCAGCTGTAAAGAGCCTGTTCAGCGCTGGGTCCAACTGGAGAGCATTTACCCCATTTCGATTGTACTTCTCCACTTCATCTCTAATAACGTAGGATACCTGCAACACAAAGAGGCCAAGGAGTGCAGATTACTCTCCAGCACTTCGCCTTGAAAACTGAGTCCAGATGCTTTTACTTTAACCTTTTTTTTCTCAAGATGACCTGGAAGACTGAGAACTTTCACAGACAAACACCAACCTTATTTAAAAAAAAAATATATATATATATATATATATATATATACACACACACACACACAATTTAATGACACATTAAACTGTGGATTATCAGTTTAGAAGGTGATTCCCCTGCTGTTTTTTCAGACGAGAGATTGCACAGAAAACGAAGAGTACAGTGCCACGAGAGGGATTCAAAGCCATGTAATACAAGTTAATAACTTATATCATAAAATGACTTAAAAGGGCTGAGAAGTTTAAAGCGTCAACTCAGAGCGTACCATATACCAGCAATTAGACCGAGCCCAGCTATAGTTATGCTAAGCTTATTTTAGCACTGTAATAAAATTAATCACTCTAATGAATTACGATGATCATCCGTACAGAGCCGCAAGTCTGATACCACCATTAGTCTATTAATGGCCTGCAGCCATATGACAGTAATTTGGAGTAAGAAGCAAGTATTTAGTCGCCAGCGTTAGCAGACGATGCTAACGCAGCTAAGCTAAGGTTAGCCGGCTGAAGTCATGACTCATAACAGCAGCTCCCTGTGATGAGACTGGCTTTTGAAGCCTGCCAACTTTCTCTAAAGGACACTCTAATGCACGAGGCCCAAATCTATCTGCTGCCTGACACAAAGCAAAATCAAAGCTGTACTAAATTCACCTGTACTTTTCTCCGCCCTGCAGCATTTTGCCTGTGATGCGTGGCCATCTTGCATGTTGACAGTCCATTCATGTGATGTTACATCCGGAAAAAAAAGAAAACTAACACACCTGAGATTTGTGGGTAATGTTGTTTTAATTTTGCAAGAGCCCTTTGGTGGACCCACTAGGTGGACCACGAATCACTGTTATTTAACTTTCACACATGAGACATACATACAATTATTTAAAAATTGTAATGTTATACCAGAGTAAAAATTAAGTAGCCTTTTCTGTGAGGGGTCTTTACATATTTTGAATTTAATTATTATTTAAATTAATTATTTTGTGTGTTTTTAATCAGGCAAAATTATGTGTACAATATTATCTAGGCATGAGTATTTATTTATTTATTTATTTATTTATTTATTTATTTAAAAATAAAAGAATAAAAATAAAAATAAATAACTAGACAATGTGATTATTGTAGTTAATGTTAAAGGACATCCAAAAGCTACTAACAAATCACAAGCCGAGATGTGCTCTTTAGCTGGGGTCCTGAAGTCTGCCCCTGACATGTGATATGAAGTCACAGACAACCTCATTGCAGAGTTTTATAATTTGTTTATAATCTTACTTGGAGACGCAACTGATTTTTCAGGTCTTGAAGTCAAGAAGATTGGAAGATTTGTCTCTAAAGGCAACTTGAGATATGAACAATAACTGTAAACACAATCTATCAATGAGGACTGCATATTTAAAGAGGATACCGTTAAGTAAATGATCATCAACTGTAAATGATGATTTTCATGTGTTGGAGATAAACTGTTGAGAAGCTAAGGTGAAGCAGGTTTTACTCTGAGACCCTTGAGTTTGAGGCCATTATTAGTGTGGCTCAGGATGTTGTATATATATTTTATCATCACCACTCTAAAGTGGATGCTCAAAAAAGCCAATAACTGTTTTTATTTTAGAGCCAGTGCTAAAACAATCCTTTAAGAAAAAACTACAGGATTAACTTCAAAAAGATGTCTCCAATCCTATATGATTATCCAATAGGATTAAGTCCTCTAATAGGAAGGACATGAGCTCCATGAATGAGAACCTTTACAGCCACCACCCTGTTATTGACCTTAGTTTTATACTGCACCTCTCTGTATATGCCCTAGTGAAAGAAATGATAGAAATATAACTAGATAATTTAATATTTGCCAATAAAACACACAAACTACTGTTAAAATAATTTTATTTTTTATAAAATAAAATAAAAAATAAATCTGTAAAGAGCATCAAACTTTGACTGGTTTTGATCATAGATAGACTTTAAATTCAGTAGGCTACATGTCTCTAGCCAGTTGAGTGCGCACATTAAACTGTTTAAGGTAACCCAATGTGTCATAAAATCTACAATCTGCAGTTTACATGGCTCCATATGCCACTAGAGGGCGCTGTTGGACTCCGTGACAGCAGGAATGACTTGTTGTATGGGGCAGTTTGTTAAAGTTCATAGGTTCAGTGTGAGTTAAACCAAAAATAGCTGTATTGGACAAAACAGTTGGGTGCTGCAGCGCACATCCTCCGCCTTAGAGGCTTTCATTTGTAAAGGTAGTATAACCCAAGCCCTATATGTTTAAAACCATCGCAGCCCTGAGTGATTCTGCAGCACGTAGGCTAGAGCTAGGCTAGCGTTAGCTTAATAAACAATTTTGAAACTATTTTCTTTAATTAGTCTTTTAATACATTCTCAACTTTCATTTTATATGTAGACCAGTCAAGTAGTTATTTTTAAAATAATCTCTGTTGGTCACACAACAAAAACTTCTTTCTGTGTCTGTCTGGTATTTCACAAAACTTCAGAAGTGTCTAGCTTTACTTACTTAGTGCTGTTATAAATTAAGCAGGTAACTGAGAAGCCTGGTGTTATTTGCATAGAGCCCTATTGCAACAGAATCCTCTGTGGTCCAGGGCATCCTCCCCCTCTTGACGCGCTCAAGGGCAAATGGAGGTGCGCCTCCTGCCGCTGCGCAACTGCGACGGCGCAGCATCCTCTGAGCTTGGGACTTTTCCTCTGTTGACTGAATACGGAAGCTCTTCTCGTGGAAAAAGGAAGAAAACATCGTCGCACCTGAGGCTAATCGAAAATGCCAAACGCAAAGTGATAAAGCAATAGAAATGTTGTCAGAAGAGTGATGGTCAATCTGTGCGCTTTTTGTAGAGCGGACTTTACCATACCCTTTTTTGGAGTTTCGGATCTTTAAGAAGCAAATAAGCGTCATGGATTTTGTACGTAGGGTCTTTTATCTCCTTCTTCCAAATCCTGAATATAATGCTATAAATTCCAGAATTTCATATGTAAGTATTATCTTCTTCTTATCTCAAATACTGAACTTACTACTCAATACTGAACTTGTGGTGTTGAAATAATCAAGCTTCTTGTAGTTCTTAAATTATAAATTTGTAACACATGTTTTTTAAAGAATGACCGTTTTGTCCTCCTGCCTTATTTGATAATATTAGATAGGCAAACCTTTGTTTATTTATGAGTTTTTAAACTTTATGTAGGCCTATATTAAAAATCCAGAGCATATGCAATATGTTTGAAAATGAAGTGCTTATCATTTTATTCATCTCAATTTAAGGGGATATACTTACTGTAACCTCTGTTTAAGCCTTTAGTGCAATTACATTACAAGGTTTTTGCATCCAAAGTAGGCAATCCATAGGTACCCAAGTTAGGTCTGTATTGCAGTTTGTCAATGGAAAAGCTTTGAACATGTAACATGACACCTATCTGACATGCACCCGACATATTTAAAACATCCATTACAGCCTACACTGTGTTTAACAATGTCCAGGCCACAGCTGACAGCAGCACAGTCAACAGGACTGAGACAACAGTAGACATCATTTATCAATGTCATGATCAAAGAGAGTTAATGTGAATAACCCAGGTACACTCTTTTATTAGGTCTTGTGACTATATGGAGGCGTTAAAAGGCCTTTAAAGAAACGCAATGTAACTTTACCTAAACATTGCCATTGTTGACTGACATAAAACAGGGAGAATGACGCTGAGTGTCTGGGCACGCTGCCCCTTCTTATGTCTCTCATCTCTTCAACACAGCTGTGCACAAATCTGAGATATACACTCAAACATAACAGTTCAGTGTGTGTTTTCAGCACCAAAGTTTCAGATCTGAGAGCCATCCTGAAAAGTTAGTGTTGCTTCATTTAACAAAGATTATTCACATCATGAATTGTTGAACTGGAGCTACACAATAAGTCCAAACCCACTGACTTAAGAGTGGATTGTCAATTGTTGTGTGAGTAGACAACTGCTGAAATACTTGCGCTGTCATCCTAGTCGGAAACAAACCCTCTTATGAATCTGCACCCATAAATCCGCGGACACAACTTTAATCATATAAGACAAGTTAGATATAAGTGTTAATATTTTTTGTGTGATAGTTTATAGTCAATTGTAGTATTCTAGTCAGGAGTTTGAGGGATTTCCTCAATATTTCATTCTCATTATTGATTTATCTCTGCAGTAAAACATAGATGTAAGACGAGTCCTGAATATTGCAGCTAATCTGAAAACACTAAAAATAGTACAAATATAAAGAATAAGCTCCACCCAGTGTTCCCACTTTGAGATACAGATTATTTTATTAGCACTGGCCAGTGTGTGCTGGTGTGTATCTGTTGGTTAAGTGCATGACAAAATTGCCATGGCTCCTGTCCACTTTGCATCTAATAATCATTATTTTAGTGATGACACTCATATCACATCTGGCCCTCATGGAATTACATTTAATTTCACTAAAACACTGCTCCTATTTAATAGTGTGCACTTTGAATGCATGTATAAGAAGACGTGCCTTTACATGAGCAGAGATATACTTAGGTTAATGATGTTGCAAATGGACCTTAACCTATTTATTTGGAACATAAGAGAAAGCACTGGATGATTCCGTTCTGTGAGACAATCTCATCTGAGATAAACCTGGGCCAAATAAGCAGATCAAATGGAGGCATTAGTGTTGGGCTGGACCTGTGAAGGGATCAATACAATTCAGGAGTAGACGGAAAAGTATACAATTGTTGTTGAAACATGCCTTTTCTTTCTTTTTATTTTACAAAAATGTCAGTCAACAAAAATTAAAAATATAAACCTCAACCATATAATACAAACTTAATCAATCTGAAGTTTTGCCGCATAAGCAGACATCTTCAGATCTGGAATAGCCTCTTTTTTCTGCATTTTCAGCAGGCATTGATTCAAAGTTGATAAGACTTGTAGAACAACCAGCCAATGGGAACTTCTAAACCTGAGACTTTCTTTATGTGAGCATGTGATTGGCTATTCACATCTGTTAAAATTCTTGATAATGACATCTTTTGTGCCTACAATTTTTTATCTAAAGAATGGTCAAATGTGTTTCCAAAAAGTGAAGGCGGCCTGTGTGAAGTCTGCGTGGTTAAAGCCCAGTCGGATAGTGTATCTGTGAGAGTCTTTTTTGTTTGGGTTAAATTGAAGGATGTGTCTGCCAAATTTGAAAAAATGTAATGTAAAATAATTTTGCAATCCCAGAAGAGCACAATAGTTGCACAATTCTATGCTACACCATGGGAAAAAATTTTGCTCCAGAGAACTCGGATAAATTGTCATAACACATTTCTCTAAATAATATGGAGTTTTATAGAGGATTATATGGAGATCTATATCCATCATATGGCTTTTTAGTATTTTTAATGTGGCCCGTTTCCAATTTAACAATGAAAAGAAAGACTATTGAAGCATTCATTAATGCTTCATGTATTACAATAGTACCTAGTACAGATACAAAATTTGAAATAAATTTTTGTTATTGACATTGCTTTGCTTGTTAAATAAATGACAAATTTTCTGTTTCTGTCCATGTTTCACTTCCTTAGCTGTGAGTAAATTCTTGTACAGGGGAATCAGGATGAAAAGATGGCAGCCATTCTGTTACCAACGGGTCCTGATGCCTTGCGGCGGTTCACTCGCGAATCCCTGGCTGCCATGGAGCAGCGGATTGCGGAGGAGCAAGCCAAGAAGGCCAAGGTTTTTAAGGAGGCTCAAAAAAATGTGGAGTCACCGAAACCCAGGGCCGACTTGGAGGCAGGCAAGCAGCTGCCCCGCATCTATGGCGATATCCCTACGGAGCTTATTGGAGTACCGTTGGAAGATATTGACCCATTCTACAAGAACAAGAGGGTAAGGCTTATTGAGGATTGTCGGAGAGACACCAATATCTCTTTCTGCGCTGAAGTGGTTTGGGATCAGAGAGAAATTAAAGGGCATTCTTCCCATACACTATTTCAGACTGTAGAGATATATAAAGAGATACAGCAAGAGAGAGAAACAGCAATGAAGTTTGTTGACAAGGTTGTGGTGAAAGTGATCTTACTAAAAGCAAGACTAATTTTGAGGTTGAGATGAGACAACCCTCTCTTGATTAGGTGAAGGGAATATATCCATACAAGACAGCAGGGATATTGACAAATGCTGTAAGAAAAACTGGCAATGAAGTGATACATGTGTGAGTGAGATTGTGATTGATCGAGAATAAGTGTTACCTGAATGATGTAGGAAATTAGAAAAGACAGACAGTGTTACTCATGAGAGACTTTAGGTGCATGAATAAGACATACAGATTAGAGCTGTAAAGAATATCACAACCTTTGGAAATCCACTGAGATGCTGTTGCTCTTTGTTTTGGCATGTCATGCTGTTAGATGGGAGGATTATCCAAAGGCAAAAATATTTAAATAAATGCAACATCTGTTAGAAAGGTTCAGCCTGCTTTGGAGTTGCCTCCATTATCTGAGCTGGTCTCACTGACTGTGTGTTTATGGGTAGTTTTCTTGTTTCCGACACAGGAAGCTGATTTAGATCAACACCTCACCTCTGCTGGAAATGTGTTTGGAAAGAGATATTGATCATTGTTATTTTTTTCTAAGAATTTCTGAATTGTGTTCTTGTAACTAACATTTATTTTTCTTTATGTTTTTTCCAGACTTTTATGGTACTTAACAAAGGGAAGGCCATCTTCAGATTTAGTGCCACATCTGCAGTTTATTTATTCAGCCCATTTCACTGCATTAGATCGATTGCCATTAAAGTTTTAGTCCATTCATATCCTTTTGATGCCCAGCATCTGTCTCTTATAAAAAATATTAGTGTGAATCCAACTCCTTAACTGTACGTGCCAGTATCTACCACAAAAACTCTCTCATACTTCCGATACTTAATAAATAAATATACTTTATAATCAGTATTATATTAATTTATAATACTGATTCCCCAAAGGTTTTTCTGTAGTCCCATTTTGAAACTGCTTTGTAATGGTCCTCTTTGGCATCGCAAACCAAATCCCTGCATATCCCATTTTTAATCTCTGAAATAAAATAAGAGCAAGGAGATTTTGCATCATGGGATGGCTGCCTATTAGTTCCCAGACAGACCATTTCTATTTCTCAGGAAGTCTGCATGCACTTTGTTTTGTATATTGATCAGAAAATGAACCACATACTATTTGAATATGTTATATCTTCATAAAAAAAAAAAAAAAACATTTATCAATTATTAAAAGTTAGAGCCAGTGCTAAATGGATCACTTTTGTGTATACTGGAAAAGCTGGCTGTTATTGCTTGGTATAAAATGATATCACTCCTTTGATTTTATGTTAAAGAAGATTTACTTATATTTTCTGTAATCTGCATTAAGGTATAATGCTGTTGACACGCACAGTTTATCATAATGAATATGTTTTCTCTTTGTAACTCAACACACTGTCAGCATATAATATAAATGTCTTTTTCCAGGCATCTTCCTTAACTCTTTCCACATTGTTTAGTCTGTTCATTATGTTCACAATACTGACCAACTGTTTCTTCATGGCCATGTCAGATCCGCCTACGTGGACCAAATACCTGGAGTAAGTACTGAACCAACACATCTCACACCAGCTGTGAGACATGAGTGTAAACCAAAAACTAATGTGGAGATTTGGTGGGTTTGTTGTTTTTATCAGTGATTACTGAAGAATCAGGTCACATGTAAGTAAATGATGCATGTAATATTTGAAGTGCATCACAAATTAAAAAGAGTTGCCATTGAATAGAAACATTTTACACAATACATATAGTGCATGATGTGAACCATGTGGGTGACTTTTCATCAATGCATCACAACCATCAATAGTCCTCTTTTCTCAAAAGCCTCAAGCAAGTTAAAAACCATGAAGACCATCTGAATCTGATAATACTGGATTGACAAATCAAGATGATATTACTTTAGAAATATAAAACACTAAATATAGCCTGGAGCATTGTATTACTTTTGTTTTTATATTTCATTTATTAAAGCATGAAAATATACGCAATATGTTTATTCAACTTAATGCATGATACTTAAAAAACAGCATCGTTCAAGCCATATTTTTGTATTTTTGGAGTAACTAAAGGATTATGTCTTTTCTTATGCAGGTACACATTCACTGCTATTTACACCTTTGAATCAGCAATAAAAATATTTGCAAGAGGCTTTTGCTTAGTGCCCTTCACCTTTTTACGGGACCCATGGAACTGGCTGGACTTCAGTGTAATTGTCATGGCGTGAGTAAATACAGTACATTAAAAGCTAACTCACAGTTTTATACAAAAGCTCTGATTTGAAACAGCATGAGTCAGAGGCCTTCTTTCTGTCATGAAGATTAGCAAATTGCAGATTAGCAAATTGATAATTTGGTGTTGCTCTATTGTGTGAGACCAATCATCCTGATAAACCTCTTAGTTAACATGAAACTAAACTAAACCTACTAACTAAACTAAGTAAAACCTAATAACCTTAAGCAACCAATTTTCAGACATGGTTAACTTAACTGCTCGGTAAAAATATATACATACGTTTCAGTTAATTTTATCTGTATTAAAAATTAGGAGAAAATAAAAAACATAAATGTAATACATTTTTGCATTAGATATTGATTGTTTTTTTTGCTAATTGAATGCTTCACTAAATTAGTGTTGTGAGTTGGGCACAACAGTTTATTTTTAGTTTGTATAGCCCATGTCACAAACCAAAATGTTTCAAAGGCCTTCACAGACTACATTAATGACACACACCATGTTTAAACCCTTTAAAATATAACAAATGATTTGGGAAAAAAATCCTTTTTTTCCTTTTCTTTTTTTTTTTTACAAATGTTATAAATAATAGGATTTGAGATATTTTGGTAAGATTTGTCTTCTGTATGTGCCTTTAAAATAACTTTTACCACAAAACTGTTTTTGAGAATTCTCTTATGTTTATGATGATTTTGTCTTTATAAATCCTTGTCCACATTTCAGATATGTGACCGAATTTATTGACCTTGGAAATGTCTCAGCTTTAAGAACGTTTCGAGTGCTACGAGCCCTAAAAACCATTTCTGTGATTCCCGGTGAGAGCCCTTTATTTATGTGCTCAACTCAGATCACACTGACACATAATGTAATCTCATAGTGTTTTAAATCTGTGTCCTCTCCTTTGTTCAGGTCTAAAGACTATTGTGGGCGCTCTGATCCAGTCTGTGAAGAAGCTGGCAGACGTCATGATCCTGACTGTCTTCTGTCTTAGTGTGTTTGCCCTCATTGGCCTGCAGCTCTTCATGGGCCTCCTGCGACAAAAGTGCATCAGGAGCCTCGCACATTGTGTCAACTCCTCCTTAAGCCCAAATACATCCTTTGTGTGCAACAACAAAACCTGGAGCTCCAGTGAAGACTTTTTTAACAGTGAAGGTCAGTCAGAAGCTTGTTGCTGCTGTTAGAAATTTCTTTATAAGAAAAATCTATGTAAATATCTTTGTTTACTTTACCAGAAAATTTTTACAAAATTGAAGGAGCAAAGGATGCCTTAATATGTGGATACGGAAGTGACGCAGGGTAAGTAGGAGTCTATGTCTTCTTAATCATCCATACTCTGTTACATAATATAAAAAACATTTAGTGTCTAATGGCCATAGATCCCTTGCATGTCATGTGTTTAATTGGTTATAGCAGGTTAAGCACACACTTTGCACAAATAGGTTCCACAGAGACAAACAAAAGATACTGGACAACAGAGAAAGCCTTTTAGGCCTACTGAGTCAATCTGTGACTTACAGTCTTAGACATAATGTACGGATGAGAGATGGGAGGGGCATAGTGTGAGACAGTCTGTACAGTAAACTAGACTGCATGTAGTGTGGATAATCACTCCGGCTCTAAAGGGACCCTTTTCTCAGAAACAGAGTTGGCAGCTGGAAATAAGGGGTCTTTATGTCTTTAATCATCTCAGAACCTCTATCAAATCAGCTTGAATTGAGCCACTAGACTACATAGTACTGATACTTAAAAGTGTTAAAATGGTTGCTTATGTGATGCTGAAAAACAGTTTGTAAAATTGTAATACAAATTAGAAGAAAGAGACAATGTGTTACCATCCAAATATTACTACTCAGCCTACGCAGTGAATAATCCTATAAATCCAAATGCTTTTGAAACATGCGCCACCGGATGATTCTAGCCCTACCAGGCCCAGTTCATGGGTTATACTGAACTAAATACCCATCTGTGTGAAACTCAAATCCTGTCACTTCAACAAATGGCCTCCATTAGGCACACATGTTAATAATACATTTATTATTATTATTATTATTATTATTATTATTATTATTATTATTATTATTATTATTATTATTATTATTATTATTATTATTATTATTATTATTATTATTATTATTATTATTAATGTATCATAGCATCTAAATACCACCATGGAACCTTACTGCTAAATATCTAAGAGAACTTCTATCATTATGGAAAACAATATGAGACACTCACTCATTTTCTGTTGAATCTGCAAATGGGCCTGTAGTTAATAATCTCTAGCTCTAACTTCTCCTCCAAAAAACATGAACTTAATCTCCCAGGAAGTAAAATCTGATTCAGTCATTTGCAAATGCCAAAAGAGGATCCATGTGAGGACATTCAGTAAAAAGTGATGTCATTAAACCGACTAAAATAGTAAGGAAGTAAAATCACGTGAGAGATTCACATTTCCACATTTTTACCTTCAAGTCAGTCCTTGCATTTGCCATTCAGGCAGTTTAATAAACAATGTTTTATTCTACAGTGAAACAATTAGGACCTCTTGTATGTAAAGACATTTTTTACATCCAACACATTTTTTTAAACTTTTGATTTGGGATGTTGAGATGAACAAAATATTAAACAGGTCAGGATGGAGAACGTAAAACATAGAGGATGCTTAATCTTTTGAGTGTATTCCAACAAGTAATCCCTGAGTAGATTTCCAAATTAAAGCTTTGGATATGTTATGACACTAACGCAAACACAAATAGGCAATAGTCCCCCCCAAACACACATGGGGCCAGGTCATGTTTGTAAATGAGAATTGGTTCTCAAACAGTTTACCTGGATAAATAAAGGTTAAATAAAAAAAAAAAAAAGCTGTCAAGCAGATGCTTTTCCGTTCTCTTCTTAAAGCCACTGTGCATCAAGGATTAATGCAGGTTGTATAGATGGTTTCAACTTTTGCCCTTGACAAGCCTTATGTGAACATGGAAACCACTGTCACAGCCCCCTCCTATACCGCAGAAGAACACATTGTTTGGGTCACAGATGTTCATCTGCTGAACAAATACAGGAAATTATTATATCCAAGCAGTGAAATATGCTACATAAAAGTCAGTGTCACTGAGGTTTTATTGCACACAGTTTAAAGACAATGCTGAAACATATAACATTGTGCAAACATGAATCCAAACAAAATGGATTATTATGGTGCTTGTGTTTTTATAAGTTGTTTTAATAGACTGTAAAAGTGATAGAACATCAACACATGCTAGGTTTTTAGATTTTAACCAATTGAATAATTCTGAATATTAAGGTTAGTTATTCCATCCATATTTTGATTTTCTTCAGCTTATCCAGGGCTGGGTTGTAAGAAGAACTGTTTAGAAACACCCAGACTTCCCTCTCTAGACACATCCACAAACGCTTTCATCAGGATACTAAGGGGTTCCCAGTTTAAATAATAATTGATTAGAACATAGCTCATTCAGAAAGTTAAGGTTTGATTGAGAGCTTGGAGCAAGGCACATCCTGTCAGCCTCTGTCCTCATTGCCAGATATCAGTGACTGTTCCTGCTCAGCTGGTTGGTGACATGTACAGCTGTTCTCACAGTGAAGCTCTCCCACCCAGCTGTTTTACAGCCATTACGAAATTATTCTGCACTCAGATTGACACGACTGTCCGGCTTGTTTTTAGCTGCGGACTTAAATATTTGCTGTAATGCTACTATGTAACAATGAAAATAAGAAATTGGCGCATGGAGCAAAGTTTTTGAGCTACATTTTGACATCCATCTGGCTCAGTATAATTTTGGCTCAGTATCCTTTTGATTGAGTGCCTTTTATTACTAATGAATGGAATAAATTTCTAGTGCCATGTTCAGATGGAATAGTAGTAGAGATAGCAGTGTAGGTACTTCATCCTTTCCTATCAGCTGCAGAGACAATGGCCATAGGGCTATTTCTAGATACTAGAGTTTTAGCCTGTTAAAGAAGCTTGCATGCTTCCTACTGTATATATGTCCCTGCAGCCTTAATTGTTTATCAGTAATTTCTTAACCTATGCCCTCTGCCTTTGAACTGTTTGGGCCTACAGGAGGTGTCCAGAAGGATTTGACTGCCTAAAAGTTGGAAGAAATCCAAACTATGGCTACACTAGTTTTGATACATTTGGCTGGGCTTTCCTTGGTCTTTTCAGACTCATGACACAAGACTACTGGGAAAAACTCTTTCACCAGGTACTATTTTTCATCTATTTTAACATAATCGCATTTGGAGATACATCTGTTATATGATCAACAGTATTAGATTGTATTTGTTAAAAAATGTAAAAAGCATTTAAATGATCATATTTAATGTTTAGTCTAAAGTATATGACATCAACATTCAAAAAGTAATAAAATGCAATATAAAGTCACCTAGTTTATTAATTTAGGATCGACACTACAGTAGTCTAAACATTGTGGTAGATTTGTTGGATATGACTCCCTATTCATTGAAGTGTTGACTGTGTAGTGTGAGTGCTCAATGCAAAACTGCCCTAGCCCCGAGATCAAATTATAAAACAAAAATGGCCTACATTTCTGCCCCCAGACACTGCGCTCAGCAGGGAAGACCTACATGATTTTCTTTGTGCTGGTCATCTTTCTGGGCTCCTTCTACCTGGTCAACCTGATCCTGGCTGTCGTGGCTATGGCTTATGAGGAGCAGAATCAAGCGACCATTGCAGAGGCCTGGCAGAAGGAGAGGGAGTTTCAGATGGCTATGGAGCACCTTCGTAGAGAACAAAGAGTATGTGCTGTGGACTTTCATGTCAGAGCAATGTACCAATCAGCATCTTCTAACATCTTCTTGTTTGAAGTTGGCAGCAAAAAGACAGGCCCTGGAGGCAGAGGATATGCTGTCACCAGAGTTGTCTCCATTCTCTCTGAAGATGGGTAACATGCGTCGGTGCAGCACACGACGGAGGAGATCCCACCGGACATTATCTGAGGAGACAGCAGAAGAAGCTGCTCAGGAAAAGTTGGATCCACCAGATGAGCTAATGGTGCAGAGTCCAGCTATAACACACTTGTTTATGGATGTTTTATAATACAGAAATGTATAAACTATAATTATTTGTCTTGTTTAGCCTCCCCTTTCTCCACTGCCAGCGCACCCTCTACTGGCCACACTCTCTTCTCACCCGCTTAGCACCAGGCGAGGAAGTCAGGTCAGCATTTTCAGCGCCTTTAGAGCTCGCAACAACTCAGAGGCTGACTTTGGGGATGACGAGCACAGTGTTCATGGAGACTTCAGAAGTCGCACCAGCTCAAGCACTACACCCTGGAAAAGGAGAACCAGTAGTGTGAGAAGTCATGGCTCACAGGTGTTCACTCCTAGCCTCAATGTGAATGGACGACTCAACATTTTCTTTGACCAGAATGGAGCCAATGCAGTGGGACTGCACAGCCCTACCTCCATGTCTGCCATCAGCATGGAGAGAATTAAGGAAGACAGAGTAAATATTTGAAAAAAAAATATTTTGATATGAAAACGAAAAGAGGAGATTCATTGTATGTGTAAAATTGTTTTTGTTTTTTTTATTTAACAGAAGCCCAGTTGTACAGAGGACACTGTTACAAGGGCTCTTCATCCTTCTCCTTCTGTGACAGAACCTCCCCGTGTGCACAGGAAGCGAGGGTTGAGCTCTGTCAGCTTCTTCAGTGATGCCATGGAGGGTTAGTCAGAGGAACATTAATGTATTGACCAATGTCACACCACACGGACAATACTGTGTTTTAGTATTACTAAAACTGACATATATCTGTGCATTTTGATTCATATTTCAGATTACTGCTTTGTCTGGCCCATTGTTTTGCCTTAAACATTCAGGGCAATTCACCTAGACATGCATGTCGGGATGAAGCCAGAGTAGGGCCCAAAGAGAAACACTAAAAAATGTCAAAAAAAAATGTTTGTGTTTGTTTGCAGAACTTGAGGATTCACGGCAGAAGTGTCATCCCCGCTGGTATATATTTGCCAAAAAGTACCTGATCTGGGAGTGTTGCCCCTGGTGGCTGAAGGTGAAGCAGTGGGTGAAGCTCATGGTGATGGACCCTTTCCTGGATCTTGGGATCACTATATGTATTGTGCTCAACACCCTCTTTATGGCTCTGGAGCACTACCCCATGACTGACGAGTTCAGCACAATGCTCTCTGTGGGAAATCTGGTAAGGGGCTTTAAATAATAGGGACTGGCATTTTTCCAGTATTTATCAGTTGTTTATTGTAATGAAGTGATGCTGGAGTGGTACATGAGCTCTAGAGGGCTCATTCCATTGGCATTGTTCAGATAATGCATCATGTGCTTTTATTTTTCCATAAGGTCAAAGTAGGGCGTGAGTTTATCCATTGTAGAGGTTCTGCTTTAGACTATTTGTGATTATCCTTGATAAGAGGATATTTTTAGCCTGGCATGGAGTTGATACCCATTTGTATTTTGTCACCCCTCCCTCCCTGCTGGAAAATTAGGACAGTAGAGGCCTGGAGACATTAGGAACATCTTTGAAACATGACGCTTTCTTTTCCTACCAAGATATAGTTCATAGTTCACCACCAAATCATTATATAATATACTCTTTTACAAAGCTCTTCTTCTTTGTTTTTCTGTAACTTACAGGTGTTCACAACCATCTTTACAGCAGAAATGGCGCTGAAGCTAATCGCGCTGGACCCTTACTACTACTTTCAGCAGGGATGGAACATCTTTGATGGCATTATTGTGTGTCTCAGTTTGATGGAGCTGGGCCTGTCCAATGTAGAAGGACTGTCTGTACTACGCTCCTTTAGATTGGTAACAAATCTTTTAATCACCCACACAGTTTCTGTTTTTGCAGACATGACAATTACTCGTTCAAATAAATCCAATTTGTCTTACTTACTAAATGAAAATATATTTCTTTTCTTATGAGACATCCCTTACTGAGTGTTAAAGCTACACTATGTAACTTTTTACAATATTGTTTCCTGCTAAAGGACACCATCTTCTTTTGAACATCTGTATGTTCAAAAGAAGTGTTAATAATCCTTTTTTATATCAAGGAACCAACAAGAACAAATTTACAAATTTGATGATTTGATTACATAGTGTTGCTTTTAAGTGAGCTATATGCAATATAAAAGCGGAGGCAAAATTTTTTGATATTTTACAATTGACTACACTTTCTGCCTTTTGTCAGTTACGAGTCTTTAAGCTGGCAAAGTCTTGGCCAACTCTGAACACTCTCATCAAGATCATTGGAAACTCAGTGGGAGCCCTTGGAAACCTGACTCTGGTGCTGGCCATCATTGTGTTCATTTTTGCTGTGGTGGGTATGCAGCTGTTTGGAAAAAACTACCAGGACTGTGTGTGTAAGATCTCCGTCAACTGTCAGCTCCCTCGGTGGCACATGAAGGACTTTTTCCACTCCTTCCTCATTGTCTTTCGGGTGCTGTGCGGTGAGTGGATCGAGACCATGTGGGACTGTATGGAGGTGGCTGGACAGCCCCTCTGCCTCCTGGTTTTCATGTTGGTCATGGTCATAGGAAACCTGGTGGTGAGTGCCAAATTTACTGTTAATTTTCCTCATTTGAACATCTTAGAACAAATAAGACATATAAGCTATGATATACCACTGAACTTACACTGAGCTAATAGCTGTTTGTAAGGCCATCTACATCTTCTTAAAGGAGCGACTGCCTTATCAAACTTAAACCATTCATGAATTGCTAACACTTCATCAGCATTTGTTTAGAAAAGAAGCTGAGAGGCAAAAGCATTTGCTCTGTTTTGGGTGACAACTCCAAAATCAAAATTTATATATATATATATATATATATCATTCATATGATAACTGCTCCTATGATTAGCATTACCAGACTTCAAACAGATCATGTCTGAGGGAACCCATCTGCTGTCTAAGTCATATATGTATTATGTACACATGCTGATGTCCAAACAGACACACTGTGCATTAGGAAGCTTTACTACAGCCTCATCCCGCAGCGGGCCATTTTATCCACAGCTAATGAACTAATCCTTATGAGTGAAATTGTGACCTAAGTACTGTACAAAGGATCATCCAAGGCCATGGTGTTATTTATCATGCTGTGCACTGCACTTATTACTGAGGAAAACCCAGTCACATTATGTTGTAGATTTACACTATAAATAGAAGAAATATAATGGCTAACTATTGCTGCATGGTATATATGTGTTCTTAGACATTCCATATGGTAATTTGGTATCCAGCTGTGTGGCATAAGCTAATGTTAATGAGAACAAGAGAATTCTCAGAAGTTCAGAAAAAATATTTATTTGTCGTTAGTGCCATTTGATTTTAATAGTGGTACTAGCGTTGTACTAAGAGTATCATTAAGTGATGAGTGTTGCCTACAGACATCCACTTAGTCATAGAAACATATTTTTGTATGTCACTTAACCATCAACAGAATATGAGGCTTTTAGTCTTGTCAGTATCACTCAACTTTCAGTCCACTGGCAAGAGATCAGAGATCAAGGGGTCAAAGAAGTACAGCTGGTTTTCACTGGCTTTACCGAGACCTGCCCTGACCTTATTCCTTTGTTAGACAACAGACAGACATATCACAACATTAGATCCTTATGGACAAAGAAAACCCAGCACATCGTGGGAAAGCTGTTTATCTAAAGGATTATCCAGGATGCTTAGGGGTGATAAGGTCAAAGGGTATTCATCACTAATCATCTGCTCATGCTCCCCATTTTAGCCCGGCTCAGTGGCTGAAGATGATTCTAGAGATCTTGTATAAAAGTTTATTTTTAATCAGATTGCAGTAGTCCTTAGCTCCAGTATGACTTGATCATTTTAGTGGTTTAATTGTTGCTACTGAGCTTTTAAATCAGTAAAACTATAGAAAAATACTTGCTGGATTCTGCATGCTTTATGCATCAAGTGTTAATTTTAAACATTGTCAATAGAAAATATTCCATGTTTGCATATGGGAAAAAACACCTAAGGAACTAAATTTCTCAATTTGATTCTCCTGTGAGTTTCATGAAGTAGCACAGAAAAAGCAGTCAAGTTTAATTTTGGCACCAAATGTTTCCAGAATGCACCACATGGCAGAAGGTTGTCCTGCTTCACATTTACATAGAAATGGAGTAAAAATTGTTATTACTGTAAATAAATTATTATTCCTATTATTTACAAAGTTGTCAGACTTACATAATAACAAAAATATTACTATATTTATAAATATTTAAAAAAAACTTTTTTCCTTTTTAAACAAACACAAGGCACTATCTTTGCTACAAATCCCCAATGTTTATGACATGCTGTTTCTTTTGATCCAACTGAAATGCCTGAAGTGTCTGTTTGTAAACAGGTGCTGAATCTGTTTCTGGCCTTGCTGCTCAGCTCATTCAGTTCAGACAACCTCTCAGCTCCAGATGAAGATGGTGACTTAAATAATATCCAGCTTGCCATTGCCCGTGTCCACAGCGGTGTCACCTGGCTTTTTAGGAGCTTTGTCAGCTTGTGCCACCATGGATTAAAAAGCACAAAACAGAAGGAGGTCTGTCAGGCCAACAAGCTGGTTGGAAATCACTTGGATTGCAATGGAGGAGTAGTTGCTCTCTATGGAGAGAAGTACATCATCACTGAGGAGGACAGCTACATGACCAACCCAAACCTGACCGTTATTGTCCCCATTGCTCCTGGAGAGTCAGACATGGAGTTTTTAGAGGAGGAGGACATTACTGATTCCTCAGAGGATGAAGAAAACAACCAGGCGAGTTCTACTTTTATTCTGGTAATGTCTCTAATGTAAAATCCCTCAGTTATGATTACCCAATATGTGCCATCATGTATTAGAGAGAATAAGAGTAATATTCAGGGAGAAAACATTAGAGAAAATGGTGACACTTTTAATTAATAATGGTAAATCACATACTACAACTCAAGTGCTTATTGTATATCGTAATAGTTCTGGTTTCTAGATATAACATATATGTACTTTTACTTTTTTTTTTTATAGATTTTAGTTAATTTATAGAAAAAATATGTTACTGAGTGATATTATTTTAAAGCAAAAGCACTTTACTTGAGTACAAGTTTTGAGTACTTTACCAACCTTTTTAGTTAATAAGATAAATGCACTGTTATATCTAAGTAGAAGCATCTGTGTTTTACAAAATAGTGAGCGCACAGATTGAATACAGATCAGCTCAATGATGATGAATATTTAAACTGAGTAGCTTCGAAAAATGAGGACATTTAACTCTTAAAATCTCTGAAAATATATAATATACTTTGTAGATTAAGAAATGTGTGGTCTATTTTTTACATTTATTTCTTTAGCTGACGCTTTTATCCAAAGCACAAATATCATGTCAATGTGTATATATTTCATGCGTGTGTAAAGTGCCTGTGAACCGGCAGTAACAGTGTTATAAGTAGTGCAGGTCAGGGTGTGTTGGGAAGGCTGTGTCAGTTTAGTTAGTGTGTCTGGCTGCACACAGCAGCCGTCCAGATGTGGAGCCAGGCCCAGCACAGAGATTAAAGTGGCATGACTGACAAGAGCAGGCTGCAGTCTGGCACACTCGGGTCATTTTACCCTGGTACACCACAGCAGTATTAGAAGACATGTGATTTTACTGCAAGAGTTTCAATAATCATTTTAAAAATAAATCTGAAGGCTTCATTAACAAAATGGTGAACTGACAGCACTACTAAGTTGTAAGATTTATTTGATATCAATCAATACTGTTTAGAATTAAGAATTTGTATTCTGAACAGTTTATTGTGTGAACTTTCAATTTTCGGTTTGTTGTTTTTGTGTCTAAAGTCAACACAAAAAGCAGATCAGTTCAGTCTCCAAGCACTGAGACTAGTTATGTTGATAATCCCATCTGCAGGTTTATGAATGCTCTTTGATACTGGATTAGACTACATACCACTCTATAGGATTGAGGCTGCACCCCTGTCCTCTGAGTCATACTAAATATGTTGCGATTACCTGATACAAAATCTCATCAGAGTTGTATTAAGGCTTAGAGAAGGCTGAAAGTCAAAGCAGTCCGTCAAGATAAGCTAATAGTAGCACAACAGCTATGCGCTTATATATATACAGCTCTGAAAAAATTAAGAGACCACTGCAATTTTTTCTAGCAATCAGCATCTCTACAAGTATGGAATCCATTCCATTCCAATGTCTGTTGAACACAGGCACACGTCATTCTACTGAATGAGGTGCTGATTAGGTGATCACCTGAACCAAATCTTATTTAATAAGGAAAAGTATAAAAACACTTCTGTGCTCATCACTATCCTCTTGCAAATAAATGCTCTAAATTACAATATTTTTATTTGGAATTTGGGAAAAATCTTGTCTGTAGTTTATAGAATAGAACAAAAATGTTAATTTTACCCAAACACATACCTATAAATAGTAACACCAGAGAAACTGATAATTTAGCGGTGGGATAATGAGAAAATAACACACACCTGGTCATGAAACAGCTGAGCACCTGATTTGGATGTAAATATCCTCAAATTAAAGCTAGAAGTCTGCAGTTAAAGCACATCTTGTTCGTTTCATTTCAAATCCATTGTGTTGGTGTATAGAGCCAAAGTATAGAGTCTATATAGACTCTATACTTTGGCTCTATACACCAACACAATGGATTTGAAATGAAACGAACAAGTATAGAGTCTATATATATATATATATATATATATATATATATGTATATATATAGACTCTATACTTTGGCTCTATACACCAACCCTTTAATTTGAGGGTATTTACATCCAAATCAGGTGCTCAGCTGTTTCATGACCAGGTGTGTGTTATTTTCTCATTATCCCATTTACAAGGAGCAGATAAAAGGTTCAGAGTTCAGTGTGCTAATTGCATTTAGAAACTGTTGCTGTCAACTCTTAATATGAGATCCAAAGAGCTGTCACTATCAGTAAAGCAAGCCATCAATAGGCTGAATAAACAAAACAAACCCATCAGAGAGACCGCAAAAACTGTAGGTGTGGCCAAATCAACTGTTTGGAACACCCTTAAATAGGAAGAAAGCACCGGTGAGCTCAGCAACACCAAAAGACCTGAAAGACCAAGGAAAACAACTGTGGTAGATGACTGAAGAAGTATGTGTGTCAAAGTCAACAATCAAGAGAAGACTTTACCAGAGTGAATACAGAGGGTTTACCACAAGATGTAAACCATGGGTGAATCTCAAAAACAGGAAGGCCAGATTAGAGTTTGCCAAACAACATCTAAAAAAGCCTTCACAGTTCCTGAAAAACATCCTATAGACCAATGAGACCAAGATCAACTTGTACCAGAGTGATGGGAAGAGAAGGAACTGCTCATGATCCAAAGCATAGCACCTCATCAGTGAAGCATGGGGTGGTAGTGTCATGGCGTGGGCATGTTTGGCTGCCAATGGAACTGGTTCTCTTGTATTTATTGAGGATGTGACTGCTGACAAAAGCAGCAGGATGAATTCTGAATGTTTCGGGCAATATTATCTGCTCATATTCAGCCAAATGCTTCAGAACCCATTGGACGGAGCATCACAGTGCAGAGGGACAATGACCAGAAGCATACTGCAAAAGCAACCAAAGAGTTTTTTAAGGGAAAGAAGTGGAATGTTATGCAATGGTCAAGTCAATCACCTGACCTGAATCCGATTGAGCATGCATTTAACTTGCTGAAGACAAGACTGAAAGGAAAATGCCCCAAGAACAAGCAGGAACTGAAGACAGTTGCAGTAGAGGCCTGGCAGAGCATCACCAGGGATGAAACCCAGCATCTGGTGATGTCTGTGCGTTCCAGACTTCAGGCTGTAATTGACTGCAAAGGATTTTCAACGAAGTATTAAAAAGTGAAAGTCTAATTTATGATTGTTAATCTGTCCCATTACTTTTGGTCCCTTATAAAGTGGGAGGCACATATACAAACTGTTGTAATTCCTACACCGTTCACCTGATTTGGATGTAAATACCCTGAAATCAAAGCTAAAAGTCTGCAGTTAAAGCACATCTTGTTAATTTAATTTCAAATCCATTGTGGTGGTGTATAGAGCCAAAAAGATTGTGTCGATGTCCCAATATTTATGGACCTTACTGTACAGCATTGTAGGCACAATTATAATAATCAGAAACAGATAGCAAATAACAGACCAGTAAGCTGATCAGAGATTTAAGATTAATTAGTCCACTAAGTCTAATTGTGTCAGAATGTTTAAAAAAGGACCCCAGATCTGTTAAAGGTCTAATGGTCTCACAGAGTAAATTATCTTCTCAAGAGTACATTAAGACGACAGTTTATTTAGCCAATGTTTCTGAGAGGGAGATGTTGCGGATTTTCAGTTCTTAAGAATACACGTTTTTGCCGCAATGGCTGAAATTAAGATATAATATTTTCTTTTGGAAGGCAACTTTAATGATTTGACATCACTCAGTATCCATATTTTTGGATCAATAGTCCATATTAAATCCAGATACATCCAAAAGACTTGTAGATGTACACAACTCCAGAGCATATGAACGAGATTTCCAACAGATATTTTACATCTTTGGCATTGGTCTGAAATTTCATTATTAAGTTTAATCTGTAAGAAGTGTAGTATGTTCTGTAGGAATAGCCCAGGTCTAAATTCCCACTTTTGTTGGGGGGTTATCATGTGCTAGTTTTAGACACAAATGGTGTTTACATTTACATTTACATTACATTTAGTCATTTAGCAGACGCTTTTATCGAAAGTGACTTACAAGTGAGGAAAACAATGGAAGCAATTTTAACAACACAAGGTACAAAAAGCATAAGTGCACAAAAAAACTAGTCAGTTTAAACCCAGCACAGTATACAAAGCTAAGGGTTTTTTTTGTTTTTTTTTGAAGAAAGGAATCGATAGTAAGGAAGTAGAACTCAGTGTTTGTCAGTCAGGTGTTGAAGGAAGAGATGTGTTTTCAGGCAGGTTTTTTAAAGATGGCTACAGAATCTGCTGATCTTGTAGTAGCAGGTAGATCATTCCACCAATGTGGAACAGATCCAGAGAAAGTACGTGAGAGTGATTTTTTACCTTTTTGGGACGGTACCACCAGACGTTGTTCATTTGCAGGGCGCAGGGATCTGGTAGGAACGTAGGTCTGTATTAGTGAGTGAAGATATGAGGGTGCAGAACCAGTGGTGGTCTTGTAGGCCAAGAGCATAGCTTTGAACTTGATGCGGGCATCAACCGGGAGCCAGTGTAACCTAATGAATAGAGGAGTTACGTGCGCTCTCTTCGGTTCATTAAAGACCACTCTTGCTGCTGCATTCTGGTTTGGTTGTGCAGGCAGGGAGTCCAGCCAGTAGCGCATTGGAATAATCCAGTTTGGACAAGACAAGAGCCTGGACTAGAATTTGCGTTGAGTGCTCTGATAGGAAAGGTCTAATTTTCCTAATGTTGTAGAGGATGAATCTACAGGACCGGGTGGTGCTGGCGACATGACTTGTGAAGTTTAGCTGATCATCAATTACCACTCCCAGATTTCTGGCAGTGCTGGACGGTGTAATGGTTGATGGGCCTAGTTGAATGGAGAGGTTGTGGTGGGTCTTTGGATTGGACGGAATCACAAGCAGTTCTGTTTTTGCAAGGTTCAGCTGCAGGGGATGGTCCTTCATCCAAAGTGAGATGTCACTCAGACATGCCGAGACGCGAGCAGAGACCGTTGGATTGTCAGGTTGAAATGACAGGTGGAGTTGAGTGTCATCCGCATAGCAGTGATAGGAAAAACCATGCTTCTGGATGACAGAGCCAAGGGATGTCATGTATATGGAAAAGAGTAGCGGTCCAAGCACTGAGCCCTGTGGCACCCCTGTATTGAGATGTTGGGACTCAGAGACCTTGTTTCTCCAGGATACTCTGAATGACCTATCCGAGAGGTAAGACTTGAACCATTGCAATGCCATTCCAGAGACACCCATCGCCCTGAGAGAAGACAGGAGGATGTGATGATTAACAGTGTCAAAAGCAGCAGACAGATCCAGTAGGATGAGTACAGATGACTTGGATGTTGCCTTTGCCAGTCTCACGGCTTCGATGACTGAGAGCAGTGCAGTTTCGGTGGAATGTCCGCTCTTGAACCCAGACTAGTTCTGGTCCAGGAGGTTGTTCCGTTTAATCCTTGTCTTCTGGGAAAAATGTTTTAATTTTTACAGAACCTACAAGTTTAATTGTGACAGATGAGTAAATATTTTGTATTGTGGATTCCTGAGTGCTGGCAAATTATTTGTTTGATTTGTTTTTTAGGAGAAGATCAGCCTATCTGAAGGCAGCACAGTGGATCTGAGAAAACCCGGAGAGGAGCATGACAACCCTTCTGAGCTTGCAGAAGACAGTATGGAGCCTGAGGAATGCTTCCCTGAAGGTTTGTAATAATGTAATTTAAAGCTGTAATATAGTATTACTGCAGCACCTTTACAAATATATTTTTTTCTTTTGCAGTATGTGTCCGTCACTGTCATTGCTGTGATGTTGACATTAGCCAAGGACTGGGTCAGGTTTGGTGGCGTCTGAAGAAAGACGTGCTACCAGATTGTGGAGCACAGTTGGTTTGAGACATTTATCATCTTCATGATCTTGCTTAGCAGCGGAGCTCTGGTAGGATATCAGTGTGTGCACTCAAATGTGCTCCTCAGTGGTGTTTCCTAAATTTGGCCTTTTGCTCCCTCAGGCTTTTGAAGACATCTACATTGAGCAGAGAAAAGTCATAAAGGTGGTGCTGGAGTATGCTGACAAGGTCTTCTCCTACATCTTTGTGCTGGAGATGTTCCTCAAGTGGATTGCATATGGCTTCAAGAAATATTTTACCAACTACTGGTGCTGGCTTGACTTTCTTATTGTTGATGTAAGTCTACTTATGCTTTGCTCTATATATTGTTGTAATGGAATTTCTTCCTTGTTAACAGGAAAGCACCCTTCAATCAAGCTTAAATATCAGAACGTTTATAAAAATCACTCAATAAGGTTGTTCTAGGTTTGCTGTGTCTTTTGGCAGAGAGAGTCTGTACAGTCAATCTTGTGAGCTCATGAAATGTGGTGGGTAATGTGGCTCTATAGTGTGTGGTTTTCCAAACAAAGTGCCCAAGGTGTGCAGCCACAGGCCTGACTTGACTTCCTGTGATTTCACCTGCGTTTACACAGATTGCCACAGACCGCTCTATTGTTAGGGTAAGTTGTAGTTAGCAGGTCACAGGTGAGTATGAGCTATGGTACTGGACACATCTGCATTGCAAATGCTGTGTGTTTCTTCATTTGTAAGTGCTTTTTGATATTAAAAGCCAATCTCTTGTAGCCAAATATATTTAGCGTAGCTGTTTCATTTTATTGTACTACACGACTCTGGCTTCTATATCAGAAACAAACACAGTGTTGTGTTAGGGTTTATCTACAGAAGATAATGTTCACAGGTGACATGTTATAAATATGACTTGGATGTTTTTTTTGACATGACCTGCTTTTTGTGATGTTGTCAACAAATTACAAATGTTGGTGGTTTCTTTGATAAATATGTCTTATTAACCTCAGTCTCATTTTGTATGATTTTAAAGACAAAAATTAAATGAGTATCTTCTATAGATATATTGGACAAACACATAAAATTGACTTTTATAAAGAAATGCAGACTAACAGGACCTTCTTTGTCCTAAATTGTATTAAAGAATGATTTAATTCAAATCAATACAAATTGGAAACAAATTTGGCAAGACAGACTTCTTTATAAAACTCACTCTATTTGATATATATACATATTCTAAATATGCATATATAGCTGTGTATGCATTTATGAACTCTGTGTGCATGTGTGCATACTAGTCTGTGTTTAATCACCATCAATCATGACATGATCCTGTTTCTTTCATTTATTTCATACCTCCTTATATAACAACCATCAAGGTTCATTTAACAGCAGAATACCATTTTGTTCTGTGACTTTTGAAAGTAGAATAGAGTGGAAGTCTAAATTTGCTAAAAAATAAAAAAAAAAAAAAAAAAGACTAAACAACCAAATCCAATCTAAACATGAAAAACACATTGTTTCTAATTGTGGAATATCCTACCAAAAACATACAACCTACAAAAAACTACAAAAAAAACTAAATAAATTGCTCTAAAATATTTTTCACAAAAGTGCATTTTCATCATATCTCACTGTCAGTCTAAATGTCCTTTTCTCTTTCATGCAGGTGTCCCTGATAAGTTTGGTAGCAAATTCACTCGGATATTCAGACTTTGCTGCCATCAAGTCTCTGAGGACCCTTCGGGCTTTGAGACCTCTGAGAGCCTTGTCTAGATTTGAGGGCATGCGGGTGAGCCACAATTAATGCTGCTTTAACCTATTACTGTGAGAATATCTATCAGACTGTGCATGTATGTAGTAATTCCACCATTAAGGCTAATTAATCCTCTCTGTTCGTCAGGTGGTCGTGAACGCCCTCATCGGTGCAATCCCTTCCATCATGAATGTCTTGCTTGTGTGTCTTATCTTCTGGCTCATCTTCAGCATCATGGGAGTCAATCTGTTCGCCGGCAAGTTTGGCAAATGTGTAAACAGAACAGGCTTCATTCACAGTGTGGCTCTGGTCAACAACAAGTCGCAATGCCTCTCTATGAATGATACCCAGTTTTACTGGACAAAAGTTAAAGTCAACTTTGACAATGTGGGACTTGGATACCTTTCACTTCTGCAAGTGGTGAGCTCCTTCATGTTTTACTCGTTTTAATTTATTGGATCAAGTAAAGACAAACCAAAGACTAACATTGTTCTATGTCTCTCAACACTTCTGCAACAAGTGGTTTTCCACTGCTTGCTTTTCCTTTCTTGACTTCAGTCAGTGACAGCTTTTATTTTGGAGCCATGACTCTAGATAAAAGACACTTAAACAAAGCTTTTAAGCAGCACTTACAATCATAATGATTCTCATTGAAAAAGCATTAGCAATATCTATTTTGAGTAGCTGTTTGTTGATACCAATAGTATCTATGTCATTCTATTTCCAAAGGTCATACTATGTCAATATCTATGCTAGAGTGTAATATCAAAATAGTAATGTGTATTATGTTTTCTTATAGGCTACATTTAAAGGATGGATGGAAATAATGTATGCAGCTGTTGATTCAAGAGGAGTAAGTATGTTGTATCTTTAGAGTCTATGTGAGTCAGGATCTGGTGGACTCATTAAACTGTTTGTTTTCAGGTGGAGGAGCAGCCAGTCAAAGAGATCAATCTCTACATGTACCTGTACTTTGTTATCTTCATAGTGTTTGGCTCTTTCTTCACTCTCAATCTTTTCATTGGTGTCATTATTGATAACTTCAACCAACAGAAACGAAAGATAAGTATAGACTCTGCTGTGTCATGTCTGAAATAGCTGTCCATTACTTTAAATAATCTTTATAATACTACTTTAAAATAATGCTGCTATTTGTGATATACTTAGGAGGACAGGATATCTTTATGACTGAAGAACAGAAAAAGTACTATAATGCAATGAAGAAACTAGGATCTAAAAAGCCTCAAAAACCAATACCAAGACCTGCGGTAAATTAAATAACAATATTTTGAACAGCACATTTTTCAGATACATGACTATATGCAAATGTTCATGTTATAACAAAAATTGTGTTATTTTCCTAATTCTAGAACATCCTCCAAGCCTTCTTTTTTGACCTTGTGTCCAAGCAAGCCTTCGACATTATAATCATGATGCTCATCATTCTTAACATGGTGACTATGATGGTTGAAACAGATGAGCAGTCACAGCGCACAGAGTCCATCCTCAACAACATCAACCTGGTCTTTATCGTAATCTTCACCACTGAATGCCTCATCAAGATTATTGCGCTCCGATGTTACTTCTTTACTGTGGCATGGAACATATTCGACTTTGTGGTGATCATTCTTTCAATTGTGGGTAAGTGAAGACATTGTTGCAGTGAGTCAGCCACTATAAACGGATAATACCTTCTCTTTCTTTTAATAAAATGTTATCTATTGAGGACAAAAAGTTTGAAATCTCTTGTGCCCAGTGAATGTATATAAATAAAACACTAAGGACTCCAGCTAATGTCTGTTAGCTGGAGTCATTAGTGTAGTCAAATTCAACTTAAAAATGCTGATATAGTAAGTATAACAAAAGGTTAAGTTAAAAAACTTTTATCTAGTTAATCTAGTTATTCTGTTCCATATTTTCTTCTCATTTCAGGCATTGTTCTTGCGGACATCATTGAGAAGTACTTTGTATCCCCCACCCTTTTTCGAGTCATCAGACTGGCAAGGATCGGACGTGTACTTCGTCTTATACGTGCAGCCAAAGGAATAAGAACTTTACTGTTTGCCTTAATGATGTCAATGCCAGCACTGTTCAACATCGGCCTCCTTCTTTTCCTGGTCATGTTCATATATGCTATCTTTGGCATGGCAAACTTTGCATATGTGAAAAAACAGGATGGAATTGATGACATGTTTAATTTTGAGACCTTCGGAAATAGTATGATCTGTCTTTTCCAGATCAGTACCTCTGCAGGCTGGGACAATCTCCTGAGCCCCATACTGTCCAACTTACCTGATGAGTGCGATGTGAACTTTATTAACACTGGCACTAACACGCGGGGAAACTGTGGAAGTCCGTCGGTGGCCATCGCTTTCTTTGTCAGCTACATAATTATTTCTTTTCTTATTGTGGTAAATATGTACATAGCCATCATTCTGGAGAATTTTAGTGTTGCAACAGAGGAGAGCACTGAGCCTCTAAGTGAGGATGACTTTGAGATGTTTTATGAGGTTTGGGAAAAGTTTGATTCAGAGGCTTCACAATTCATAGAGTTTTCAAAGCTGTCACGCTTTGCAGACAGTTTGTCAGAGCCACTGCGCATTGCCAGACCCAACAAGATCGAACTGATTGCCATGGACCTCCCCATGGTCAGTGGCGACCGTATTCACTGCCTGGACATCTTGTTTGCCTTCACAAAACGTGTCCTGGGAGAGTCAGGTGAAATGGATGCCCTTAAACAACAAATGGAGGAGAAGTTTATGGCAACAAACCCCTCCAAAATTTCCCATGAACCTATCACTTCAACACTTCGTCACAAAATGGAGGAGGTGTCTGCAATTGTCATCCAAAGGTGTTACAGGCGACATCTGGTGCGGCGGCAGATGAAGCAGGCATCGTACATCTACCGACAAATTAACTATGAGACTGTAGTGGATGTGGAGGGTGCTCCCGAAACAGAGGGTCTGATAGCCTCCATGATCCATCATTATGGGCCCATCCCGTTAGAGGATATGAAAGCAGAGGAGGCCATAATGTCCTTGCCACCGTCATATGACAGTGTGACCAGGGCGGCCAGTGACCTTTATGAAGCTAACAGATCAGACTCTCAACTCGAGGTTCAAGACAACTATGAGGAAACCTTTCTTTGAGATTCTACTGTGTGTTGGGCGTGCAAAACCAGTTTAGTTTTTTTAGAATAACACTAACACTTGATTTTTATACCCTGAAGAGAAATATGGGAACACTTCACATTGCACAACAGAGAATGAATGAAAGTTAAGTTGTGAACATTTATCAGTTCTGACTGGGAAAATAGAGAAAAATGTTTCAGCCACACACATAAAAAACACTTTTAAGGCTTATCTTTTAAATCTCCAGTCCTTCAGTGTCACTGATTTGCACCAAAGCTGAAGAAATTGACAATTAATGCAGGCTACACATGGCCCTTCAATTAAAACTTTATATATATATATATATATATATATATATATATATATATATATATATATTTTTTTACATATATATATATATATATATATATATATATATATATATATATATATATATATATATATATATATATATACATATATATATATATATATATATTCGTATATATATATACATATATATATATATATATATACACATATATATATATATATATATATATATATATATATATATATATATATACATATATATTCATATATATATATATATACATATATATTCATATATATATATATATATATACATATATATTCGTATATATATATATATATATATATATATCATATATATATATATATATGTATGTATATATATATATATATATATATATATATATATATTAATAAGAAGCCCCTACTGAAACCAGTTTATTAAAAGACTATTTAAGTGCCCAAATAAATATTAATAACGCAATATTTAATTATGAATGTTGCTCATTGCTATTCAGCAAAAAGCAATAACAATATATTTATATATTTATTGTCAAGAGTGATTTATGAATTGAATGACACTAACTTGTATCCTGTAATAGTAGTAGGTATAGTAACAAGTATTTAGAACAAAAGCACCCCAACACTAGAATATCTTATTTGCATCAGACAAGAGTCTTTATACATTTCAGTAGCTGATTAAGTGTATGTTATTATCTTCTGCTGCTAAAGAAAGAACAAGACACACTCTTTTAAATTTTCCTCATTTGTCACACTGGTTAATGTAAATGACACTGAGTCTTATCATAGCAAATTCAGATGTATTAGTGCTATAATCAAAGTACAGTAAATGGGCTGTTTGTCTACTAATAATCCCTCAACTATGTGCCTGATTTTGATGTAGTGCGCACACTTGTCTCAATCTCTTTTTACCATTTAATTAAAAGGATTTGGAATAAATGTGCATCAAAACACGAAGAGCTCATTTTGTAGCTCATTTTAGCTACAAGGTTGTAGTGTATGCACTACTTATTTTTACCAATTTTTGAAATGATCAAATGCCATAAATCTACTGTTAATTTTGTAATCAAGAAATTTTGAATTTAAAGCCTGATTGTCTGTAATACAGTTAGGTTAACATTTCATTAAATAGCAATAAAAGTGTTTCCATATTTGTGGATTATGCAGAATTACTTTGTTTGTCATGAATCAATATTTGTTGTATGTTCATTTAAATGCCTGAGTTGTGCAGAGTCTCACTGTCCCACACGCAGAAGCAGTTAGCTGATTTGACCTCATTGCAGGACAGGATGCAGTTAAATAAATCTCTCTCTGAGTTGCAGTCTAAAAAACAGGACAGATGTGCACAAACCTCTGTATTTCCATTGCTGGCTGTTCTTGTGAGTGTATAAAGCACAGGCTTGGTGAACTCTGCTAAATAACGGTTTCATGAGGTCTCAAGTGTTTTAGAGAGATTACCTGAAACCAAACAAATACCACTCATATATTTATGGACAACTAAAACTGAATTACTCATAGCATATACTTTCCATCTGTGATTGTTGAAGAAAATGACTGAATTATTGAATTGTGAAGATGTTTTGTCAGATGCAACTACTTTCACATTTTAGTTTGAAAAAAAAAAAAAAAAAAACATCAAGTGTGCCAATTTGGATTTAGCCCCAAAGAGATTTCCTCTGGTTGTCGGGGTGGTCAAATCCAACTCTGACCAGCTGGGATAGAGGGATAATCTGTGTGTAAAAAAATCACTTGTTTTAATTACACACTCACAGACGCACGCAGTATCTCTTTTTCTCTGACTCCCACACATGCATGTACATTGAATGCACACTGCATATATGTTCACAGTGACACAACTAACCACTAATCACTACCTACAAAAGACAAATGCTTTTTTGAAAAATGTGACTTGAATAAAAGTGACGTGGTAATTGATCTCATTTTTAAACATTTGGACATGTGGCAGAGATTAAAGCTTCATCAAAGAGGGAAAAAAATCATGTTTAAAAGATTAAAAAGGCACTATGTCTAATTACAAAATGCACCGAATCACAGAAAATAACAGAACTCTTGGTCTGTTGGTCATCAAATGACAAAGATATTTATGCACAACCAATTTGAATAATAAAAGCAACCAATAGTAATAGTAAGGTTTACATTTACTTCCATATTCTAGAAATGTCCAAATGTAAAAAGGTATTTCCATTGTGTGTGGATTAACCTTTTTGACAAAAAATATTGCAAAGCAGGCCTATAATATGTTGGTATTATTTTCAGAAAGTGTATTAAACTGCTTTGGGCTTGATGACTATTCCTTTCCAGATGGAGCACTGTCTAATTACTTGCACTTATTTATTTAAAGAGTTACTGCCACCACAAGGAGATGTATGCTACTACAACAGTGTTTTTTTTTTCCACACATATCTATATTTTCACAACAGTATCCATGTTAATTATTATATTAGACGTTTGTCTGTGAAGATGTAGGTCCAATACAAAACCCCACAATTTGTGAGTTAAACCATAACTAGACTACATCCCCAAAAGTGATTTAAATAATTTAAAATCGAAATGAACTGCAGTCAGACAGACCAATCAACTGTCATGTCTGAGCCAGTGTTTTTTTCACTCTTGAAAATAAGTTCAATTCAAAAACACATTTTGATCGCTATTTATGCTTGTTCAGAGGATCTCAAGGAAAAATTCTCAAAAAATAAGTTTGTAGTATTGTTAAAATTTTTTACCATTGTTTAAATAGGCCTACCTCCTGATGTAGCCTATCACAAACTGCAAGTAGCCTACTCCAAATGCTGTAAAAGGGCTTTTACCTGTTCACAGGTGAAACACGTGTTTGCATTAAATGAGAAAAGTATTAAGATGTACTTGTCACTATACGGAATAAAATCTGTATGTCCCCACTGTGTTATATAAACTAATGTAACCTCTTTTCTCTTTAAAACATGAGTTTCTTTGATCTATATCTATACCCCGCCCCCTCCGTCTTCCCCGTTCAACAAATCTAACGTCGCTACTACAACCGAAACCCCGATACAGCGAAGAGCAGCGCGTTTCAGGAAGAAGTTGGCGCCTGAAGCTGCGTATGCTGTTAGCTATTACGCTAACTCAGAATATGAACAAATAATTAATTTGCACCAATATTTCTTAGATTTATTATTTCGGATTTCCAAAATGAATGACACGGGTATGTATATGCTGCTACAGCTCCACGGAAACGTCAATTCGTGTTTCTTTCTATGCTAACAACATAGCTAAAGCAGAGGTTAGCGGTAACGTACTAGGCCTCGGCTAATCCCTGGAACAAGAATGGTTTTCACTAATCACCCGGTCTTCTCCAGTGGTTTGGTGACCAGCCTTGTATCTCAAGCTGAAATATATATTTTATACAAATCCCAATGGTTACAGCACACAATTTATGCGACTAACTTAAATCAACTCTAAGTAATCTAATGGAACGTAGAAAGCGAGGGTGATTTATTTTTTTTTGTTTATTTTTGAGCTAGCTAAAAGTTAGCGCCCCTTAAATGTTTATGTTGTTTTACAATGTGCATTTGTGCATATTAAACAGAAGGATTAAGTGTAGTTAATGAAGGCAGAAAGGCATTAACAAATAATTGAAAGATCTGAAATAGTGAGCCATACTTTGCTGCATGACCACCAAAGGGAATGGCTGGTAATTAGAGCAGATAAGTTTTGTCGTCGTCTAGTTATAGGCGGATGAAAGTTATCATTACTATTTTCGTCCCATTTACCAAAAATCTGACTCCCGTTGTTTGTAGAGTTTAGTGTCCCCCTGTCCTCCCTGGCCCTGCTGGTCCCTCCGCTCCGCCTGATGTCGGCGGTGATGTGGGAAGTGGTGCGGCAGCGGAACCTACGGCACTACGGGAAACTGGAGGAGTTCGTCTCCATGGTAACGGAGGCAGTACCTGAGCTGATGAGTAAAAGAGAGGGGCGACTCCTGTCACTGGGCCTGAGAGCCAGGGTAAGTGCTCGGGCAAATGGTAAAAACACTTTTTTTAGAAGTATTTTTTTGTAAGTGATACTAGTACATTTTATGACACAGCCCTCTGTTAAATAAATAAAAAACATGGTTTCTGGCATTTGAGGTTGACAAAAGAAAACATCTCGAAAAAAGCTTTGTTTTTGCTATTTTTATAGGGGGAATTGATTTTGCTTCCTAATACATGTATTAGGAAATAATCCAATAGCAAAAAATTACATGCGTAACATGCCTTAAATATGCTTATACTGTTAGTTAAGTAGAAGGCTTTTATTTTTATCGGGGCAAATGAAGATTCTATATTTAATGTGTCTAATATACAGTTTGCTACTTTTCAGTTGTTACATTTGTGTTTGTTAACCCAAGTTGCTTTTGTTGTCTAATTTACAGACAACTCTTGAACTGCTGCGCTCTGAGCACCCTGAAGATCTTAAGGCTGTTGAGACCCACCTGAACAGAATTCGATCATCTTACATAGAGGAGGTGGGTGTCTGTAGTTTGCAGTTAGTTACTTGACAATCTTCTACTTTTGATAAATTGGTCCCAATTTAATTTGCCTAAATTAATTTGACTGGAGTGTTTTTTTTATCCAGACAAATGATCATGTCATTGAAGCACCTGAAGCAAATTTTATGAAGTTGGTTCAAGGTCTTATTGAGGACACTGATGGCAGGGAACACTTTCTTAAGGTAAAATAATATCTGATAATGTAGTATTTAGTGGGCCCCTTTTAATCCCCAAAATGTGTATTAGTTTATCATTGTTGTTTTCAAACAGAATGTGTTTCCTGTGGAGTATGGCCCTGATTTTGACACAGCACTTGAAACTTTGGTTTGTGAATTCTTCACCAGACTGGAAGAACTGCTGCCAATACCAGATTTTAAACAGGTAACTGCAGTTGGGTTAGATTGAATTTGTTAATCATTGGGTACATTTTCATTATAAATTTTATTTGCGCCCACTTTGATAGACTGCGTCTTGGATCAGCGCTGCCCCATCTGTCTTAGAGGAGTACATGCAGTGTGTCTCAAATGGAGAGGACCTTAAATTTCTTCTGCAGAGCAAGCAGTGTCATGGCAAGCTGGCAAAGACAAGTGTTGGTATGTTTGTGGTTGTGTTGTAAATAGTTAATTTGGATTATTTAAGATACATTTGGTGTACTTATTTATAGATGGATACTTTTACTTAAAAACAAATTGTTGATATTCCTGCTGTGACACTAATTGCCAGCTTCTAAAAACAATATAATTTTTTTCTACACAGCTCCTTTTCAGTCAGATGATCTTTTGATCCCCTCACTGTCTTTGCCTCCATCACTGGAAGTGGCTATTGCTTCACATCCAAGTGCTTGTGACGATGACAATAATGATGTTCCTCAGATTGTTATGTTTGATGAAGAGTTGTCTACAAACCCATCCACCTCCACTGACTTTCCCGAATCTCCCAAAAGGCTCGAGCTCTCCTCATCTACTCGTCAAAGACAGCTGCTGGGGATACATAAATGTCCAGAATGTGATAAATGCTTCAAGCACCACTCAGTCCTCATTGAGCACCAGAGAGTTCACAGCGGGCTACAGCCATATCACTGCTCTGAATGTGGGAGGGCGTTCAGAACTGCCACTCTCCTTGCAGGTCACAGATTACGGAAATGCAGAAATGCAGCATATATATGTATCAAATGTGGAAACAGTTTTCCAACATCTCTGGAGAAGTTTCGACACCGATGCCCAAAACGGGGTCATAACCATGACTGCGGACCCTGTGGAAAGAGTTTTCAGAAGTCACGCAGTTTGAAGGTGCATCTGCTAACTCATGTTCAGAGCCGACACTTCAAGTGTAGTCACTGTGGAGCAAGCTTCTCAGGAATAGGTGACCTCAAATATCATCAACAGGTAGATCACGAGAAGCCCTACGAGTGCAAACATTGTGGAAAGAGCTTTATCTCCAACAAGAGTCTCTCTAAACATCAACAACGTCATGAAGAAGCTGGTGAAATGGACCGAGTGAAGTTAATGAGTGGAGGAAAACACAGAAAAAGTAGCACATCTCATCACGCATCCTCAGTGGCTTTTTCTCGCAAAACAATCAAAGCTGTTTACCCGCGTGGACGGGTCACACATAATTGCCCACTGTGCGGCAGGAGCTTTAAATATCGTTTTGAGTTTTTGGAACACCAGAGGTTTCACACTGCTGTGAAGCCATACAAGTGTTCTCAGTGCGGTAAGACTTTTAGAACTGAGTCACACCTGTCAGGCCACAGGAAGAGAAAGTGCAAAAATGCAGCACACATTTGCACTAAATGTGGCTGCCAGTTCAGGTCATTACATGAACGTGTCAGACACCAGTGTGTTCAGCTACTCACAAAGTACGAGTGCTCTCACTGTGGAAAGACTTTCAAGATGGCACATCTACTAAGGAACCATCAGATGAATGAACATCAGCTTCCTTACAGCCCCAACCATCGCTTCAGGTGTCGGTACTGTGACGGCACCTTCCCTGGGATCAGTGAGCTTAAATATCACCAAAGAGTTGACCACGAGAAGCCTTACCAGTGCCAGGAATGTGGAAAATGTTTTTTGTCTGAGAAATGTCTCTCCAACCATGAGCTGCGACACAACGATGACCGTCCAGAGAGCTGTGTTGTTTGTGGTCGGGGCTTTAGGAACCGCTATGATTTGAAGCAACACATGCGTACACACACAGGAGAGCGGCCCTACCAGTGTAGTCACTGTTCCCAGTGTTTCTCCACAGCAGGGGGGCTAAGGAGCCACACTCGTGTTCACACGGGAGAAAAACCCCATGTGTGTCCTGACTGTGGGAAGGCTTTCTCTCAGATGGGCGCTATGCGCACCCACAGGCTCACACACACCGGGGAAAGGCCGTTTAAATGTGCTGTGTGCGGTAAGGGGTTTACCATGGCACATAAGGTGACAGTGCACATGCGTGTCCACACCGGTGAGCGGCCGTATGTCTGCACTCAGTGCGGTAAAGCCTTCTCGGACGGAAGTGTACTGAAGCAGCATATGCTGAACCACTCTGGGGTGAGACCTTACCACTGCCAGATCTGTCCCAAGACCTACACCTGCCTAAATCACCTGAGGAGGCACCTGAAGAGCCACTCCAACATGAACTGAAAATTAGTCACTGGCAAAATTGACACAATGCTACACATAATGTAATACACCAAAAAACATAGATAAACCATGCTGTATTATAAATGTTGAAACTGGGGGAACAATGTAACAAATTGGCTCAAAACACGACGTATGTCTGTAATTAGGCACAGTTTCATCAACTTGTTTCATCTGCATAAAAATGTATAATTTGAAGGAAATTATGGTACTTTATGTCTGAATACTATTATGAAAAATATATATTTTTGGAATTTCAAACTGGTTACGAGAAAAGTTAGCAAACACTACTGTTTGCAACAGTAATGTCACCAACACCTAAGTCCATTAAGTTTTACATTAGTTTTCATCACAAATTAAATCAATTTCAGTTTAATCTCATTATGATTTACCATGGGGATTTTCTGAAGTGGCAGAAACATTAATGTGTATTTAAGCGTCCCTTAAATTTACACCAACAAGAATTACCTTTTTAAACAGTTCGCTTGGTCATACTTAAACGTTCATATTTGTCTTTAACTTCAGTTTACAGATGCTAACTGTGTGGTCATGTATGTATGTATTATGTATGTATGTACTGTATTGAGTTAAAAGACAGAATTAGTCTTTCTCCAGACTTGAGCAAAGCATCTAGAAGGCTATTAAGATTTATTAAACTGATAAGAATATAATGCTGCGGGAGTCAATCTTGGTCATTTCCCCTCATTAATATTATTTGGGCTCAAACCTTCACACTGCAATTTCCTAGTGGTTTCTTTTGATGAGTGTCAAAAGTTAGTAGACAAGGTAAATCTAGGAGGCAGCGCTTTTTTTTTTTTTTTATTGTACCATGGGTTGCTTTTTTAGTGGCTGTAAACTTTTGATGTTCTCAACCTTTCTCAGTGGGATGCCTGTATGTGAAGCACCACAACTTGGATCCCATTTCAGTGAGGTCATACTGTAACATGCACACATGGCCATTAATCTCTTTCATGTGAGCAGAGTTAACATTCATGTTTTAGCTGGAAAATGCGTGTTTATTCAGGCTTTTCTTGTTCCATGTTTTTGTTTGATCTCGTCTATACTCTAGGCACAAACACTTGCACATTCAGGCCATACATAACCAGTCTGTGCAATAGAATAGTTTTGTAAGTCTGCACAATAGCAGTGCTGTTTCATTATTCCTGTTCTTTCTGCCTCAGAGGTGCTAATAATATTCACTGATGTCTATAGGATCCTGTGGAATGACTGGCTGCATCCTGTCTTTCATCTAGCTGTGCCCAAAGACTTTGCAGAGCCTCTTTGTGTTTTTTTCCCCTGCTTTTTATCTGCCTCAATGTTAACAGTCCTCAGGTAACACAACCTCATCTTAATCCCACCTGCCAAATTTCAGTGCAATAAAAACAACAGACTCCTTTAAATGGATGTGGCACTGCTGAATACTGGAGACTTTGGCTCATAACTTCATGAATTTTATGAAGCAATGCATTGATTGTGATGACTGGTATTGAGACATCTTGGTGCTTAATGCTATTCAAATTCAAATGAATGCTTTGCAGCACAATTTATAGACAGCCAGACATCTGCCAAGAATCCTGCAGATTTACTATGAGAGCCCACTATTAAACACAGATCACTACCAGATGCCACTCCTTTCTACCTCTCTCTCTCACATCCCTCTTTCCTTCCCTTCTCCTCTCTCAATGATCTCAGTGGAAAATGTGAGTCCGGGCCCGTGTCTTTTTTGAAGAAACTCACAGTTTTAAATACAAACAAAAACCAACATCCACGGCAACCATGCATCATCCACCCACGCCAACACCTTGCCAGATGACAAATTCCCCCCTCTACCTCCCTGTTTGGTGTTTTTTATTTTTATTTTATTTTTGCCATACCAGTACCTCAATCCAACCCCGTAAACTACTCAAAAGTTTCCAAAGTCTCCAACATGCTTCCACAATGAACGCTAGGTGGCACTGTGTCTCTTCCACTTTCTATTAAAGAAACTTAAAAAAGAAAGGACTGGATGCCAGAGTGAACCACATGTAAGCAAGCCTCCCCTTAACAAATGCCTCGTCTGTTTCTTATTAAGTTTGTTTAAAAATTATTCCAGTGTGCATCTATTAGACTGTATTGATTTTCTGCATATGTGTGTTGTATACGCGATTAAGACCGCACTAAGAAGGCTTTTATTAAATGTAGAAGCCTATAAGCTTGTTAAAGTTTCTATCGTAATGCTTTAAACCTTTAAAAAGACCATCTTCTTGCTAATTTCATTTTTGTTTCCAGTGAAGTCCCATTCTCCCCGAACACCTTTTAAGGGAACATGCATATCTCAGATTTCGTATAAAATTTGACCGAGTTCCTCACTTTTGCACAAAGCGCTCCTCCCTCTCCCCCGCTTCCTCCCCCATCATTGCCGTGCGCTCTGGTCCTCCTCTGCGCGTTCTGGCTCTCAACTTGGAGTTTCTGCCGCGGAGCGCTAGATCCGAATCGGTTTAGAGGTACCCGGGTTTGGTGCCGGGCCGTTTTGGTGGTTGTGTTGGAGAGGTTGGAATTACTTTTGGTTTGTATTTCTTGGTGAAAGTTTAAGCATGGAGACTCTGAGAAGTCTCCTCGCGCTGTTGTGCGTACTCCTGGCTGCAACAAAAGCGCAGGTCCAAAGATCCAGATTTGCGGGTAAGTTTCCAGATTTTTTGAAATACGTGGAAAGGAGACACTTAATTGTATTGTTTTGTGTCCATTTTACGCGAGTTGCTTAGCATGAATGTATTGCATATATGTAAAGCTTGTGAGTGTTCTCTTATTGTAAAATGTCAGTACAAGTCCAGATCTCTTAGAGTCCTTTTCAGAAACGGAAAGGACTTAAAGCAAGCTCGCTATTAACAGAGGAGATGTTGGCCTAACAGACCTTTAGAAGGCCTTGTCTGGACCAACTGTTTGTCTGAATGAACTGTCAATGCAGTGATCCCTGCGTGATAGATGTTTGCATTAAGCAACATGACGTAAACTCCTCTGTAAAGATGCTGCTGAAGCTGGAGAGCATTCAGACTGCCATCAAAAGGACAGTGTCAGATAGGAAGTAGGCCTACTCCTGTCATTAATCTAACAGGACATTTCTGCTACAAGGCCTCTGCTGCAGGATGTATGCCTGTAAGTTATGGCATTATGTAGAGGTGATACCAAACTGATTTATAGACAGAGAGATTGTTTACCTATCCGGATAATATATTATGACTTTTGTTTGTTGCTGTTTTGTTTTTTTGAGCAGAGTGCCCTGTTGACCTTTTCTTTGTATTGGATACATCTGAGAGTGTTGCCCTCCGACAGAAACCTCCTGCCTTTTATATAGACCAGCTCAAAACCTTCACCAAGCTGTTCCTAGATCAACTTAGAGACATGTAAGGCACATTCACAGACACTGCATGTGTTTAGAGGCAATTTCCTAAATTAATTACCGGGAGATTCAGTCATACCAAATCATGCCTAAGCTCAACCTTACAGTGACCCGAGATGACTCCTTACCCCAGGGTAAATTATATGACACTAAGTTATAAAAATGGGGGTGAAGAAACATTTCTATTTTCAACTTTCATTTGCTGTAAACTAGTGGTGAAATAGTGGCACCAACAGTTTAGTGATTCTTTGATAATGGTTAAAATAAGATTTTTTTGGGGGGTAAAAAGGTTGTTGGATTAGCAACATATTTATATTATTTTTAACAAAACAAAATAATGGGCCTATCTTATCAAATCTGAACACTTGAGCCAGATATAATGTAATCTAAAGTACTGTTTTTGGGTTGTTTTTACTTTTTTACTACAGCCGTCATCAATGTGGCCGCCACCTGACCTGGAACTCAGGAGCGCTGCACTACAGTGATGACACTATCATGGTGGGCGAGCTGATGGACATGAGCACAAACAAAAATCAACTGAAGAGCGCCATTGAAAAAATCAGTTACATTGGCAAAGGCACTTACACGGACTGTGCCATCAAAAAGGGCATCGCAGAGCTGCTCGTTGGGTAACACGCATGCATACACGTATTGTAATAGTACACTACACAAAACGTTAAAATACAAATTATAATTAAAAGTAACTGACTTTATTTGTACTTCACTGCAGGGGATCTCACTATCATGAGAACAAGTACATTGTGGTGGTGACTGATGGCCATCCTTTGACTGGTTACAAGGAGCCATGTGGAGGTGTGCATGAGGCTGCGAATGAAGCCAGACAGCACGGAGTAAAAGTGTTTGCTGTGGCCGTTTCCCCTGATCAGGAGGTACTGTTATCTTACACAGCCATTTATTGTAAAAATAGATGCCTGCAGTATTAAGGAGTTTCATTTTATTTTATTTGATCTAGATTAAAAATGAATAGCAGTTTAATTTACAATAAACTGTAGTTGTCAACACAGCACGCTTGGGGGTCAAAAAAACAAACCAATGAGTCTGTTTTACAAGGTTGCCTTGTTTTAGAGACATTTATATTGTATGCTAAGAGCACAGAGCAGTCATAGCCCCTTTTCTTTTGTCCAAACTATCTAACTATGTTTTTATTAAGAACCTCAATGAGTTTTCACAGGGAATGTTCATCTGGGCTGTGTGTGTGTGTGTTTTTGAAGCAAACCATGTGTTTTGAAGCATGTTTTAATGTAATGGTATGCATGTATTTAAATATTTCTACTTGTGTGTTATCAGGACACCAGGCTGTCAGTCATAGCCTCTGGTCCCTCCTACAGACAGAACTTCACTGCTGCAGATGATGCGAGGTCTTCCAACATGAGAACAATTCAGACCATCATTGATATGATTGTATGTATCCTCTTCTGTTACCTTCACCTGTGAAGAAAGTAAAGAATTCAAACTAATCTGTTGCCTTTTTCTTTTGTTTTTAGACAAACGAGACAAAGGAAGTGGTATGTAGAAGATATTTTAAAGCAAATGGTTAATTTTTTTGAACATTTATTTTTGGTGTCATATACTCCATAAACCCATGTAATATGGCTTCAAATAATCACAACAGTATTTCCTGTAAACAAGCTCCAGTACCTCATTGCTGCATACTGCATACTGTTTATTTTGGCCAGTTAATCTTTCTAAAACCGTATGATATATTCTGGCATGTGAACTGTTCTTTATTCTTATTATCCAGAGAGACACGTAGACAGAGTATACTTTAAAAAAGGAATGGCCATGTTTAATTCTTGCAAGAATGAAGCAAAGCACACACATGTCACAAGTGGTACAGAATGAGATTTGCTTGGAAAAGTAAATAATACATTAGATTTTATATCACTGCAGTGAAAGCTGTGGGAGGCGTATCTTCACACACACTCCCCAAGGCCAAGCTCCAGGGGCAGAAGTCCCTTGGCACATTACGTCTTCCTGCTTAGATTAGCATAAAGGACATGACATAAACAGATTTTACATGACCTGAAGAGAACTATGAGCACCCAGTAACTATAAACAATATAAACAATAGGAAAGTGAAAATTATTATAATAATTGTGCAAAAGAAACTGATGTTTAAAAGCAAGCCTTTTTGTGTACTTAATCAAAATATTGCAATTATCATATATGATATTTTCTTGAACACAAACCATGAAAACTGGTAATTTTTCCTCAGAAGTCAAACTTCTAAACAACATTGTTACTTTAGCTAATTTTTGTTTGTTTCTACTTTTATTACAGTGTTGCTCTTTTGACTGCAATGTAAGTATCTTATTTATTTTCTTGCTACTATATGCTGTATTCAGTACCAACACTATTTATATATAATTTTCTTTACTACAGGCCCCTAGTGGCACCCCAGGTAAAGGAGGCGAACCCGGCTCTATTGTGAGTATAAACGTGTTTCTAGCCAGTTTGACAGAATTCACAGTAAAAAATTGTACTTCTAGAGAGTTCACCTTTGCTTCTCTCGTCACTACAGGGAGAAGCAGGCCGACAAGGAAGTCCAGGAGAGAAAGGAGATGTAGGAGCTGTGGTAGGTGTCTGCTGCCTGTGTCATCCTTCACCAATACAACCATCCTTTCAATCTTTAATGTACATTTTCATCAATGAAGTTTATTATTTGTGTTGCAGGGAAGCGTTGGAGATCCTGGTCCTGTTGGTTACAGTGGGATGAAGGTACACTATAATTAGGACACAATAACACAGTGTTTAAAGGAAAATTATTTTAACTTAAGCTTTATTGAAATGGCAAGTACTGTTAACAAGAAGAAGTAAAAAAGTTAGTCATAAATGATTCAAGATAGCCTGGCCAAGTCTAATTTAAACACCTGCTTCTACTATTCCTTCTACTTTTGTCTGGACGTATCCATACATAGTGGTCCAGTGGAGCATCTACTATTTTACAAGTTTAATATTTATAATGGTAATATTTATAATATAATCAGTTTAATCGTCTTGGTAGTAACAGTGATTTGTGTTTGTGTTTGAAGGGTGACCGTGGTGCCAGAGGAGGGAAGGTAATGCCAAAGCCACACATTTCTATAGCTTAGTCAGTGTGTCTGTTTTCTGGAGTGTTTTAATGGAGGATAACCAACAGTATCTGTGTTTCTGCAGGGTGAAAGAGGACACAAAGGTTACAAGGTAAACTTTCCACTGTTTGTTTGAGTGTGATTTATGAAAATAATTTTGTTTTTTTTTGTTGCCCAGAAAAGGTTTAATTCGTCTGCTTCTTTCTTTTAGGGTGACAAAGGTCAAGGTGGAATAGATGGCATTGATGGACGGAAGGTAAATAGAGCAAGTCAATACAGCTCATACAGTATTTGTAGTTTATTCTTCTGTAATTTTAAATGTATTTTTCTCGTTAGGGTGAGGCAGGTTACCCCGGTCTTTCTGGCTGTAAAGGTTCTCCTGGTTCAGACGTGAGTTGAAATCCCAAAATCATGCTTCAGTTATAACTTTGTGACCTTGATATCACTCACTGTACTTTTTTACTTGTTTGAAGCACAACCAAACATTACTGCTTTGTTTGATATAAACAATGTTTGACTGTGGGATTAGTATTGGGTCTGTCAGATCCAACATACATATAATATCTTTCTATTGCACACATACATGATTGCACATACATATTCAAGATTCAAGATTTTTATTCGTCACATACAAAATTATATATAGCATATATAACCAGCAGTGAAATGTGAGTCAGGTCCGCTCCATGGACAGTGCAATTATTAAAGAAAACAACACAGATGAAAAATTTACATAAATATAGCTATATAAGAATGAAATATAAGTAAACAGTAAAAATATAGGAATAAAATATAAAAAATGTGTGTTGAGGAATTAAATATAGAACCCAAAATAATGTGCATGAATGTAAACTGTAGTCTTAAATATTAAGATGTACAGGATATACAATGTGCATATATGCATTTTACTGAAGTCTTAAATATTAAGATACACAGGAATGTACAAGAAGATAATGTGCAAAACAGGGTGACACTGTCAGTGTGTCTATGGGAGGTAGTGAATAAAGTAAAAAGATAAAGTGGACATTAAGTGGAGGCATGAGGATGTTAAGAAGCAGGTTTAGAGTTTAGGAGCCTGATGGCCTGGGGGAAGAACATATTAAGATGTTTACATGTTGGCTATTAGCTGTAGCTAGATGTTTAGGAATGTTGTTGGGTTTTGCCATTTTAACTAAGCCCCAGGCCACTCAGACGGAAGCTCATGTCTCTTTAATCACTCTATGGTTTACATTCCCTCTGTCAGACTGCATAAATGAAGCCATAAAGTGCCTTCATAAACAAAAACCTTTCAGGGTTGTGCCTATAGCTGCTTATGATCATGTAATAAATATGTGTATGTCTGTGTTCAGGGTCTACAGGGAGAGCCAGGCCCAAAGGGAGACCCTGGTTCTTACGGGCTAAAGGGAGCAAAGGTATGACCAAATCTCTTATTCACCTTCAAGCCAGACTGATACTTGACTTTAATTTTAAGCTAACTCAAGATACTTTTGCACACTGTTGCTGTAGTAATGTGCAATGCTAGCTTAAATCCTACACATAGTTGTAGTGGTATATTGAATTTATATACAGTATATATTTACTCTTATTTCAGGGTGATCCTGGAAAAGACGGCGAACCAGGAAGACCTGGAAACTATGGACAACTGGGACCTAAAGTAAAATTTGATAACTATGAATAGCAGATTAGAAAATGAGTTTGGTTGTGTAATGTGTGTGTTGTGACAGGGGGACCGCGGCCCACCTGGAGCCAACGGAGACAAAGGAGAACGAGGCGACGATGTGAGTCAAAAGCAGTGTTATTATAATTTGCACACTGTTTAAATGACAGATCTGACGCCATGTTATAATCTTTTAGGGTAATGCCGGACCAGACGGAGCTTCTGGAGAAAAAGTAAAGACACTTGCTTTATTATATTTGAAGCAACAATGTTTGTGTGAGTGCTGCCAGAGTGTTAACTTGTGAACTACTTCTGTTCTTAAATACTTTTAGGGCCAAGCTGGAGAGAAAGGGGAGCAAGGTGCTCGTGGGAACAGAGGCCCCAGAGGAGAACCAGTATGACATAATTTATTAAATGATTAAAAATAGATTAAGATTGTGATTAGACAAGATAATCTAGACTTTTTTTCCTTTTTTATGGTTGCTATCTTGAATGTGTTTTGGTTATTTTATGCATTTGTTTTGCATTTTAGGGCGATCCAGGACCCCGTGGAGAGCAAGGACGGGAGGGCTCAACTGGCCCCAACGGAGACCCCGTAAGACACAAACACATTACATACTAACTCTTAGAACACATAGAATCAAAAGGGATACATAAAAAAAAATCAGAGCAAATTATCTTTATTTGATTAGTGAATGTGGTGCCTTTTACACACCTTAAAGCATTGAAGATTAGGTCACCTGATTTAAATTGATATGATTTAACAAAACTAGCACTTGCATTAGTCTGTTCCATCTTTGGTGGTACAGCCCAAACCATATACTCTTCTTTTTGTCAGCATTCCACTTTTACAGTTGGAAAAGCGCATGCGTCTTTTGAGTATAAGCATGTGTGTATCTGTATCCATATTTCATATTAAGGGAGGCGTCCACTGGGCTTGAGACCAAACAGAGGCCCACCTGGCTGAAGCCCCAGAGTGCAGCCCACTCCTTTTAAGCTCCATGTCCACCAACTCATTCCCAGCACTTACTTTTCGAGGGAACATCCACACTCACTCTTTCCCCTCTGACTCACTTCTTCTCTCCAGCTCCAGCCAAAGCCTCACTATGGTTTTCTTAATAAGTCACCAGGCAGCGTAATAATAATACTACATAATACAAGCGTTAGTTGTGGTACCCTCCGTGATGTCAGAGGTTTCAATGCTTCTTTTGTGCTTCAGGCTGAGCTTTCCTGCATCAGTGCTGAAAAAAAAAAAAAAAACAACTGAAAAAGTGGAATAACTGACACTTAAGACCTACCTCAAATGCTCTGAGTCTGAGAAAAATGGTGTCCTCAGAAAGCACCTCATAAATAAAGTAGTGTAGTATGGTCACATGACCTGAGCTAAATTAACCTGGGCTACACAATCATTTTCAGCATCAGGCCAGTTTATCACACTGTAGTGAAATAAATGTGATTGATGTTCTGTTTTTTTCTAAGAGGCTTTAACGAATATTGTAAATGTAGATGTTGTTGCTAAGCCAAATCGAATACAGTTAATTTCAATTTACTATCAATCTGGTAAGTGAAATTCATTGTGACCAATAAAAATGTAAATCTGTCCTTTTTAGTAGCAAATTAAAGTGATCCTGAATTAGCTTCTTTCTCGTTAATCATTTTTGTTGTAGTATTGAAAATTACAAAATCTAAAGTTTAGATCTGATCCATGTATAATGTAACTTGTCTTTATGTGACCAAAACTATTAATCCAAATATTTTAACTGTGCTGAATGCAGGGTGAGCCTGGTAAACAAGGGGCTCCCGGATACAGAGGAGATGAGGGCCCCCCTGGAGTAGAGGTGAGTCCAAAATCACACTTTGCCATTGTCAAATAATTAAAAGCTTTCAAGTTGCCACTATTTTCTGGATAAACAAGCTGTTGCCAGTTGTTATACAAAAAGTAAAAATATGTCTCACACAAATCCTACAGTTTTTAGCATGCCAGGCCACAGACCTCATGTTTCAAATTGTGTAATTTCTCTCATCTTTCAGGGACCCAAAGGGCCAAGAGGAATCAAAGGAGCTCCAGGAGACAGAGGCCAGATGGGGGAGCGGGTAAGAGTGGGAGGCATACCGAGTGAGGGAGGTTTGTATTTGTAGAGATCTGTTGCTGATGGTGTATCTCTGTCTAAATTTAAGGGAGAAGATGGTGCCCCAGGAAATGGCACAGTTGGTTGTCATGGTTTCCAGGTATGTTTTATACATAACATGTTTGACTGATTTTAGTGCATTTAAATTTTCTGAACAATTTTGGTGCTTTTAGGGTTATCCTGGACCTCGTGGAGACACTGGCGAGCCGGTAAGTTGTAATTCTGTTAAAATAAACAAACTTTATCAGGCAACTAGAGTCAGATACTGAGCGGATGTGTGTGCGCAGATAAAATAGTCAAATAATTCAAAGTTACAGTGGTCTTTTTCAACATTTCCTCTGTGACCTCAGGGCGGTAAGGGGACTCCAGGACCCAAAGGAGACGACGGAGAACCTGGAGATCCAGGCCCTGACGTAGGTTTCTTATTTATCTTTTTGGAGGCTTTTCTTGGCCCTGCTCCTCTCTCTTGGTCTCAGTTGATCTTTTCTCAGTCCCTTTTTCTTTTGCAGCTGACAGGATGTGAGTCACATGTCTGGAAATAATGTGCACATTTTAATATATTTAATCAATTTTGTTTTAGTAATGGTGTCACAGAATTTGTGGTACCTTTTTCCTTTAACATTTACATTTGTTTACTTCTCTACGCTAGCACAACTCCTTTTTTGTTTTGCAGTTACAGTGTTTATCTCACACTCTCATTATGTTTTGCAGCTGGAAATGCCTTCATAAGTAGATGTGAACACATTCAGAGGCTTTGTGAGTTTGTGTGTGTGCGAGTTGGGTATCTTGGGAAGAGGACGTTGAGCTGAGGCAGCTGTGTATATGCTGTTGTCAAGGTTACAAGGAAATAAACTGTGGCGATGAAGGGGATCTATTAGTCTTATGGTGTGGGTTTGTGCATGTGTGGCAACTGTACGTGCGTGATTGCCATAAAGAGTGTCACTTTTAACACTTAAACCCCAGCTCAACTCAAAAGCTTTACATTGAAATGACAGCATTTCCAAAGTCTCTGTTTTATGGCATAAACATTTCTGCACATGTTTGGTCTTTTCTCTCATCAGTACATCCGTGACTTCTTCCCCTTTCCCAAGACAGACCTTACTGTTTGTAAGCTTTAAATTTACACGGTCAGATTTGTTTACCACTCATCAGGACAGGGGCAGGATTAGATTCAGCTGCTCATAGGATTTCACTTTTGATTTGGACTTAATCAGCCAAGAAAGCCTACACAGAAAATGCTACATTCTACCACAACTTCCGCTCTCTGAATTTAAATTTTGTTCAGTAGGTTTTATCATATATAGCTGCTAAAGAATGACCCATTTATACAGCTTCCAGTCCTCAATAAAAAAAGAGAGATGCTCTTTAATGCAATCATCCCATTAGACAGAAACAAATATGTTTCTGTTCACAAAGACTTTTTTCCTCTGTGAACAGAAACATATTTGTTTTCAATAGTTTATTCTTGGCTGTTTTGGAAGAAATAGTTTAATGTGAAATAATAATGGCCTCTGTATTTATAATGTCTAATGATGACTAGCTCAATTGTGATTTGTACTTTTGAACGTAGCAGTATTTGTGGCTTGCATTAACTCTGACCCAGGGCGACAGGACAAAATAAATCAAAAGATGAAGGTCGAAACAGACCGGGACCTTTGACCTTTGAAACCTTTGAAATTATGAAACCTGTTAATAAGAATTATGATTTATATGTGTTTTATTTTTAAAATAAAGGAGTTTTTAGGAGTGACTAACAGTCACATCTGGCCACATTTCATGAAAAGTGACACCATGAACCGAGGTCAGAACATGAAACTGTAGATGTGTGACATGGTCCCTTTTAAATCAATGCGTTTGAAGTGGAGTAATTTGAACCGTGTGTATGTGCGTGAGCATGCCTGTGTGTGTGGATTGAATAAGACTACACTTTGCAGCCAGGTGGTTGGTATTACCAACTCGTTCCACCTGAGTTTTCTTTTGTAAAAGGCCTCTGTGTAGCTAGTGTTGTGCCTGCTTTATGTCAAACCAAAAAGATTTATTATCAAGCTTTGCATTCTAAAGACTGCCAGCCTCTTATGCCTCTCATTTTAATGTTCTGCCAAACTGTGTTTAGTATGTGATGAATTATAATTTAATTTCAGTTCTGGGCCAATTACATTAATATTAATTAGTTTATTTAATTGACATTGAAATATCCTTTCACTTAAAACTGTGATTGATGAAGGCCCCTGAGTCTTCTTACATCTGCCTTATACCTGACTGTGTGGATAGCTTTTCAGATGTTCTGCTAAAACAATATAATAATGTTAATGTAATGTTAATGAATGAATGAATGAATGAATAATGTTAATGGTAACCTTTTTTTCATCTCCCTGTAATTATCCATAGAGATAATTTATTTTAGCTTAACAAACAATTAGAGACCAGCTTCCAGCTCAGACAAACTAAGTAATGATGATTGTGAAACTTTAACATTTTAGATTTAATAAGGTTTTTGCAGGTCTTTCAAACATCAAATCTTTTCACCCCAGTCAATACTGTCACTACTGACTTAACATCTTCATTTATTGAAGAAAGGTGGAAGCAAAAGCATCTGGACTCAGTTTTCAAGGTGAAGACGTTTTGTCTCAATTTCCAAGATACTTTATTAATTCTGAGATCAACTGGTAGAAGAGCTAAGCATATATTTCTAGAGGAAGGGGTTTAACCTGAAACTAAACCTGATTGGACCAGGCTGTTCTGGTCTCATAGTTTTTAACCATGAAAGGGAAATGTGACTCCTGATGTGAGAGTCGTTAAAGACCACTGTTCCATGTGTCACTTTTACATTTTGACAAAAATGGCTTCCTTCATACCGCTCTGGCCAAAATTTGGCCATTTCTGGAAAAGAATGTCCTTTCTCTTTTAGGTGGAGGTGGACTGCAGACTCAGGTCCACCAGTATTGGCTCTTCTGTGCTGATACATCCTCTTGTGAAGCTGTTGTTTTGTTTCACCGACATAACAGTCACTGCACTCTTTGATACACTGAACTGCATAAACTACATTACTAGTCAAATTAAACATGTTGACTATTGTAGTATAAAATAGAGCTTAACTTCTGCTATTTTACCTGGTCCATCATCATTTTAAATTCTGTAAAGAGAAACAGCCTGAGGACTCACTTCTGATTGTATAAAAGGTAACAAGAAACCAAAGCAGCCAGGCGGCACGGTGGCAGAGGGGTTAGCACTCTGGCCTCACAGCAAGAAGGTCCCATCCAGGGCAGGGCCTTTCTGTGTGGAGTTTGTCTGTGTCTGCGTAAGTTTCCTCCGGGTACTCCGGTTTCCCCTACCACCAAAAACATGTGGAAAATAGGACTACAGATGCAAATTAGCTGTTAAGTTACAAATCTGGTACAAACATCTCTGCTCCGGCTTAATGTACATTGTACACTGTCCTAAAGAAATAAACTAATTCTTCTTCTTCTTCTTCTTCTTCTACTGCCTAAATTCTCTACAACAGTGTTGTTTGAAAAAAAAACATACAGAGATTTTGCTTTGACTCATAATATTTCTATGATTTTTTTCCTTTTTTCAGAACAACGAACCAGGGAATCCAGGACCTAAAGGGGCCAAAGGCCACAGAGGATCTGATGGCAAACCGGTAAGAAACTGGGACATGAAATGCATGTGTATGCATGTACAGACATACACACAAAGAGTAGATGTATGTCTGTGTCCTATGTCTGTACTGGCCACAGACATGTTCACCTCTTGCGTTTGTTTAACCCAACCATCACCATATTCATTTTTATAACAGAGCATGTTTTAATCTTTCAGTCCTATTACACAGTGTAATGCCTGCTTATCTTTGACAGCAGTGACCAAAATAGGAGCTCCTTTTTGTTTGTATTCACTGAACAAATGGTTGTGTTACTGTATGCACAGTTGTGCTGTGTGTTTCATACCTTTGGTTTGTACTTATTCTGAGTCACTGTGAGCTTACTCAGCACTGAACATAACATCAAACCACATGTAAAACCACAAAACAGTATATACATGACTCAATGGAGAAGGAAAACTATTGAACTCAGTCTTTTACATGTTCTTTCCCCTCCTCCCTCTGCTCTGCTTCATTTCTGGCTTGTGTCTCTGCTGCATATTTCTGTATGAACTGTTTGCGTCATGTGTCTCAGGACTGTTTCTGTCATCTACATTAATGGTAGTCTCTGTCTTTCTGTATGCGAGTGCCTGCACAAATCTCAGCAACCCAGGCGTCTTTGTCACAGAGAAGAATGCTCTTAAACCGAGTTTAATGTCTTTTAAAACAAAGCAGATGTTTCTTCTTGCCGCTGAGTGAAGAAAAGTGCAGTGGTAACAAACTTTTGGAAGATCTTCATGTTGTTGAAGGAAGATAGTGCGCACAAATGTGTGGATGGGATGTGGTTCAGAGACTGTGGGAGTTTGGTTTGCCGTCAAAGGAGTAATAGTTTTCTAAAGAATAACATTTCTTATCCAGCTAAAAGAAAGGGCTTTCTCTTCAGTATTTTCTCAATCATTCCAGAACATGATTCAATATCAGTGATGTTATCTTTGTCTCTGTCTCTTTCTTGACAGGGACCTCCTGGGCCTCCTGGACCACCAGGAACTGATGTGAGTATAAAGTCCAAACTCTCCTGACTTTCCCGATTTGAGTCTGAAGTTGATACCATTTGTTTAGCCAAAAGCCAAACATCCAATTTCCTGAATTTAAAAAATCTAAACCTCCCAGCAAAACATCCAGCACAAAATATCTCCATTCTATTTCTTTTCTCTCGTTTTTTTTTTTTGAAACCTGAAACACTGGCAGTGTATTGTGTTTCATAGTAATGTAATAATAATAAGTCCATATGATGTAAAATGATGTGTGCCACCTTTCTTTTTAGGAATGTGAAATTCTGGATATCATCATGAAACTCTGCTGTAAGTTTGACATTTCCATAAAAACATTTACTATATGTCCAGTTGTGAAACAGGTCAAGCCAAAAGAATGTGAATGTTTTTCCACACGTTTAATGGCTTTGCTTTAATTTGTATTTGTCTTTTACATCCCTCTTCAACTTCATAGCTTGTTGTGGTAAGTTTGTTCTCAGTTTAATTTGCAATCATTATTATAATTACTGCTCATTCTTTTTGGGTGAGCCTCTGTCAATCTGTTTCTGTTGTGTCTTTAGAGTGTAAATGTGCACCCATGGACCTGGCGTTCATTGTGGACAGCTCAGAGAGTATTGGTGCAACAAACTTTGCTCTCGCCAAAGACTTTATTATTACAGTCATTGACAGACTGATTAAAGACGAACAAGTCAAGGTAACGCCCCCATAAAGAATCCATTTCAACATTTCACTGCTTTTTAATTTCACCAGTTTTTGACATTTATAGATTAGGTTATTTATAAGCCATTTGAACTTTGGAGAAGATAGAAAAAAGCTGGAGAGGTTGCCTCAAGTACAGAACTCAAAATAGAAAGTGTAAATAAAAAACTGACTTTGGTTTTGGAGCTGGCCTTTGCAGTGACTCTTCTCTTCCAGTTTGGATATAATTAGTCAGAATGGGTGGGACACTGAAATGTTGACTAAAAGAAAGCACAAGTGTAGACAAACACACAGACAGAGAAACACATGCCCAGTGTGTAATGTTTTTCTATAGTTTTCAGGTAATGACTCCACTGTGAGTGTCGTCCAGTACAGTGGCTCACAGGCCCAAGAAGCTGTCCAACTGGGCATCAACACCAGCAGCCTCACGGAATTTAAACAGTGAGTTTACATGAGGAAATACACCAATATGACATCACAGTGGCTGAACTGGTTTTTGACTTTAACTGTGTGTCTGCAGGATGGTGAAGGATCTAAAATGGCTGGCTGAGGCCACATACACTGGAGAGGCTCTTGAATATGCTCTGCAGAACACACTCAAGTTGATGAAGAAGGAGAACAAACTGGTTCTAATTCTTACTGATGGACGCTCAGATATATCCAGGGACTTAATGCCCCTCGACGTACTCTGTGGCAAAGGCATCCGGGTAAGTACCATACCCTATAGCACATTTACAGCATATGCATTTACAAAGGCCCACTTTAGATGTCATCTTTCTGTTTGCTCAGTGAAGAGTATATTTGAAGTTATTTGTTACTACTATATGTTTTCGATCTTCAACACATACTTCATTCCCAGGTGGGAGGTGTTGGAGTGAAGGACTACTCGGGCCGTCCGCCCAACCAGGAGCAGCTGGGAAATACTGTGTGCGAATCCGATGTCCAGAAACCAGGCTTTACCTTTATTCGTGATAACTATGCCGAACTTTTGGAAGACGCTTTCCTCCAGAACCTCACATCCAAAATCTGCCAAGGTACAACACCAATATAAACTTGTAATTACAAGCTGTAGATTTGATATCAACACTGAATTAACACTTTCTGTGTTGTTATTGTGTCCAGATAAGAAGTGTCCAGACTACAAATGCCCATGTAAGTCACTTTATTCATTACCATTTAAATCTTTTAAATCTTTTTACTTTGGCTTGAACATAAGCATAATAACACAATCATTAGTGAAAAGGAACAATTTTAATCACTGCAGTATTGGTTTATTGGTATTATTGGTATCTGTCTGTGTTACAGTCTCTTTCTCTCAAAGCCATGATATCCTGATGCTGATGGACAGCTCTGCCAGTGTCGGTCAGAAGAACTTTAATATCAGCAGGACATTTGTCCGTCGTTTGGGAGAGCGGTTCTTAAATGCTGAGAAAAAAAGTGGCAATGTCCGAGTGGGTGTGGCTCAGTACAGCCGCACAACCGAAATGGTGCAGCCGCTGACCACCAACTTCACTGAGCTTTCATATCGCGTAGAAGTGGCCGTGTTCCAAAACAACAACACCAATCTCATTCATGCCTTGGAGTTTGCCATTAACAATTTACCAGGGCGTGGAGATGCGTCCAGTGGCAAGAGGAAAGTGGTGCTGTTCTCTGATGGTAGGTCCCAGGACATCACTCCGGCCTTGTTGTCGAACCAGGTTCGTAAGGTTTCCGATGCTGGTCTGGAGCTGTTTTTGATCGCAGTGGGCACCCAAGTAAATGAGGCCAACCTACGTACGCTTGTGAGCAGGGGCCGGCCGGATGACATCTCCTATGCACAGCGCCACCTGTTCCGTGTCGCAGACTACCCCTCTCTGCTTCGCGGGGTCTTCCCCCAAACCGTGTCCCGCAGAGTGGCCATTTCCTAATTGAAGAACTAAAACCAACATGCTTTCATTTTTTAGTCCCATGATATTTCACTCTCATTTACAAAACACTGTGTTCAAGTTCATAAAAACAAATGACAAAGGATTGTGTGGTCGGACAATGGATTTGGAAACTTTTACCCTGTGTTTTGCCTTCTAGGTATGACACTGCACAGGCCCATATTTTCTTGTTACATTTTGTTGATAGTTACCTACATAATTGTGCAAAACTATCCCATTTTGTTTATAATCTGCAGGGACATCCCTGCCTATTATGCAAAGTTCAGGGTTTACCAGAGAGCCATCAGTTTTGTTAAATTTAAATTCATCTGTGGCTTTAGACCTGATTTATCTCAGGTATTCTGTATCCTGTATCACCAAGTGAAAAGTGTTGCATTTAAACTGACTCTTTGTATTTCAAGTGGTGTTGGATTCAACTGTTACATATTTTCATACATTCATACTTACAACTATTGCACATTAATGAAGTTAAATGTAAACCACTTTAGACACGCATTAAGGGCTCAAATGTGATTGGCTTATGATAACATGTCTCTAAGTGTCCAACCTGACACCACTTGAATGCTCATATTGGATCATCAAACCAACAGTTGAAAACAGGACATGACCTGGGACTAATGAGGCCAGGCCATGTCCTGGAGTCAACATTCAGTTTGTGAATCTATATGTGTGTATGTGTCTGTCCTTTGTGTGTACAGCATTTACACGGATTGAGGTTCCTAAACCTGTTCCTCATTAAGTGTGCCTCTGTCAAACACGCACCTTGGTATTTCATCAGTGACGTAGGAAAACATATGTATAATTGGAAGGAAAACACAGAAATCACACAGAGCTTCACTGTTGTCGCTCATCCTGAGTTGCTGTACTGTTAATAATATATGTGGTGCTATTAGTCTCAGTGTATCAGCCTCTACACATGTAACTAAAAAAGATCAATTTCCCCAAGGAATCAAAATGCTCAGTTTGTCATAATTGTTCCTTCAATAAAGGTTGCTACAGTTTTTTTTTTGACTTGCATCTTTTACTTATGTCATCTAACAAGAAAATAAAACCATGTCATTATAATGGCTAACACATTGTGTTTTTGGACACCCACGCCGTTTTAGAGGGCCTTGTTTCCAGGGTTGATCTTTGTCCCACACTGAACAGCTCAAGTTTACAAAACTATAGCTCCAGTTTGATCACTATTTGGTTCAGCTACAGCTAGCTTCATGACAAATACAGTTGTTCTCAAAGGTTTACAGACTTAGAGAATAAAAAAATTTGGGCCATTTTCCAGAAAATATGAATGATAACACATAAAAATAGTTCAACTCATACTTAGTGATTGGGTGAAGCCATTTATTGTCAAATTGTGTTTACTCTTTTTAAATCATAATGGCAACAGAAATTACCCAAAGGACTCTGATCAAAGGTTTACATACATGATTTTGGCCTAATAACATGAACACATGTAGACAATTTTTTGGCAATAAATGGCTTCACCAAACCACAAACTAGGAGTGAAACAAAGGTTTTTATGTGTTATCATTCATATTCTCTTAAAACAATGTCCCAAAAAAATCACAAATTCTGCCAGGGTATGTGAACTTATGAGCACAACTGTAGTTGCTTCTGGCACATTTCTGTGTTTTCGGGAAGCCGCAATGAAGTGCATAGAAGTTACTTCGGCCACAAACAACGCAACTCAATCCAAAATAAATGAGGCTAATCATACTGTTTCAGATTAACGAGATTGACTTAATAATAATAATAATAATAAACTTTATTTTATAAAGCGCCTTTAAAGGCAACTTCTCAAAGCGCTGTACAAAAACAAGCAATACAAAGTTCAAACAATTAAAAGTAACATCAACTATCAAATGCTAATTTAAAAAAATAAGTCTTAAGTCTACCTTTAAAAATGTCATAGCCCTGTGCTTCCCTAAGATCAGGAGGCAGAGAATTCCAAAGGACAGGAGCATAGGAAGAAAAGGCCCTGTCACCCATAGATCGTAGGCGTGTTTGAGGAACAGCCAACAGGTTGGATTGTGATGAACGCAGTCTCCGAGTTGGGGTATAGGAAGTTAACAACCCAGATAAATAATAAGGGGCCAAGCCATGCAACGCTTTATATGTCAGCATCATAATTTTAAAATCTACTCTGAATCGGACTGGGAGCCAGTGTAAAGACTCCAAAACTGGAGTGATGTGATTACAAACCCTGGTCCCAGTCAGTATCCTGGCGGCCAAGTTTTGTACATATTGTAACTTGTTAAGTGTGGATTTAGAGACTCCGGCTAGAAGGGCGTTACAGTAATCTATCCTAGTGATGACAAAGGAATTCATCAGCTTTTCAGCTACTGAGAAGTTTAGCATAGGACATAGTCTAGCTATATTTCTGAGGTGAAAAAAAGATGATTTAACTGTACTTGACACCACATTGTTTTCAATTGGCTCTAAAATTACCCCCCCAAAAAGTTGATTATTTTATTTAAAAATTTCAACTGTTTCAACATCCTACCTATAGGTCGAGGTCAACTCACAGCGCTATCTTTGCTATGTACCCCTTTGTAAGGTTCTAAAAGGTGACCCTGGAGCAGTCTATGATTCTTAATCCTTTCAAAGAGCTATCTGTCTTTCATCATCTGTGCACTTTGAGTCACCTCTAAGGCTCCCTTCTGCTAATGAGCCTGACCTCTAGCCTTTTGAAACTCAGAAGAGAAAAAGATAATCCTTTTTTAGACTCACAGGTGTGCACCACTGCATGGCCACACCAATGTATTTTCTTGCATAAATGAATGCATAGAAAATACACAGTCACACATAACTGGAACTGAGAGCTGCTCAATAAAACCACATGTGTTTTATTTTAATGCTTCACAGTTGGTCTGCAGCGGAGTTTCACTGGAACTGCCTTTGGTGTGATCCAGACTTTAGCCCATGTTTTTGATCTTACTGACTCCCTGTTTGACATGCTCTTCCTGTGCTGAAGTTAGTATCTAAGCATCAAAACCCAAACTGTGCTTATCATATCCGCCAACAGACTCTCTGGGGTTGTTTGTTTGGGCTAATGGGTGTGCCTAGTCTTTCTATACAGCATTTTTCTGTGAACAATTTAGTCAGTAAAAAATGCTAATCATTTAAAGATGTGGCGATGAACTAGTAAGATCACAATATCTTACTAGTTGTTTGGCAGAATGCATCATTTTATTAAGTATCACATGTCAACTAACTAATTTCATAAAATCAGTATGCATTATTTATTCCTACACCTTTCAACGGGCTCAAATACATTCTAAATAAAACTAGTAAAACTTTTTGTGCTTTAATGCTGGGACAGTGCCTGTGTGTGGGACTGTTCTCTTCATAAATTTGTCTTGGCTCCTTGCTGCTGTTTCTGAGACAATTTCCTCCTCAATCCTGATTTTCAAAGCCAAAGAGAAGCCTTTTGGATGGGACCTCTCTTCACCACATTACTCTAATCTCAGACCCTTTTTCCACTAAAATTCACTGGTAGTGACCTAGGTTTCACACATGGACTTGACTGTGCATGAGCACAGCTACGTGCACAGCACTGATAACGACTTCCAGCTGCCTTTTCTGAACAGAGCACATCTGGAGGAACGGAAGGAAGAGATTCCAACAAGAAGCAGCACTTATTCTGCCATTTTGTCCTTTAACACAGCATTTTAGAAAAACAAGAATGTTGCCTTTACGCTAGTCTAATGTTTGAAAATGACAATTTAGCCTTAACCCTTTAAATGCTTTTACCTAGAGCCTGTTGTCCAAACACATAAGCTGTACTATAACTAATCCCCTTACAGTATGAAGAATGAAATGCATGCAAATATATTTGAATCAACATCACAACGTCATTACACAATGGTCTCCAATGCAGATCTCATATCACAAAAAAATTAATGTATTTTGAAGAAAAGCTGAAGCAATTGGATTCACAGCAGGAGACTTTACATGACTGTTGCCGGACTCAGGTCTGTGTTAACATCTCAAAATAACTTGAGAAGGTTTTATTTAACCCAGCCATGTTCCATTTTAAAATGATGTCACTAACACTTTTTCCTCTACCCTGTCCTCTCTTAAAAAATGTACTGCAAATCCAGGTTTGAACAGGGTTTTGAATTCACTTCAGGATGTATTTTCCTAACTTCTGTGAGTTGTGATTGGCTGAGAGCTACACACTCATCCAGAGGCATCACTGCACCTTGAAATGGGACAGCTCCTGGGACTGCACTGCCTTTACATCTGTCATACTGCTGCAGATAATGAGTATATGCACTTTCATACTGCATGTATATTTTCTCTGGTCCTCTGGTTCCCTCTGTTTTTTGTGCAGCTTTGTGACTAATTGCAACCAGTCCACTGTGTGTTTTCTGCAGAACAGTGAGAGAAAGGTTGCAGAGCTGTTTGTGACTCTGCAACTGATTATACAGAAAATCCCCCCAAGACTCAAAGGCGCTTTATAGCCCATGTGAAAAAAAACAAGGAAAAATTCAACACAAGACTTTGTGTGTGAGAGAACTAGAGAGACTGGTTTGCTCTTATTTGGGAGGGAGGTCATTCCTATTCTGTGAGTCACCCATTTAAAGGAGACCAGCCCCTACATACACACATACACACTTCTCTCCATCCTTCTCACACAGACTGAAGTCTTCTTTTCTTTTTAAGGAAAAATCTCAGGCCAAGAACAAGAGAAGAGCGTAATGTTAAAATCTCTGGTCAGCAGCTTGATGCCCCTCTTTGTACTTCTCATCCCTACAGTTGGTTGCTATAGCAATGTTTCAGCTTACTTTCTCCACGCAATGTTTGCTTCAAGTGTTTATCAAAGTTTGATTTACACTAAAATTAGCCACAGTTATCGAACATAATGTAAATGAATAAATTCTTACTATGTTTTTTCACTTAGCCTCAACATTGAGTCTTATTCCTTGGTATTTTCATAATTAGGCATTTCTATAAACTGCTGGGACCCAACACATGGTTACCCAATGCACACTAAACCTGAGGCCCATTAGGCATATTCATCATATATCCATGCCATGCACGTTCATTTACAAAGGACGTAACCCCTGTCTTGAATCCTGTAATCAAGTTTAAAACTGATAACACTGATAGACCCCGAGCCTTTGAAGTCTGAATTAAAGGTTCTTGCTTTATACTTAAATAAAGAGAGTTAGACCTAAATTACCTTCAATTTTAATTTTTTTTATTTACATCATTGGTTTGATGTTTGAAGTCTTAATCAGTTTTGTCTCTGTCCTCACTCTTAAATCTTCCCAACAGCCTCTTTACATCTAATTGATAATCATTTAGCGGATGTGGGCTCAGATGTTCTTGTCAAGGGCCTATGTTCTGGAGAAAACATTAGTGGAAACGCTGCCATCCCTGTGTTTGCAATTAATACAGTAAAAATTCAACACTGTGATACAAGTGTCTCCCATACAGATGACAACGCTGTAGAATATGCTTTAGATTTTATGTTAATGACTGTCTAAGCAGATGTGAGCCTGAGAGAGACCTCCCACTACTGCTAAGGCACCTACAGACACATAAACGTGGGAAACAGACTCATGGACACTTTGACACTGTTTACACTTGTTGTAAACCAGGCCTACTAATTGTAACCAGACCAGTAAACACAAACAATGTGCATTTATGAAAATTGAGTGGGGGTTTACTCTGTGATTTATCCAAGGCCCTGGCATGGACCTATAACACAAGTGTGGACTCTCAATGCAAATGTTTCTACATCTTATAACTCTTGGGTTTAGTCCTGCAGTCACAGGTTTGGTCTAGTGTTTAGACCTTTTTCTAGCCTTGGTTTAGTCCTGGTTTGGTACTGGAATAATCTTGGATTTGAGGCTGCTTTAGTAACCTGTGGTCATTTGGTCTAACGCTGGTTTAGGTTTAGGAAAGGGCTTATTCACAGATAAATCTTAGTCCCAGTTTACACCTGGTTTTAGTCCTGTAATAGTGTCCAACTGCGCTTCTATTTTTTTCATTGGTGCACGGTTGTGGGACCCTAGGTAAGCGCGTGCACACACGTGTTGGTGCGGACCCAGAGCGCCACCAAGTGGTCAGGTTGCACAATGTCGTGCACGGCGCGCGTGCAGGAGGAGCCTGTAGCTGGGGCTGGACCAGGACGGCTGGGCGAACGGACGGCTCTTCTGCGGGAAGTAAACGCACATCCAACGGCTTTGTTCCCTGCTTTCTTTCCCTGTGTTTCCCTTTTTCTCACTGGGCTTTTCCCATCTTGAGATGCAGAGGTAGTCTGCGGAGGAACAGCCGCGCACCAAGGATCAAACTTGTTGGAAAAAGTTTGGGTAAGCAGCACTTTTACGCAGCGTGTCTCTCTCAGTTCATACTCTTTTATTTCCTCTGGACACCTTTAATCTGCATCTTACAAAACTTTTTTTGGTTTGTAATAACCTGAATAAATCTATTGTGCGCAAACATTTTGAAAACTCTAATAATAATATGGAAAACAAGCACTATGGGTCTGCACCTGGATTTTATTTATTATTTGTTTATGTATGTATGTATGTATGTATGTATGGCCATTGTACTCTATGGCCTGGGTACCTTTTACTGTCCTCGTCGGGACAGTGGGACCATGGCGAACATCTGCAGCTGTGCGCTAGAGGGAGCCACAGCAAACTGACTGACAAAGAAATACAACTCAAACATGATAAATACAATTTATATAAACAATACAATACAAAACTAGACTACAATTATTTTATAGAAGTTTGTTGATTGCTGCTAAGTTAAAAAAAGCGATTTCAGAAACGTTGTTCTTGTTATACGTGGACAGAAAGAAGATATTTTTATGCATTTGACAATTAAGTAACTATTTACATACACACCAAATTATGTTTGACACTTATAAGAAAGTGGTACACTTTTGTGTAGTTTGCCGTAAAATGTGTCTTATACTTTTTGTTTTTTGTGGCACTCTCCCTCTGCCATTGTGCTCATGTTTCTAGATAGACATAACTGATTAATTTGGTTTGGGAGAAGAGATAAAAGCCCGCCCACACTGACAATTCATTGGTTGATTTGCGGAAACAGGCCAATCAGGATGCTCTCTCTGTCTTACAAGCGCTTCGCACACACACGCAAGGTCTCTCGCTCCCTCTCTGCCGTGCGCGCGCTACACGATTTGAAACACTCTCGCATGCGCGCTCTTGCTCGCTCGCTCTAGATTCCGGGAGATTTTAACTAATTTGCGGGCATCAGGGAGCCGCTATCAATATGCGGAGACTCCCGCAACTTCCGGTAGACTTGGGATGTCTGTCTTTAAATGCCTTTATTTTGTATTTCTGGTTCAACGTTATTGATGAACGGTAGCTTTATACCACAAACACGGTAAAAGTGTAATTAACAAACGGGTTTATGAACAAGCTACTCTCCGAAGATGCACAGGCGCTTGGTTTAAGGAAAACAATAAAGTCTGAAAATCACCAGTCTATTTTGTGGATATGCTACAAGTCCACTGTTTTAATTTGCATCCTGGTTGCTAAGCAAACAAATCATTGCAGGAGGCTCTTAACTCGATCTTATTAGGACCATTGTAGACTTCTGTATGCTGTAGACTTCCTCTTTCAATTCAAGACCATCGGCTGTAGTTGCGACAGGGACATCTGGAGGGCAGTAGAGCTCATCTTTGTCTCATAAAACTCTTGACTTCACCTGCTGCTCTCTGTGACCCGGCTCCGGATAAGCGGTAAAAGATGGATGGATGGATGGTTTTATTTTAAAGCGGTAATGTTCATCAAAGGACAAAAAATTCCTTTCCTTAAAAGTGTAAAATAAAACAAAAAAAAAATCCTCTGTACTGCCTATTAGAGTAACATTTTAGCCCATTGCCTGAAAAGATGCCTGAATGTTCATTGTTTGATTATCTCCATCCACTACATAGATTACAGTGCCAGTCAAAGGTTAGTTGCGCAAATGTAGAAACGTGGCACAAAGATCACTGTCTTTAATAATTTGCATTATAAACATTCATTCAGATGTGTTACCTACTGTTCAGCGGCCATTTTGCTCCCCAGTTTTCCTCAACAGACTCTAGTCTGGATTACGTCTAACATTACTGTAAAAATGAGTACAAACCAACAATACTGAACATTAAATGACAAATTACGCACAGTACAATATGGATTTGGGGATTCTAATATTTTAACGCTTTATTCCTGTTTGTTGTCCATATTATTTATCTGTGTTTAAACTAAGAGGCATCTAACACCTTCTGTGTGTCCTGATGTACTGGACAGGAGAAGATGTTGAGGTTGGACGTCATTGCCCTCTGTCTTCTTTTTGGAGCAGTGAGTCACGGCCAGGCTCCTGAGTGCAGCAGTGAGTGACACGAGACTGAATTGCTATGATATTACTACTTCAACTGCAACGATTGTTGTGTTAATCAGGGGTTTTACAAGAGAATGTTTGTGTTTCTTGTAGAAAAAAATGAATGTCCCATAGACGTGTACTTTACTATCGACACATCTGAGACCATCGCCATGCAGGAACCGCCCCCCGGCTCGCTGGTGGAGAGCATCAAGGTATACCAGTTGTATTACAGTGTGCTGCTCTCAGTAAGAATAAAATTTGAAGTTAATGTTCTGTGTGTTCTGTTGTAGTCATTCACAGAGCAGTTTGCAAATCACTTGGAGGACCAAGAGTTAAGAGGAACAGTGAAGGTCAACTGGAAAATAGGAGGACTTCACTTCTCTCGGAAAAATGAAGTGTTTAGTCAAATGGCCTCCAAGAATGTCTTCATTCAAGTGAGTCGCATTAATTAGTATATTATAATAAATACAGATAATAGATACTAGGGATTTATATTATAAGCCTGTTGGTGCTGTTGGTTGCTTATTAATAAGGCATTAAAATTAGTTTCTTACACATACTGTGTTTATAGTGTGTTAAGCATAGACTCATATACTCAAAGTCATCAATACATTTATCACATGATATATTTCAAACAAACTCTTGACTACTTTTTTATGACACCAGAACTTGACAAACATCAGGTACTATGGAAAGGGTACCCATATTGACTGTGCCATCGGCAACATGACCCAGGAGATGTTGCGCTCATCCATGTACCCCAAGGCCCTTCGGTTTGCTGTGGTCATTACTGATGGCCATGTCACAGGAAACCCATGTGGTGGCGTCAAAGTCACAGCAGAGAAGGCCCGTGACGAGGGCATCCGTATTTTTGTTGTGGCAGCATCAAAAAACATAGATAACAACGAGCTCAAGGAGATCGCCAACTCACCAGCAGCGGTCTACAGGAGAGAATTTATGGCTGTGGATTTTAGCCAGGGAATTCCCCGGATTCATACAGAAACCATTGACCGAATCATTAAAACAATGGTACTTTCCCAACACATTAGTAACAATGTTAAATATCACTTTGATGCTCTGCTAATGCTTTGTCTCATTTGTTTTTTTTCAGAAACATTTGGCCTACACTGAGGTATGAAAACCATCTATAATTTAATTAATCTCAAATTATAGATGGTTTTACGCAGTTATCTATGACTCACCACCATCCATGTTTTTCTATTGACAACACAGTGTTACAACGTGTCTTGTTTGGAAACACCCGGCCCCCCTGGTCCTAAAGGCCACCGAGGACAAAAAGTGAGCTTAGACATGCAAAAATGCAAACATACTTAAAAGAGTTGATGACGGTCCGCCACTCATTTTTCCTTTTTAAATCCTAAACCACAGGGAGCTAAAGGAGACATTGGTGGTTCAGGGCTAAAGGGTGAGAAAGGCCGTTCTGGAGATCCCGGTATTGAAGGTCCTATTGGTCAGCCTGGTATCAAAGTAAGACCACATAGAGTACACCCATCTAATTCAGTAATGAAAGAAATACACTTGACAACATTGTTAAACATAAGCATTTTCTTTTCTTTACCTAGGGAGAACCTGGTCTTTTAGGCGAGAAGGTTTGTAGAATTTATTTGTCGCTCATGTTGTGAAAACTTTGTATTAAAAATGGGGTTGTTTAAGACATGTAATTACCTGAACCTTCTTTCTTATCGCAGGGAGAGATCGGAGCTCAGGGGAAGAAGGTACGTGATTTTCTGTTTGAAATGATTATTTTTATGTAGCTTTGTTTCTCATGGTTTCCTTTGTTTGACCTCAGGGTGCAGGTGGCGACCCAGGGCGTGATGGGAGAGATGGACACAAGGTAATTTGATTGTTATTTGCCAATGTACAAACAAAATGATGATAGAAATCAGGGGTTAAAGTATAAATCATTTTAACAACATTTTGTCTTTTTCCTCTCAGGGTAAAATTGGACGCATTGGTGCTCCTGGCTGCAAAGGAGACCCAGGCGACAGAGTAGGCCCTTTAACCTAAAGCATGCTAACATTATTATCACATGTTATGATACTTTAGGTCACATTTTTCATGTTTGCAGGGTCCTGATGGACATCCTGGAGACGCTGGTGAACGTGGTACCCCTGGAACTGATGGAGAGAAGGTTCATAGCTTTAGAAACAAATCAAAGCACAATCCACCACTTTTGGGGATAAACTGTGTTTGTCTCATCTGTAGGGAGATCCTGGTCGCCCTGGTAGAGCCGGCCCACCTGGACTAGCTGGAGGCATTGGACCAAAGGCAAACACATAGCAAATGCTTAATGATGTCAAAAATGGTGGCTGTTTGATGCTGTAGAGCTAAAGCTAATAAAGAAATCTATGATGTCCACAGGGTGAGAGGGGAAGTGCTGGGTCGCCTGGCATTCCTGGAATAAAAGGAAACACTGTAAGCCTTATCAACATAGCCTCAAGCACAAATTATAATTGAGTGTAGTGCCTAAACTGTATGTTATTTTAGGGAACTGGGGGACTACCCGGACCCAAAGGAGAGCCAGTAAGACCATAATATTATGCTTTCAAGTTAATATAGAATTGTAGAAAAGCGTAATGGTAATGAATTGTGTCTTCATTATTGTTTAATTAGCAGCAACTAGAAATAGTTATGTCTCTGTATGCTACACCCTTGAATATACCAACCTATACTTGTTGTGTTGCCTGACAATGTTGTTATTGTAGGGAAGAAGAGGAGACTATGGGTCAAAAGGTGCGCAGGGCCCAAATGGAGTTGCAGGTGAAAAGGTGTGGTTTGTGATATATTTTTACACTTATTTCATAACCTATTCAGTTAAATGGCATGTTTACATGTAGCACCATATTCCACCACGACGTGCTCAGTTCTAAGTTGTGTTTCAGGGTGAAATGGGACCAGAGGGTTTGAGAGGACTTCCAGGCGAATCAGGAAGCAAAGGGCAGGGGGTGAGATAAGCTCTTTTACCAACTTACACTGAACAAGACGCCACATGAAACAGTAAAACATAGGATAACTTAACTCTTTACAAATTTGCTAACTTTAATTAAGAAACTTGATGAATAGTTTGTACCCACTCTAATTTCTTAGCTCTGTACACTTTGAACAGGGAGATCCAGGTTTGCCAGGCCCCAGAGGACCACCCGGAATACCAGGAGAGTCTGGACGAAATGTAGGCCACTTCTTAAAGACTGTGAAAGATTTACTTCTGTAATTAGCTTGTTGTAATGCTTGATCTTATCACAGGGCACCAGAGGCGATCCTGGTGATGCTGGACCAAGAGGCGAGCCCGGACTGGCTGGACCAAAGGTAACTCTGTGTTCTCTTGCTCTTTAAAGTGCTGGTCATTTATTCACCAAAGTAAACTGTTTATTTAATCTAATTCAGGGAGATCAAGGAAGACCTGGCTTTAGCTATCCTGGACAAAGAGGAGGATCGGTAAGAAACACCAGGTCTTTACCTGATATTAGACTAACATGTAGCTCAAGGTACTTTGCTCTGGATGTAGGGCGACAGAGGCGAGAAGGGAAACCGTGGCCCTCGTGGCAGCAGAGGAGACTGTGGTCAGAAAGGTGGGCCTGGAAATAAAGGGACTCCAGGAGAATCTGTACGTACTCTTTATAGTCCTAATGCAAAATGTGAGTGAGAAATAAGATACAGTTAAACATGTCGGATGTTTGTTAATAGGGCGAGCCAGGGCCTCAGGGAGAACCTGGCTTTAGAGGTCCGAGAGGAGAGAGCGGCCGTGATGTAAGTATTTGAAAAAAGTATTTTTTTAGACATTATGAATTATGATCTTACCAGATTTTGATTTTTTTTCCTTTTTGTTTCTCTGTAGGGAGATCCTGGCCCCGAGGGAGATCCCGGTCTCACAGTGAGAACATTTAACAACGAATTGGTGGCATATTAATGAAAAATATACAGAATGTGGTTTATATTAATGATTGGTTTCTTTACACAGGAATGCGACGTCATGAACTACATCAGAGAGACATGTGGCTGTTGTGGTGAGTTCAGTGATTGTGAAAACCTAAAGAATAGATTATGTGGTTATCAGAACCTTTTATGTGTTTATATAACTGTGTGTTGTCTGCAGACTGTGAGAAACGCTGTGGAGCCCTGGACATAGTGTTTGTAATTGACAGCTCTGAGTCAGTGGGACTCACCAACTTCACTCTGGAGAAGAACTTTGTCATCAACACTATTAATAGACTGGGATCCCTCGCCAAAGACCCGCATGCTGAGTCAGGTACAGAGGCACTGAGCCATTTTTAAGACTCCTGATTTATTATGACTCAGAACCAGTTCAGTTAACAAATGAATGTTGCTTCCAGGCACAAGGGTGGGAGTTGTTCAGTACAGTCATAACGGGACCTTCCAGGCCATCCGTCTTGATGACCCCAAGATTGATTCACTGTCATCTTTTAAGGTCTCCCACCCACAAACACTTCTGAAAAAGCTTTGAACAGACAGTTCTCTCTTCTTTAATTTCTTTAGATGTTTTTTAATTACTAAAACCTGACACCAACAGGGCAATGGTGATCCTTTTTTCACTTCATCATATATTCAGTGGCAAATATTTACAGTAGACAGATGAACTTAGACTTCAGTAGGCAAATCTTTTTAGAAAATAGTTTGTATTGTACTTGTATCGCTCCATAATTATGTTTCAAGTCTATAATGGTTTATAGTAGGCCTAAGGGGAAAAACAGTATATAAATTGTTGTACAAAGCAGTGATGCAAAAACTATGTAAATTTAAGCTTTCCCACATTTATTATTTATCAACTAGCTCTCTCACAATTTGTGTGTGTTTTTATGCAGGAAGCAGTGAGACGTTTGGAGTGGATTGCTGGGGGAACGTGGACTCCATCAGCCCTGAAGTACGCCTATGACCACCTGATCAAAGACAGCCGCAGAGCTAATGCCAATGTCACTGTTGTTGTCATCACTGATGGACGCTTTGACCCCAGAGATGATGATGCGCAGCTCAAAATCCTCTGGTGAGCATGGTGCTATCAGAGATTTTAACTTATTATGTAGAGAAACAAAGTTTAACCTTTATGTTCTTTGAGCAGTGAGTCTGGGGTTGATGTGAGTGCAATTGGTATTGGAGACATGTTTGACCAGATTGAGGAGGATGAGATCCTGAAGGGCATTGTTTGTGAAAAGGCCGGCAGGGTGCTTGGTATGAGGCGTTTTGCTGACCTTGTGGCTGAGGAATTCATTGACAAAATTGAGACAGTTCTCTGCCCTGGTACACTTGCACTTTTCTTAATATATGATTAATGTATACTTTTGTTTTGGTACGTTTTCTGATAATGAGTTACTGTGTGCTGCAGATCCTGTTGTCATTTGCCCGGAGCTGCCCTGTAAATCAGGTAAGATAAATTTAAAATAATAATATAGCTTTACTGTTTTTGTGTTGTTCCTTTATTTAGACTTGACATACGTGAACATGCTTCAAACGGGTTTTCCATACCTCTTTTTTTTTTAAACTTTAATTGAAAACATTTTAATATGCTGAAATTAAATAATACTACGACTAATACTGCTAATACTAATACTACTAAAATTGATTATTATTATTATTATTGATTTGCCTCTGATTTATCAGCTTGCCTGTCATGTTTGAAGCATACTGACACCTGGATGTTAAAACAAGAACTTTTTTGTTTACTCACTGTTTTGATGATGTTTTGATGTTTGGAAAGTTTTGGAGCAGTCCTGTTCTGCATGGGTCCTTGGATACAATGGTCCAGATACTTTGTGGTTACAAAGCCTAGTCTTTGTTCTGTACCTGATCTGCCTTCAGCATCTTAAATTGGGTGTGGTGTTGATGTCTGTGGGACACCGCCCACAATGTCATTCGCCTGCTTGTTGCAGGAAGGGGCGTAACTTCATGGCAAGCCTCTACCCCTTGGAAACAACTGGCAGAGGATGGCAGCCCCTCTTTTGTGCCCACCTCTTTGGATGGTGTGGCAAGCCTGCTGAGCAGCTTGAGGGAGCAGCAATACGGCGTTGGCGTGGCAACCATGGCATATGCAGCCCAGAGAGCCAAGCTCACTCATGGAGCAGACAAACATCAGTGGACCCAGATGTTCATCGACTCTTTCAAATATGTCTATGCTGACATTATGGGCGACCCAGAGAAAGCCACAAGTCTTTGCTAATGCTAATATGCTAACCATGCTACCTCAGCATTAGAAAGAGACTTGAGACTTGACATGGATGTCAACTAATAAGCTTATTGCTGAATGTAAAGATTTGAACTAAACTGGGCATTTTATTTAAACTCTGAAGGCGTGTTGTACACCTGGGCTTATACAAGTGCATGATACTGCTCCTGTTGCGGAATTGATATTGAATAGTACAGACCTTACGGTCAAAATAAACAGTATTACCTCTTAGGAATAAGCTTAGTGCTTTTTCTTTGAAGAACTAGACAGTACTGTTATGCCTAAAGCTCACTTCTAAAAAATAGAGAGCACTTTTATTCCTAATGCTTATTAGCTATGTACAGTATCTGTGGAAAAAAAAGATCCTTTTTCAGTTTATTGTCTGTGAAGGTTTTATTCTGTCTCCCAGTCTGACATTGTTTTGGGTCGGACTGGTGTTTGGTTCAACTACAAAGTGCAGTAGTTTTATCTTTGCAATAAATCACTGCTGCAGTTCATTTCAGGTTTCTAAAGTGTTATTAATGAATTTCTTAGCGGTGCTGCCAAAGCCTATAGAGCTGTTATTATTGTTAGTGTGTTCAGTGACACTTCGATGAGGTCTAATTTACATGATCATTTGTTTTATGTGTTTTATTTGCTGTTTTGCACAGATCTCTGTTTACTGCCTTTACCTTTTTAAAAACCGTTCTTATGAAGCAAAGCTTGCTTTATACATATCATAGTATTGTAAATGTGTTTCAGCGGTTTATAAAAGAAATATTAATTTAACTTGCTTGTAGTGCCAGTTAAATGTGGCTTTGATTGGAGCATGATTTGCAATGTTAGCTGTTGTCTAGAAGAAAAAATTATTGTTTCATCCAGATAATTAAACTAAAACATAAAAAATAAGGTAAACAACTTGTGATGTTTTTTGAAACCAGACTGATGTACAGCATGTTACAGTGTTTTTGTTTTTTCCTTTGATCTCTGACAATCTGGCTGCAAGCTGCAGGGGAATGACACCCTTATCTGATTTAAAACTTTGTGTTTTTGTTCAGCGCCGACTGTGGCTATTTGCGTCCAGAGGCCAGTGGATATAGTGTTCCTGTTGGATGGCTCAGAGAGGATGGGACTGGAAAACCACCGCCGGGCGAAGGAGTTTATTGAGAATGTGGCTCGCCGCCTCACTTTAGCCAGTGGCCCATCAGATGAGAAGAATGCCCGTCTGGCTCTGTTGCAGTACGGCAGCTCATCAGAGCAGAGGGTGGAGTTCCAACTCACACACAATCTCACAACCATCTCTGAGTCGCTGGCCTCAGTGAGGTACATGGACTCCTCTTCTGCTTTGGGAAGCGCCATCGTCCATGCTTTCAACAATGTGGTTTTCTCACAGGTAAAAATCAATACACACTCATGCATTGGTCCTTAACTGCAATCAAATCAGCTTCTACTTAAAGCTGATGTGATGTAGAAGCTTTGTGTAGAAGCTGATGTCGCTTAGAAAAGTTGCTTAGTAAATTTATGCATTATAAAAACCTGGATTCTTGCCTCTACAAATAAGTTAATTTTGCCATTATTTTTTTGCATGTATTTTCCTTAGTAAAGCACTGACAAGATACTGTATGTGTGTTTCAGAGTAACCGTCTTGCTCGGCGTAACGCTGAGTTGGCCTTTGTCTTTATCACGGATGGCATTACCTCCAGTGAGCAGCTGGACGAGAGTGTGTCTTCCATGAGAGAGAAAGAGGGCATTCCAACAGTGATAGCCATGGGAACTGACACAGATGAGGAAGTGCTAAAGAAGTTGGCGCTTGGAGACATGACAGCTATTTTCAGAGGAAATGACTATTCCATGCTAAACAAACCAGCCTTCTTTGAGCGCTTTATCCGCTGGATATGCTAGTGAGGACCTTTAAAGCTTTACACCACAGAGTAAAAATCCATAGAACAGTCCAAGCACCCGTGTTTGTTACACAAATCATGATTTTACCAGATGTGAGGCAGATGTAAGACTGCTGAAATGAGAGAAAAAGTAAAATCCAACCAGTTGAGGCTTTGTAGGCCACCCCTTTTGCACACCCGACACAACCACTGTATGCAAAAGTTAAATTAGTTTTTTATTAATCTCCATCTCAAGGGCACAAGCTGCAGCCAATGACACGACATCAAAGGCATTAAGAATGTCTTACAGGAGGTGTGATAAACGATTGTGTAACTGTAGGCTTTATTTGTTTTCACTAGGTTTTAGTTCTCAGAAACTTTTTCTGTTTTTGTCATTTTTTCTCCAATTCATTATAGATATTAAAGGTGCTAAGTGTAAGGACAAAGCCATATGACTGGTTTTGAAATGTTTACTTTAAATAATAACTGTAATTACTAAAGGCTGTTTACATGTTACCAGGGAAAAGAGCAACACACAAACATACCCCACACCCAAACTAAATACAGTCATACACAGACAGACACACACTGTGTATTTTGAAACATATTTACACAACTACAAATAGATCAAGAAAATGTGTACGATCAAATTGTAATAAAGCCTAATTTGGTGAACCTAACACTGCCTGTGTCTGTAGTTACTTAATAAGTATTGCAGTAATCAATAACCTTTACATAATTGACAATTATAATAGTTGATGTCTACATCAGGTTTATACAAGAAGTTTGTCTGGTACTCTGTTGCTTGCGTTCGATTTTAAGGGCGGGGTTTACAAGAGGAATGTTAACTAATCAGAGAAACGCCGGAAGTGACCCGAAAAAAGACGACGCTAAACAGGAACAAAAACATGATAAATAATTGCGACCCGGTCCGTGGTTAGACCAGACCGTCTGGAAAACGGTCTGGTCTACAAGGCTAAGTGCTGTCCCACTGACTGTAAAAGGGCCCTTTACCAGTCATTGTGCTGTCCTCAAGCAAGTCCTGAGTGTAAAGTTCAAACAGTCTCCCTCTGCTGGACACAAATAAAAGGAAACATACAAAACTCCAGTATTTATCAGTATTTATGTATTTTACTGTATTTATTTTAAGCTTCTAAAAATTTTAATTGCTACAAATTTGTAAATATCTTATTTTTATCATAACTGTTCCGTGTAACAATTGAGATAATTGGCAAAATTGTATTGTCCGCGCTGGATACCGTAGAGGTCACGTGACCACCAAGAGCATTTTCTTTCTTTTTTTTTTTACTTTGTTGATCTACTTGATATACTCTGGCATAAATTAGGGAAGCAAAGGTAAGTCGTGTCAAAGTTGCTGGAGGAGATATTATCAAAATGCTATGCTTTGTACTGTTATCTCTGAGACTAGACACTAGAGCCTGTACAAATAGCTATCACAGTTTCATTAGTTTGTAACTGACACAAATATGCTTTGGCTTTGCCCTATGCTCTACACAGGAGTTGGGAGTTCAAAGGTCTTTGTATTATAGAGCCTCAAACATGGGTTAGATTACACGATTCAACTTAAGGGACTAGGGAGTCATTTTTTCAGACTAACAAATAACAAGTTAGCATTTAGTGCTGACATAACTTACCACACTCCTCAATAGTCAAGTTTTTATTATTATTTTTTGGCTAACCACAATTTCTTTCTCGTTTTCTATATTTCAAATGTTGCTACTGAATTAAAGAGATGGACATTTGAACAATGCTGTGATCATTTTAGTTGTCCTGTTTAATTTTTGACCAATCATGTTTATGAATTTTATTGACTGAAAGTGTGTATGAAAAATGTGTGTTTTTGTGTAGTGTGTGTTGACAGTATGGAGGGGGACCCCATTTCGTCTTTGTGTACTCCTGCTCTGGTGGTGGATATAGACAAAGTGAAGAAAAATGCTGAGAAAATGATTGAAAGGTTTAAGAAACTAGGAGTCCAGCTTCGTCCACATATGAAGACACACAAAACCATGTATGAAACGTCAGACTGTGTGAAACTTTACACAGTCTCTAATGGAGACTTTAATAATGTCTTTTTTTACAGTGAGTGTGCAGACATAATGACTGGTGGATCACGGAGGTGTATTGTAGTTTCAACGCTGGCAGAGGCAACTTTTTATGCTGACCATGGGTTTGATGATATCCTCTATGCTTATTCTGTTCCTTTTGATAAGGCAAGAAATAGTGTGTGTGGTGGGTGGGATTTGTAACACACTCAAGTTTTCAGAGGAAATGAAAAGGTTTCAAAATTTTGTGTGTCTGCTAATCCTTTTAAAAATGGCCAGGAGCAGTATTTTTTTCTTCTCACACTTAACAAGGCAAACAATGTTTTGTTGAATATTATTATGTGTAAAAGGTATTCAGCTGCCATTCAACTACTTGTTGAGTGTTTAATTGGCATGATTGGATTTCTATATTTGTAGTTTCTAGCTTGAGTCTCTCGTTTACTGTCATTCCCACTTCTAATTACTGTGTGTGCAGGTGGAGTGCTGTGCCTCCCTGTCAGAGAAGCTGGACCTATTCCAAGTTTTGATGGACCATCATGATGCTCTAGAGCAGCTCAAAAAGAGGCCACTTAGGGATGGCCGGCTCTGGCACGTCTGGATGAAACTTGATTGTGGCAATGGGAGAGGTCTGGCTAAAAGATTCATTTTGCTAATTTGACATTTTATTAAAAAGACATCACCAGATAAAGTGACTGACTTCAGTTTGCGCGTTATTACAGCTGGTGTGCTGCACTCACAGCCTGAGGCCCTCAAACTGGCTAAGGCCATTAATGAAGCTGAAGGTGTTGAGCTGACCGGTGTGTACGCTCACTGTGGAAACACCTACAACTGCAAAGGCGTGGAGCAAATACAGGCGGTTGCTCAAGAGACGACTACGTTAATGCTGCAGTTTGTGGAAAAGTAAGTGTAGAGAATGTAACCTGTTCGAAGGTATGTTTGGCTGTTCTTGTACACGTAAATATTTAGGTGGCACAAGTTGCTACAAAAAATATAGTTAAATATGTGTTGTAGATATCTACTTTTGTGAAATCCTTGTGGTTCCCTACAGACTGAAGGCTGTTGGCATCACCTGTAAGTCCAGTATCGGTTCCACACCGTCTTGTAGTCATCCAGTCAAAGATATGGCCCAGCTCAGCGAAGTGCATCCAGGAAATTACATCTTTTATGGTATGTGGATCTAGTTTTGTCAGATCTAGTCTTGACCAGCCATTTAACCACCATTTTTTCAGATGTGCAGCAGTCTGTGATTGGATCGTGCAGCCTAGAGGATGTGGCTGTTCGGGTTTTGACAAGAATTATTAGTCACTGTCCTCACAGGAACCAGCTCCTGATTGACTGTGGATGGACTGGACTGAGGTAAAATTTATTTAATAATTTTAACAAAGTGTACACAAGAGCCTTGTTTCTTTAATGTAGGCTTTAAATAAGATCTCAATGGCTTGTTATTTATTCTGCTTTTCTTTTCCTTTTTCTCTTCAGTCTTGATGGAGCAGGAAAGCTTCCCTCTGGATATGCTATGGTTGAGGGACATCCAGATCTAAAGTAATTATTGTGTTGTAGTTTCAGTGCTTTACATATATGTGTTTGTGTAATATTCAAAGTGCAGAATTGATTCTGTTTAGGCTACTGTCCATGACCCAGGAACATGGAAGAGTCGAGTCCATATCAGGAAAACTCGACTACAGCAAATATCCCCTGGGCACAATGCTGACACTGATCCCATACCATGTTAGTGTTGTTCACTGTGAAGAAGTTTTGTGTGATTGTTTCACTTCGTCCATGACTCTGATTGTTTTTATCTATATTTCTGCAGTCCTGTGCAACAGCGGTAATGCATCCTACATACTATGTGCACTCCAAAGGTCAAATTGTGGGCAAGTGGACACCCACACGTGGATGGTGAATTACTCTAATAAACTGGACACAAATAAACTGGAGACAAATTATGACTTAACCTAGTATTTTACTGATTTAATGATCATTTAACAGTTGTTTCACCATCTGTATACAACACTATATAGACCTAATTTAAAAGTACTTACTTTTTTTAGATTCTTAACAATTGTAGCTTCCAAACCTATTATAACATTTTATAGATGTACTGCAACATAGATATAAATGTTGTATTAGACAATAAATATTGTACTTTTTTTCTATTGTGATTTTTGTAATTAAAAAAATACTATTACTAATTACACAAATATAATATTATATTTGTGTAATTAGAAAGTGACATAAATAATTTGTGCATCAGCATTTAGTCATTTACATAAAAATGTAATCATTGTAATGTATTTAGAAAGTAAGCTATAAAACAATATGATGAAAATTAATAAAAAATAAAACAACAAAATGACCTGTATAGGATAATGTTGCATGGTTTTCACATCATCACGCCTGCAGTTATAAATTTTTACATCATATAAACTAAATCTAAAGTAAGTGGATCGCAAAACTGTAATTTCTTTCAACTTTGACTGTAGCTTGAAGGGCATTTTGGGAAATGTTGTTTTTAAGAGACATCGTCGTCTCATTGGCCACCAGACGACCTTTCACTTGTCACGTGATTTAAAAACTGAGGATGGCGCGGAAACTTGTCAGCCGCATGTTTTGATTTCGTTTTCTTTTACATTTTTATTTACAATTCTGTTTTGAGAAATCATTGCAAACAGGTATGGCGGGCAATTACACGTTTCTTATCGTTGTTTACTCTTAGCTAAATAGGCCGCACTGTTAGCTTACTTTATCTGTTCTTACTGTGTAACAATGGCTAATGCGATATAAAGAGTTGTTTAAATAAAAGATACAGTCTAATAAAGCCATGGCTGCAGCATTGGATTTAATTGTACGTATCCTTCATGTGTACATCCTTAGCTATGAGTGTATTAGAAGTGAAGTTCATTGGAGATAACGATGTCTTGGAGCACATCGTGGACAAACAGGAGGGTATGTACGATACATACACACACACACACACACACACACACACACACATATATATATATATATATATATATATATATATATATATATATATATATATATATATCACATACATACATACTCATACTCGGTACATATTTTACTATAAACAAGTCTTAATCATTGCAGTCCTTTTTTTATGTTAAAGGTGTTCAAACCAACAGTGGTGGTGTTCAAAAGATGGTCACTTTTAAGAGTACAGCTGGGCGACTGGACAAAGAGCAGGACGGTGAAGGGGATGAAAACGGGCTCCTCAGTGAACAAAATTATGTACAGGCTTTAGGAGCAGAAGGTTAGTCTGTAATATTTGTATATGTGCAATGTATAGTTCTCAATCAACTTTTACTCTATTTATGGCTTTATCCATCACTGGTTATTAGACAAAAAATGGTCCAGGCTAGAGCAAAGGTTTGGCTTTAACTACTTGGATCATTCCTTTCATTGGTTAGGGCAAAATTATGGATTGGTTGCTTACATCAAAACTAGTGTATTATGACCTGGATTACTGAGTCAAACACTTTTTTACAGTTCACAATGAAACATGCATTTTTTTTCTCTCCATCTCTTGGTTTAACAGAAGATGATGAAGGTGTGTCCAGTGTGGCTGGATCCTCCATTTTCACCTTTCAAAAAAATAGACGCGGCCACAGTATGGCTCAGACAGGTGAGAAACATTTTTTAGTCACACTTCCAATCGCACATTTAAACTGTCTTCTAAACATGTTCCTTACATTTTACGTTTTTATTATGTGGACCCCAAGGATACAAGTGACCGCCTCTGTGGGAGCTAAAGGGGATCCAAATAAATAAACGGTTTGTGTCATATAAATTTGTTTTATTTTTACTCAGCAAGTGAATTGGCTCGAACTCCTGGGAAGAGTGTCACCTTCAATACAACTCCCATTGAACCATCCACTCCAACCAGAGCAGGACGAAGTGAGAATGCCCCACATAATATTAAGACTAAAATGCTTTGCTAAAATAAATTTCTTATCTCAACATAGATGTTCTTTCTGTCTAGATACAAGAGGAGAAGCTCGAACACCACAGAGGGCCAAAAAGGGCCAGTTTGTCTCTACCACACCCCACAGGCTTAGGAAACGAATAAACAGTGAGTCTTTTTAAAAAATTGTATATGCTCTTATCACTTCTCTTGAAAATATACTTTATATGTGTAGATCCCCCTTTGCCAATTACAAAGACCTAAAGAGTGAAATTGTCTGCATTTTTAATTAACAAATATTATTTGCCATTGTTAAATTTGCTTTGATTTAATTGCATTAAACTAAAACATAGCACTGAATATTTTCAACTGACCCATTCAGCTGGTAACACTCTTGGCTGCTTAACAGCTAAGGTTTGCGAATTACACTTAACAATTAAAAACATAATACAATATCGTTGTCTAAATTAACATGAATATTAGAATTATATAAATAAATATTTTAACGCTTGATGATTTTATTATATTTCAGCCCCAAGCCTGCGCTCAGACAGTGATAGTGAGCTGTCCCCCTCAGACTCTGAAGAAGAACAGGAGGAAGAAGAAAAGATGGAGATGGAACAGAAATTGAAGAAAGAGGTCAAGGAGAATGTGAAGGCGCCACGGACGCCCAGTAAAGGTTTATCTGCTGCTCTTTACAAGACTCCTGCCAAAAAGACTAAGAATACACCTGAACCCATCCAACAGCCCAATATGGTGGAGGAGTACTTTGAAGCTCATGGCAGTTCAAAAGTGTTGACGTCAGATCGCACCCTTGAAAGACTTAACACTCCTAAGCTCGACAGGGTCTGTATTTTGAAACCATGGACACAACACGTTAATTTGAGATGTAGACCAAACCTTTTTTAACTTGGGTTTGCAGGAGACATTAGTTCGACTTTTAGATGGAAAACCAGCATGCTATTCAAAAGAAATCCAGCAACTTTACATTAAACATTGCAAGCATTTCAGCAAATGGATGCTACAATTACAGTAAGCATGGTCCTCTTTTTATCTGTTTTTATGTAGTCGGTATTTATGTCAGTGCAACTACTGAGCTTTTATCTATCCTCAGGTTGGGTTTCAATGTCCTGGTCTACGGATTAGGCAGCAAAAAGTCTCTGCTGGAGGACTTCCGTGTTTCTCACCTGTCCCAAGAAATTCATCTTGTAGTCAATGGCTTTTTCCCTTCCATCACCCTGAAGTCGGTCAGTATAAATTTGACTCTATGAAGTAATTTTGTTGTCTTTAAAAAGAACAAAGGTGACACACGTGGAAAAGAAATACTAAAAACTAATATACATAATTCTCACTTCAGATTTTAAATGCTCTGACAACTGAAGCACTCGATCACCAGGGAAGTTTCCGAACTCCCTCTGACCAGATCCAGTTTATCGGTCAGACCCTTAAAGACAGTGAGTGCATCATTTTGATAATGTGTAGAATTTGTGTTTGTCCTTTTTTTAATTTTTTTATCCAACAATTGTTACGTTTCACAGGCCCAGATCTTCATGTGTATGTTATTATCCACAACATTGATGGACCAATGCTGCGAGGAGAAAAAACTCAGAGTGCACTGGGGCAACTTGCGTCCCTGCCCAACTTGCACTTGGTTGCTTCTATTGACCACATCAACGGCCCACTTGGTAAGTGCTTTGTTTGTGATCTTGTTTGTACTGTATGTATGGGTTTATTTTGTGCTTAAGGACAGGTTTTTGTGTTTCTAGTGTGGGACCAGTTTAAGCAGAGTCAGTTTAACTGGCTGTGGTGGGAGTGTGTAACATTTCAACACTATGCAGAGGAGACATCATATGAAAACTCTCTCTTGGTGCAGCAGACAGGAGCTTTGGCTCTGTCGTCACTGACTCACGTGCTGCGAAGCTTGACACCAAATGCAAGGTACAAATAAAACATTCTGCTGACAATAACTTGTAAAGTCACTTGAGTGCTTCAAATATTTTTTTGTTTTCTTTTTTGCAGAGGAATTTTCAAATTGCTGGTAAAATTTCAACTGGAAAACAAAGACAACCCATCATATACAGGTGCTTATACATTTAGACTTGTATTTGTCTACTGTTGTCATGTTAACATTGATGTTTTTGTTTGTGAAGGATTGTCATTCCAAGACTTCTACCAGCGCTGTCGAGAGGCGTTCTTGGTGAACTCTGACTTGACATTAAGGACTCAACTGACAGAGTTCAGAGATCACAAACTGATACGCACACGTAAGGTGTGTCTTATGCCCAAGACACTTATTTCAATTAGATTTCATCCATTTTGTTCTGCATAAAAAAAAACATTATTTTTTTAGGGTGCAGATGGAGTGGAGTATCTGATCATCCCTGTAGAGGCAACTACATTAGTGGATTTCCTGGAGAATGAGCAGGATGACTAAGAGAATATATTGTATACTTGAATTAAATGATCATGAACTATGAGAAAAGCTCAGAATACATTAGCTCAGCTTTGAAGCACTGTGCAATAAATGGTTATTTAATGTGTCACCATTGTTAAATCTATTGCTTGTATTGGCTGTGTATGCATCTTCATCTAAATAAAACAAAATGAAAAGTGTCAGTTATGAACTTTCCCTTTAATTAATTATACAAATACTATATAGCAAAACCTACATTCTATTCCTTAAAGGCAAGCTAGTGACTGAAAACAATCTTCATGCAGATTGTATAGATACATCCCAGTGATCTGGGACTGATTGCCTTTATACATGCAGTATAATGTTTTAGTTCTCAATGTCCTCAGTCTTTAGGGTCTGCAGTGATTTTTTTAACATTTCTGAATTTAGTGTAAACATCTGCAGTCTGTTCTGTGTAGCTGTATGTACAACAAGAAGCTCCTCTTCTTCCAAATCCTGGAGCAGCAGCAGAACTGCATCAAGTGTGTGTGACTAAAAATATAAAAAGGCATTTAGTTATAAAATTAGTAATAAACAATTGAGGTAAAAATGTTTGTACCTTCCCCACTGGTGGCCTGCTTTCTCTTGCTGATGGAGAAGACAGTGAGGGGAACTTGTCTCTCGAAAGTGGCTTCATCCCCAACTGTTCTCTGATTTTGCTACATCATTTAAACAAATAATTTATAGGTTAAGACTGGAAATGTGTTTTTCTTTAAGTCAATAAACTGGACTTACTTTGTCTCATCCATGTTATACTTGAGTGGGTCATTCTCTGTTTCTGTGTCTCGGTGCCCATTGGTTGAGGCCTGGTTTTGGACTGGCTCTGGAGGTGTGGTGACCTCTTCACCCTGAGTTAGAGCAATTGCAACCTCCTCCTCTGTCACAACTACACATACAAAACATCACGATTAACACTTATTATAAAATATGTAGAGCAAAGCTATATTTGAAAAATTATTCAAGACCATTTATGTCATGGAGTAAGTGCTAGTACAGAAGGTTAAGCAACAATAGATACAACATATGTCACAAAGTCATACCTTGGTTGTCCAGCTTCTGAAGTCGTGGTAGACAGCGCAGAACAGTGAGCCTGTAATGGTTAGAGTCAGTCCCACAACAGGGGTTTTCTGCCAACCAGAGCACTTTAAGTCTGGTCAGTGAACGCAGGTGAGACAGCTCTGAGAGTGAAGGAACCATGTTCCTCCTCAGGTAGAGCTCAGTAAGAGATAGGCATCCAGCCAGAGAAGCAAGAGATGTGATTTTGTTGACACTGTAGGAGGGACATGAAATTAATTAAATAAATGGCATCATTGATAAGGTTTTGTTAAAACAAACAGCAATGAACTGCATCAACAACCTCAAAGTCAGCACCTCAATGTTCGGCATTTGAGAGAAGATGGCGATCTACAAAGTAAACAGCACAATACATTTAGACAGCTTAGAAATTGAGACGGCATTCAGTGGCAGTCATGATCAATTCATTGAACTTTAATTTTCTATACTCACGTCTGTAAGGCTGCATCCCCTGCACAAATGAAATGCCATGTTAGATATCGCACAGGGTATAACACAAGCTTACTTCTCATATAACTTAGCAGCTAATGTCTGTGCTGGAATAAAACCCTTACCAACAATTTAGTTTCCTCACGCTTTCCAGATCGGAGGCCTTGGCCTTAGCCAGAACTAGCTTTCTTGTCAGCTTCATATCACGTAACTGTTTCAGGATACTTCAAGGCATTATAGTTTTATAAACAATCGCAATATAGCTGCAGATACGCAAACATTTCACTTCAAGGATGTTGTCGTCCACCACATCAATGCGCATGCGTATATCTAAGGAAGCGTCCTTAGTAACGGGGTTCTCTAATTCCCATTATAATCAATATGAACATAATTTTATTCATCATCAGTGTAGCAGATATCCATAGCTTGTAAATTATATGTTATTATTATATAGGCTACATTTCCATTTTTGTGGTGGTCTAAACAAATGAACTCAAATTCCCACAATGCATCGTTAAAGTGGTGGTAAAGCGCGCCTGCGCAGTTTACACGTCCTCTTTGGACCTACGTCTCCACTGAAACGATGGTGAGCTGAGAATGTCCCTCACTCAATCCAGTTTAATCTGTTGTTGTAGATGTTTTAAATGTAATAGTTCCCTATTGTAGACTTAACTGAAGCTTAATCTGTCATATACGAGTCTTTTTTGTGTCGGACTCAACCATGTTAGTAACAAAACATTATTTTTTTCATACCGACAGTAATGGCTGCCGCCAGTGCTATCAGCTTAGTCACAAACGCCGGGTTGGCTAGTTGAAGTCTCATTAATAAAAGCGTCTAAAAGATTTGAGGACATCAACATTGTAAAGATTTGTTTTTTTGACGCACCACTGACATTTAGCTTGGAGGTGTGCCGTGTTTAGGGAGCTTAACTGAAAACGATGGCGATAGCTTTTCAATTTTTTTTAACACAAGAGTTATGTATTTTAACTGTAGTTTTTATAATTGAACGCACGACCATCTCGTACTGCCAGATGGCATCTGATATTTTACTTCATTATGTCTCTGTAGATGGGTTATCACCACTTCATTGATTCTAAAATGTCTCTGTGTTGTGCTAATTATTTGTTCATAGGCCAAGCGCACCAAGAAGGTGGGGATCGTTGGTAAATATGGCACGCGTTATGGCGCGTCGCTGAGGAAGATGGTCAAGAAAATTGAAATCTCCCAGCATTCAAAATATACTTGCTCTTTCTGTGGAAAGGTAAATACATTCGTATATTTTACATTCAATAGAATATAGTCTACAATAGGCAAGTAGTATGATTTGGTACATAATAAGACATGTATTAAATTGCAGACCAAGATGAAGAGGAGGGCTGTTGGCATCTGGCATTGTGGGTCCTGCAGGAAGACTGTGGCTGGAGGAGCCTGGACTTACAAGTAGGTTGCTTTTACTTTACAGACATTAAGCCAGGTTAAAAGGCTCTGAGTCCAATACATTTTATACACATTTACCTAAGACATCTCTTGCTGTAGAAAATGTAAGCTTATAAACATGGCATGCAACATGGGAATCCCATATGTTTCACGTTTGTTACAAGTAACACACAGGGTATCTTTGAAAATCTGCGCTAGCCATGTGAACTGGGTGACATTTCACTCATAAAGTCAAACATTTTAACCTAAATTATTTTTTTTTTATTTGCAATCTCTGTAGACTGTTAACAAATGTTAATTTATTAAAACATTGAGCTTTGTAAATCCAGTGTACATTTATGAGTTTAATAATGGCAAGCAAAAGGTTTACATCTTTTATGTAGTTTGTTTTGGACCTTTTGGATTCCTGTGCTTTGAAAATAACCTAGTAATACTTTTAGTAGTTTTGGTAAAATAGTTTTACTGACACCCTTTCCTTTTACTAAGATGGTTGCATGTAAAACAAAGCTTAACAGGGACTGTTTGAGGTAATGCGTGTACCCCTAAAATGTATTTCTTGTTTCTTCTCAGCACAACGTCCGCTGTCACAGTGAAGTCTGCTATCAGGAGGCTGAAGGAGTTGAAGGACCAGTAAACCAGTGCAATAATCACTGGTGGATTTGGGACTTTGTTTTCTATCATTTTACTAACCTGGACGTGGCCTCAACATCCAAAATAAATCAGTCTGGAGTGGAAATTGTCTTTGATACATTTTTGGGAAGAACATACAACACCAAAGTAGTTAATGTGGCTTCAGGTGGCAGTGTTTCTCACAGAGATCCTGCAATTATTGTGCTATAACCAATAAGTCAGTCATTTGGTCTCAATGAAACAGATTGACCGAATTTCAGATAATTAGCAATGTGAGTTAAAGTCCCACATTGCTTCCTTGTATTAAAATATTAATTTGCTCAGTCCCATTAAGGGTCACAGGTGACTGGAGCCTATCTCAGCAACTTGTAGCATGAGGTGGGGTACACCCTGGGCGGCAGCCAGTTGGTCACCCACAGTAAGACGGGGAGGACATGCAGACTCCTCACAGAAAGGCTAGAGTTGGCCGAGGATGTTCGAGTGCTGGGGTTTGAACTCATGACCTTCTTGCTGTGAGGCAGAAGTGCTAACCACTCTGCCACTGTGCACTATAATGCAGTTTGGCATCTAACTCTTAAGTGCTGAATGAAGTAACTGCACTACATGGACATAATGTACAGTGTGAGCAGTATCTATGGACATAGTTGTGAACAATTGATGTAAAGTAAGTTATATAATGTTACATGTGGGAAATTTAGATAAAGCCTTTATTAGTCCCAGTGGGGGAATTACATTTTACACCAGCAGGGTTACAGTCAGTTATCACAAAGAGACGATTTGTCCAGAACAAGAATTAGACGACACAATCAACGTTAGACTACATATGTAAAAACTGCTAAACTAAGACTATGCATTTGTGCAGTATATATGTGAATAGTGTATTTTGCAGGTTGTATAACAGGTATTGTACATTGGTTTTGGAAATGCAACACTATGCTCTATAGAAACTCAATGAATTGTGAATAGTCAAGGATAAATAGATGCAATACGATTGATGCAATAGTCTACACATACAGTACAGTGCAAATGGATAACATCTGTTCAGTAGTACAGTAAGTATTGTGCATGAACATGCTGTGATCAGAAATTAAGCATTAAGAGTGTTGTATAGATTTAAAATAAATTTTACTTACCATAATTAGAAACAAACAGGAAAATCGGATGTATGACTTATAAAAACATTGCAGGCAAATTGTCATTAGAGCAGTAACCAAGGCAGTGGGGGCCCTTTGAATTGAAGTAGCCTAGTAAACTATCTCTCTTGTGCATATTAAAACTAAATTTAAGGTTATGAACTCATTGTCTAAATTTCTGAAATCGGACTGCGCACTGAAAAAATGCTGTCAAGTTTGTATTAAATATTCATTTTCAAACACACAAGCTAACCTAAGGGAAGCAACAAATTGTGCATTTTTATAACGCTTTTAAATTCAGTCAGTTGTGCGAAATAGCGTAAAACTTTGCTAAAGTCCGGAACTAAAACAACACCGCAGTACAACTGTCCAGCAGAGGCGTAGCGCTGAGCTTTAGTAAAATACACAACTATGGCGGCGTCCAGTGTGTTCAGATCGGGTTTGTTCAACAATAAGGTGGCAATTGTAACTGGGGGAGGCACTGGGATCGGTAAAGCCATCTCCGAAGAGCTACTGGGGCTCGGTGAGGGACGGCTGTTTCGTAGCAAAAACTATTTAAACGGACAGTTAAAGAAGGAGATACATTGTTCACACAGTGATTTGAACCTTGATCTGCAATCTGCCCGTAGCTACTCTGTCATTATACTAAAGTGTGCTTCTAAAACCAAACGTGCCTCTAAGGGCACAGGGTTCCTCTCTATCAACGAATGCACCCTGCATTTATTTATTTTCTATTATACAGAACTGTGAAGACTGTTGTAAGAACTGCTTTGTAAGCTCCTCTTATTTGTCAGGTTGTAATGTGGTAATCTCCAGTAGAAAAGCAGAGACCCTGGAGGCAGCAGTGGAGGAGCTGAAGAAAAAGGTCTCACCGTCCAGTCCTGCCACTGTCACCTCTGTGACCTGCAACATTCGCAATGAGGATGAGGTATGTCTTTAGTTTGGAGTAAAGGTGTAAGCTAAGTATGAGTGGGGTTTCTAGTTGTTGTGTGTACCAGAGTTTAAACCAGACAGAGTGTAGGCAAGACATCGAAACCAAGAGAAGACTGTGTGAAAGGTTTGATTCTGAGTGAGGTTTTTGTTGTTTTTAGGTCAAGGTGCTGGTTTCATCAGTCCTGAAGCAGTACGGCTGCATAGATTTTCTAGTCAATAATGGTGGAGGCCAGTTTCAGAGCCCAACAGAGAACATGTCATCAAAGGGCTGGAGGGCTGTGATAGACACTAACTTAAATGGGACATTTCTTTGCTGCAAAGAGGGTAAACTGTTGTCAGTTAGTTCTAGTTTAGTCTAAGTGTGCGGCCAAGTAGTTTAACATTTCTGTTTCTTATTCAGTGTACACTACATGGATGAAACAACATGGAGGGGTGATTATTAACATAATCGCCGACATGTGGAAAGGCTTTCCAGGAATGGCGTAAGCAAACTTGTATGCAAGCTACTGTAATGCACAATATTTGTTGAATGAAGTTGTAGTCACACAGTCTGACAGTCACACAGGAGCTGCGAGGGCAGGAGTGGACAACTTAACAAAGAGTTTAGCCATCGAGTGGGCATCCTCCGGAGTCAGAGTCAATGCTGTTGCACCTGTAAGTCACAAGAGGGACTAGAACAAAACAATGCACCATTTGTTTTCATTAAATTATTATTAATAATGATTTTATTTTAGGGTACAATATTTTCCAAAACTGCAATGGAAAATTATAAAGCCCTTGGACCTACTTTATTCAAAGGTTCTATTCCATTTTCTCCTGCAAAGAGACTGGGACTTCCAGAAGAGGTATCTTTATTACAGTCTCTGTCACAGTGTATTTACAGAATGAATGTAAACATTAATAATAATTACATGTTTTTTTCCTCCTTTAGAGCAGCATTGTATGTGTTTAGGGTGTTGTTCCCATTAGAGTAGTTGTCAGATATTAGAGGTATATGATAACCTCTGTGGAATTTAACCGCTTTAGTTGAGAGCTGGCTGCAGTTTTGTGAATTAAATTTTTTAACACTTCACTCTGTTATTCAGATCTCTTCAGCGGTCTGTTTCCTGTTGTCTCCTGGTGCATCCTACATTTCAGGAGCCACACTAAGGGTAGATGCAGGACAGAGTTTGTACAACACTTTATGGGAAATACCAGGTATGAACGCAATGCAGTGCTTCTTATTTATCTTCTGTTTACTATCAATTAACTAATCTTTATGCAAAACAGTTTATTAAATATTTGTGTTTACCTTTTGGTAGATCACAGCGCATGGCCCGAGGCTCCGGAGGGAGAGAACAAAGAGGCCCTGAAAGAACTGCTTAGCCCATCAAAAAGCAAACTGTAAATCAGGCTTAGGCCATAAAGAACAACAATAATCAAGATAGGTTATTTTGAACCCGTGTATAAGCCATAAACACATATAAACAAACAAATGGTGCACACAAAGCCTCCTTGTTGACTCAAACATTGCAGTCTGTTTAGGGGATTTGCAGGAAAGGTTAAACGGACTGTTGTATGTTGGTTAACATACGTTTCTCTAACTAACAAGGCTATTCAGATTTCTTATATCACTTTAGACGATATCCTATAGGCTGATGATTTGGCCCTGTAAATGTGTGATGATGACCATAAATTGTATAAATAGGTGATAACCTGATGACCCTTTAATATGTGAGTAAAAATATTAATTGGTTTATTAATACTTGTAAGTGATGCCTTATAAATACAACGTGAATAAAGTAAAATTACTGAATTGTATGCCTGCTCACTTTGTATCGCTGTAAATGTTTCTACTTAGTTGAAAAGGAACGAGGACGTGCGTTACTATTTGTCCTCGTTGGTGTGCCGTAGCCGCTGTAAAACAACAGTAACTGTCGCAAAAGTTGATTCGTTGCGCTACAGAGGTCACAACAAACCTTCAGGTACAGTCTGCTTTTTTCTAATAATTATGTAATTAAAATGCCACGTGTTTTGTCTTTCAAAAGGTGACATAGATCTATTATATTTACCGTGATATAGAAAATTTAGTTCTTCCAACACATTGCCGTACTCTTTGCATTGCTTTAGCACGCAGTTAGCATCGAATGTAAATAGCTAGCGAACGACGCTTTTAGTTCAAGGTTCATTTAGAACTAATTCAGCTGCTTATGATGTATTTCTTTATTGTTTGGGAATTGTCTTGCATTACCCAGGCAGCAAGTATGTTGCTGCAATAATCACCCGCAAAGTGTGCATTTTCTATTGCATTCAATATCTCTATTATTATTATTTATTATTATTATTAACACAAACCTCATTTAAATAGTATCTTCAGCATGTGTCTTGTGTGTTGTACAGATGTTTCTGCTTTCTTAAAGGTTGTTGTGTAATATCTTTTTGTTGTGTCTTTTACAGAAGAAATACAATAACATCGCTCATAAAAATAAATCCATATGTTGTTTAACAACAGTAAAATATACACAAGTGTTTTGGAATTGAGTTCTATTACAGCATTATGTGTGAGAAATTGAATGTTTTTTTATTTTTATTATTTCTAGTATGGGAGGGGACCATGGACACAGCAAAGTGTCCCTGCCAGACTGGAGGCAGTGGAAAGTGGAGGGGACACCCCTGGAGTTTACAAAGCAGAGGTTGGCGGCTAGGGGCCTAAAAGACCCATGGGCAAGGTCAGTACTCACTTCTGATGTGTACCTCTGAAATAATTAATTCCCTTAACCATTTCAGTGTTTCTTTTTTCTTCCCCACAGAAATGATGCGTGGAGATATTCTGGTGGCTTTGCTCGTGCTGTGACTCTGTCAGATGTGCTGTTAAGGGGATTCAAGTGGGGCTTTGCTGCCTTTACTGTTGCTCTGGCTGTAGAATATGTCATGTTTCCACCCAAAAAGGGAGGCCATTAATGTTCACCCTTGTCCCTCAACCCTGACCTGCTTAATGGAAACATAATATCTGTAAATTTATGTTTATTAAATATTTTGACCCCTATACAGTTTACTTTTTTATTTTACACTCATTAAGCTTTACATGAACATGTTATTGGTTATTATGAGAATTCTGTCATTTTCACTGGTAATCTTCAATCTTGCTTCCTTTTTTGGCTCAGTTTTCTGAAGCATAGTTTGAAACCCTGGATTATAAGTACTATGAAAACCAGCGTTACTGTAGAAAGGAGAGCTATGACATCCAGGCAGTAGTACTGGATCCAGCTGAGTTTATGAACAGCAGATTTGAGATGTTTTGCCCCTTTGTGCCTCATCACATACTCTGTCCAGTACACAGAAAGATCAAGTGGGTCGACTGGGCGGTCTGTGTGTAGCGCTGACAGCTTCTGTAAGTTCTCTTTATACCTATTTAAAAAAAAAAAAAAAAAGACTCAGCATGGCTCATGCAGGCACTCAAATATTGATGGAAGACAGTGGACTCAAAATTACTAAACCATGGCCTTATTCTGATTCCTGTGCCAACACACACAACCACCAGTAAAACACTCCCACTTCAATACTCAACACAAAAGAGGTACTAAACCAACTGAAGGGAAACACCATAAAGTATACATATTTACAGTGTAAACCCCCTTACATCCCCAAAAGAAAGACAAAAGTAGAGTATTTACAGATAAACATAACTAAGACAAATAATACATAAAAAATAAAGCAGATTGGCAAATAGCTTTTTCCACTCATTCAAAATGGAGGCACAGAATCTTAACCTCCATTTGCCTCTGGACTTCACCATTTGTAAGTATGTCTGGCTGTTGCATTTAAAATTAACTCAATGAACTAATACTATACAAATTCATAAACTGTGTGTTTTGTTACAAGCCACTGCAAAGATTACTAAATATTAATTATAAAGGTTAAAAGTACATATTCAATAAAACACAGAATAGAATTGGTTGTAATAATTATTTTCCTACCTGGGGTTATTGATGACCTCCCTGAGTCCCTCAACAAGGCTTTCTGTAGTGACTGTCAATATATTCAATACAACTCCTGCTCCTCTGCTCTCTAATCTCTGTGCGTTGTCAGGTTGGTCTCCGTTTAGTGGCACCATGAGCATGGGAACAGCATGACACAGCCCCTCAAAGAGGCCATGTGAGCCAGCGTGGGTAATGAATGCTCGAGCCTCAGGATGTGCTGCAATGAAGCACAGATAAAAAAAAAAGGTGTATTTCGAAGCCATAGGATTGATTTTCATCTTGTTATAAGATACAAACCTAATAGGTCATTCTGAGGCACCCACTTCATTATCTTAACATTTTCTGGGACATTTTCAGGAATCGGCCCAGTATATCTCCATATAATCTGTCAAAATAATATGTCCATTTTATTCACATTCTTTTTTTATTTTATTTATCATAGCATTCTCATATTTTTATCTTTACTTTTTGAGGAATCTGTCTAAAAGCCTCAAAGAAAATATTTCTTGTTTCGTCCGGCATCTCTGATACCATTGAGCCCAAAGTAAACACCACAAAACCATCCTTCCCTGACACCCATGGTTTGAGATCCTGCAAAAACCAGCATGAAACAATCAACACTTCTGTTATTATTAACAGTTTTTCAGCAAAGAACCAACAATGTGTCTCAATAATACACGCACCTCAGGCAGAGGATTTCTTACATCACAGTTGATTCCACCAACAAGCACTATATTTGGCATAAGAGGACGAGGAAATTCCAGAGTAAAGTCAGTTCTGTTTAAAACACATCAAACAATTTCTTTCAAACTTATTAACCTCGGCAAAATTGTTAATAATTTAGCCAGTAATTCAGAATAACCTTTTTATACCTTAGCAGCCAGATGTCAGATTCTGAAAGCACTTTGGCCACGCCCACCTCTTCTCCCAGAAATTGATAAGCTATTTGATCAAAGTGCCAGTAGAGCAAACGGCACATCAAAGGTTCAAGTAGAGCCACCTGTAGGTCAGAGGTATACGAGATCTATAAACACATTCATAAGAGCATGTCTTTTGACTGTTTTTCCCCATCCAACAGCAGATCTCCCGCTAAAGTTCAGCTTTAACCATGTGAAAGTTACATCATGTATTTTTAAGGTTTTTCTTACTATAGTGTTGAAAACTCTTTGCATGAAGCTCATTTTATCTGTATATCCAGTAAAAAAGCGAGGCACATATGATGGTGGAGATGGACAACCTGCAGACTTTAAATCCAAGGAACAAGGGATTCCTCTCAGTAGATTTACTGTTGGGAGACCTGAAAGTAATTTGTTTAAAGCTGTACAGTAACAACGAACAAGACCAAGAAAGGAGTGCATAGAAAAGTGAAAACTCACCAAATTTATAAGCCATTAATGAGCCCGTGGGAATCATGGGATCTGTCAACACAGCATCAAATCCCTGCACAGATAAAAGAAAAAAAGATTACTTTTACCAGCAAATGCCAAACTTTGTGCAAGTGCTCTGCTGATGTTTAATTTCCCTTCAGATACATAGTGTTCATTTTGTTTACTCTTTCTTTTTTATGTTCAGAATTTACCCTACTTAGAGCCAAACAACAATAGGCTGAGCAGACTGTTATTATAACTGCTTTTAGTGTGCAGCAGTATCAACACGTCAGGAAACAAACAAACAAACAAACAAACAAACAAACAGGAAACAAATAAATGTCAGCAGTATAAGTGAGTAAATCAAACTCAAACACTAAATAGAAATTAGGTTTGATTGTATTAGACTTGGAGAAGACTAATTTTTGGCCTTGACTAAAGCAATTAACCAGTTCATCCAGGTGTCCTGACTTAACATAATAGCTCACATCACCCTTTCTTTTTACAGGTAAAACATTGTAGTCTTCCCAAAAATATCTGCTCACCTGCTGTTGAAGATGTGAGATGAGGCTGTCGTTGAACAGTAAGCTCTCTGCAGTGGTGTGGATGAATCCTGTAATGTTTTGAATTTGTGTAATCCGACTCCTCATCTTCTCCATAAAAGACTGTGCTGATTTACTCATTAGGTCTTTGTGCGTGGACATCAGAGAATCAATAAATGCCTTGTCATAAGGAACAGGGTAGGTCAGCGTGTCGTAGTGTTTTCCAGGGCCCATTCTCATACTAACCTCTGGAATTACCACAGTGACCTGGTGCCCACGCCGACCCATTTCCTGAGCAATGGCTTTTATACCAACCCAGTGACTTCCATCCATGGGAATTACCAGAAGTTTACCCAGGAAAGGTGTCGAGCTGGTGGAAATGTTGCTTGAGATCCCCTTGTCTATGGCCTTGGTCAACTCCATGTTCAGCAACACCAAGATGAACAGTGCTGTTCTCCACATGGTTTTTTTCTAGTTTGCATAGTCTGCTTGCTTGCTGGGTCTTGAATCCTTCCCTGAACACTCCCTCTAGACTTCTCTGTCTCAGTGGTAAAATTCCTCTTTGAATTAGTAGAGTATTGTGTGTCCAAAGTCCTGTGTGCTGACAATCAATGAGCCAGTCACAACAACAAATATAGGTAAAGGAGGCATTTACTCTCAGTAAAACATTTTTTAATAAAATTGTTTTACTAAGCGACTTAAAGCTTATGTGTGAACTGTTATATATGTAAATAATATAGATGATTGTGTAGTAATGTAATGTGCTAGGTCTATACGATTAATGTGTGGGATAAATGTAAAAACCCAACTAGGGACAAGTTAAATATTAGCAATAACCATAGCTCATATAACACATTTGTTGTATTATTTGTATTTGTACTATGTTAACTGCATATTACTTATTAATAGATAAAATATATCACAGGTGGTGCTAATGAGACAGGGAGCCCTAGGAGGACACAAACTGGACTTGGGATGTATACGTCTTAGTACGTATTAGTCCATCAACAATAATGGTAATATGAACAAATGTATTATTTAGTACCAAAGTAAGTCATTGTTTGAACAGAAATAGCTGTTGCCATATAAACCTAAACCGTATATATATATATATATATATATATATATATATATATATATATATATAAAACTCTCTTTGCAGTGACCCCGAGTCTATTAAAGGATTAAATCATTTTAACTTAAGTCCTTTTTTCTTGATGTAGTGTAATTTAAACCCCGGTCCAGTAGGTGGCCACAGCGAGACATTTCCTCTGAAACCAGTGCAACAGAAGAAGACTCATAAACAACAGCGCGCGAATATCTGGAGGTAACATCTCTACGGACTGGAGCGTCCCGAGGGCCGAGGCCAACAGTCACCCACCTTCAGCCGTAGCTCAGGGTAAACCACCAACACTACACGTTAACTAGATTTTAGTGAGTCGAGTAAAGGTTGCTTTAAATTTGTCGGAAGAAGAAAACTGTGACTCAGACAGGTCGAGGTAAGTTTTTAGAAATTTATTGTTTAGAATTTACGGTTTTAGTTACATTGTTGATTCTTTAAATGACGCCTTTGCATCGACTTCTAGATCCTGTTCTAGATACTTAAAGCTTATTTTACTCTTTTTCAGCCTGGGAAATGATGAGGCAGATATCATGCATATGTTTTCCGTAAAGGTAGAATATTACAGGTGAGGTTGTGTTACAGCTGTGATTAGTCAGAATATTTAGTGCTCTGATCAGTGGACTGTGATTTTGGTGTGAACATAAAGAAATGTTTTTTACAGTTTGTTTTCTACTCCAGATCTTTTGAGTATTCTCTGAAGTGGAACAACCCAATGTATCCCAAACGCTCCTCCAAATGGCTAAAGACCTCAAAGGACCAAGACAGTCCAAGCTCCAGTGAAGAGTCCATCCAACGCAGAGTAAGGGTTAAGAGACCTCGAGCAGGGGTGAAGAAAGCACAGTATGGAGACACAGGAGTTAGTGCGGACAAGGTGAGCGTTGATATCATTGACATCCTCGATAGAAATTGTCAAATCAAGGAGAAGACAGAGGAAAATGGAGCTGTGTTGGTCGAGGTGGCAGATGGAGTGAATGAGTCGGACGATGATCAAGTTTCGGTCAGCAGCGTGACGTCAGGTCCATCCGTCCCTTTAGATATCTCAGCCGTAAAGCCACAGGTCCTGTGTTCAGCATGTCGGAAAGTTTACCAGAAGGCAAAAAGGATGAAGGCACCTCTCAAAGACAAACTTCTGGACAAAAGTAAGTACATCATTGAGGATGTAAAAATTATAGCACAACTTTATGTGTTTAATATTTTCCCCTTTTGTTGTTCTTTCTTTGATCTGCTTAATTTAGACCCCAGATCTCTGACATGTGACCAGTGGATTTTGATCAAACAGTGTCGAGGCAGGAAGAAGCACAATAGCAAAGGGTAAGAGTAACTGTAGTGCCCTATTTTGCATTTAAACTTTATTCCTTCTTTATTTAAGCATTCAACTGTTTTATTAGGTCTCTGTTGGTCAATAATCAAATGATCCATAACCTACATCTGGTCAAAAATGGCTTAAAAGTAAGTGATATCACTGCTGCAGAAGAACAACGGTGCACAAGACCACATATTTTTTTACAGAGGTAGGTTAAATTGTACACAACACAAAAATCATAATTATAACCATAATGTTTTATTTTTATTTAATAAGATTGTTATTGTTTTTTTTTTTTTAAATAAGGAATCTCCGGCACTGTGTCAAAGGACCACTGAAAAAGGAAAGAAAGAAGAACAGACGGAAGAGGTCACGAGAAGACTCTGAGGGTTCTCCTGTTGTTAAGCAGCAGCGTTTGCGCAACAACGTTTACCACCAGCCAATCAGCACAAGCTTTACTCATGACCACAGTCTTGAACCAATCAGCAACCACTGCAGTAGTTTGTCTTTAGAGAGTGTGTCGGAAGACACAGACCTGACCATCAACCTGACACCCGCCTCTGTTGGCTTGAAAACATCAGACAAAATTAAAGACCCCATTAAACAAAATGTGCCAAAAAGGGCGGGTGGATTTAAAGACTTGCTTGCACAGTTGCGTGGAAACAGCAGCATTATCATCAGGGAAACGCGTTACTAAGGCTATTCACTTGACACTCTTGATTCTCTGTTTACCTGATGTTGATATATATTATACTTTTCCTTGTTTCATAATATTTATTTATTTGTATAGGCTTCAAGGCTTTGAATGTGTGTTTTTTTAACAAAAACACTGACTTTTTAAGACAACTAACATTTTTTAATATTGTGCTGCATCACTGGTTAAGTTGTAGCAGTAACATGCAGAGCTTTAATGTTTAGCGCCCACGTTTCTCTTGATGGCCACAGGATGGCGCCATAAAATTGCTAGTTTTAACTTGACCCACTGGTTGAATAATTGCCTTCCTTTTTGTGATATTTTTGAAGAATGTTAATTGAAACATGTAATATTGAAGGTTGCTTTACTTGTTCTTGACTAAACGCATCAAAGTATCATAGCAGGAACTAATTATTTAGATCTCTGCATGTAAACCCTAGCTCATTATTACACAATAAAATATAGGTGCCCTGCAATGCAATGATCAAAATCCTACTTAAAACAGTATAATACATAATGTATTCACTGTTATTTTATTTCTTTTTTTGTCTGATTTGATCTGGTTTGTCAGTGTTGAATATAGCAGGGTTTAGGTTAGCTGTGTTTTTCTTTTGATTTTAGCCTTGATAACAGTGAGCGTGCAGGAAAGGGTGGAGAAAATGGTTTGGAGATAAGAGAGTTGGGGTGCCAGTTTGAGGATTTGACACTTTTTGTCTGTTTATACATGGGATTAGTATAATTGAAGAGGATGGGGAATTACAATCACAAATGGAAGTAGCAATGCCAGGAAATCTTTTTGTTGACCGACTCGGCAGAACACAGCTACCGTACACTAACTTGTTATTGACAAATAACTAAACAACTCAAACTATAATAACGTCAGCACGTGGTAAAAATGAAGCCTTCTGTTTTGAAAAAGCAACAATAAATATTAAACGCTGAAAGGTTTAATTCAGTGCTTAATCATACACTAGGAGCCTGGCATTTACATCATAAAGATCTCACATTCACACTTCTCTTTGCACATTCATATATACACGTACTAGGGGTTCTTAAACTAAGTTTAATGCAACAGGACAAACAATTTTTATGCCTCAGTGAAATCAGAAACTGCTATTACTTGTCCTGATTTAACAGACCGTGTTGCCAAAGGGATACAGCCCACACAACTTCACATATTTTGCTCTGATAATTATCATCAAGCAAAGGTCCCAGGGCCAAAACAATTAAAGACACGCACACAACGCAGTATCCTGTGATAGAATCGGCACCTGACACCTCAAAAACAGGAAAAACGTTTAGCAGGAACACAGATGTGTCGGAGAATCTTGGGGAGGAGCCTAAAGTCCACTATTTAACCCAGTCAATAGTGGGGCTACTGCTTTAATCCTGCAAAAGTTTAAGCAAGAGGATATCCACCATGTCATACTATGAGGTGAGGATGAAGGTGATATGAGCTAATGTTTTCAATGTTTTAAGGCCATAGCTGATTGTTTTTTTTGTCATCTTTAGCACATTGTTTTGGACTATGACTACAATGACACTGGTTCTGGCTCTGGCTCTGGAGACTTGGGTGTGGATTTAGACGGGCCCTGTGATGCCGAGCATGTGATGACCACTGAGTTTCAACAAGTCTTTTTACCTGTGGTCTATGCTCTTATCTTCACTCTGGGCATCACAGGAAATGGGCTTGTTGTCATTGTGCTGGGCTGTCAACGCAGGTCAGAAGATTTCTCTGACTTTAGTTTGACCAATTTTGAAAGAAAGTTCATTATTATTTATGACTGACTTGTTTTGCTTGTCTAATTGTGTATAGGTCAAAGTGTAGTCTCACAGATTGGTACCGGCTCCACCTCTCCGCTGCGGACCTCCTGTTTGTGCTGGCACTCCCCTTTTGGGCGGTGGATGCAGCCCTTGCTGACTGGCGTTTTGGAGCTGTGACTTGTGTTGGCGTTCATGTGATATACACGGTCAATCTGTATGGCAGTGTTCTCATCCTGGCTTTTATCAGTCTGGACCGTTACTTGGCTGTGGTCCGAGCCACAGACACCAACACTGGGGGCTTACGGCAGCTGCTGGCACACAAACTGGTTTATGCAGGTGAGATTCTGCTTTATGTGTTGTTATTTTTCTTGAACTGAATCTATCTATCTTTTTATTGCAACATTACTTTGTTAGTGTTGTTTTATTGGCTTTTTCATAGCTTTGTTAATCCTCACATCTCATCACATTTGTCTCTAATCACATGTTTCCTGGTCGTGTCATGCAGGTGCGTGGCTGCCTGCTGCTCTGCTAGCCATTCCTGACCTCATATTTGCACGGACGCAGGAAGGAGGCGAAGGGGCCACTCTTTGCCAGCGGTTCTACCCAGCAGACAATGCACCTCTGTGGGTTGCTGTGTTCCACCTGCAGCTTGTCCTGGTAGGCCTGGTAATCCCAGGCCTGGTCCTTTTGGTGTGCTACTGCGTTATTGTCACCAGGTTGACTCGTGGTCCACTGGGAGGCCAGAGGCAGAAGAGGCGAGCCGTCAAAACCACCATTGCACTGGTGCTGTGCTTCTTTGTGTGCTGGCTACCTTACGGAGCGGGCATCTCTGTGGATGCCATGTTGCGTCTGGAGGTCCTGCCCCGCAGCTGTAACCTGGAGGCTGTCCTGGGAGTGTGGCTGGCTGTGGCTGAACCTATGGCATTCGCTCACTGCTGTCTGAACCCGCTGTTGTACGCTTTCCTCGGGGCAGGCTTTAAAAACTCAGCCCGCAGAGCCCTGACTCTAAGCAGAGCATCCAGTTTGAAGATCTTACCTCGGAGACGTGCCGGGCCATCAACCACCACAGAGTCCGAGTCATCCAGTTTACATTCCAGCTAGTGTTTACTTGTTCTCGATGTGAATTCATTCTTACTGTACATAGTGTACATTGTGGGTTAAGGAGGTTTACACAAAGAAAATGAGAATCTGAAGAAGCAGTCTGCTGGACCATGACATGTCTTCTACTCACTGCAGAAGTTCTAATGTAAATACTGCTTTCACAAAAGGTGTTTCTGCTGCTGACATTTCTTACTGTGGATGTTTATAATAAAACTCTAAAACACACATTTGACTGATATTTTTGCCTACTGTAAACAGAAAACGAAACATAATCAACCGAGTCTCACTTTCAGTTTATATATAGATAATTTCAAAACACATTATTCATGTGTATGTAGTAGCACCTGTCACTGTGATTAAAGAATCACAACCTATAACAAAAATGCAAATGTCCTATTGTATACATCTGGTCAAGCATTGTGGGTTTCAACACAGCTCCATGTTCTAGCCTTCTCCCGTCTAAAGCTCTTAGCATCTAGCTTATTGCCTTTTCTATCATCTTAAACTGTCACATAAGTACCTCAGTCAAACATTAAGTTTTATTTATATGACTTTAAAAAACTCAAAGCTGCAAACATGACTATATGCCAGTACAAAACGGCTTTACTATTGACAGCTAGTGTGATGCTAGGTATGCTTTTGACGTCTTCACACAGACTCACTCTCATTCAGCCTGATGCCATTTGAAGCAATTAATCCAGTCTGAGCCGCTGTTTCAATTAGGTGTCTCTGCCTTGTCTTTGTTTGAAGGCACAGGTAGGACTTACATTAATGATATAAACAGTTGTCTCCTACTTTGTGAGAGCGATTGAGAACCGGAAGGTCAGGAGGTCCACTTTTCAAAACACACTTGGCCTCCTAGTGCTTCCCATATAGTTTCTTCCAGTTGGAAGTGAGACAAACAGAAGCTGGAAGTTTACAGTGTCCTGTTTCCTAGAGGAAAAAAGGATAATGAGGTAAAGAGCAGTTGTGAGAAACAATAAAAAGAGGAATACAGTGATTCAGCTTCACAATAAGGATATGTTGTGAATAGGTTTGCTTCACTGTGGCTTTATGTGTCTCTACTGTTGCTACAGAATCAAAGCCTTATCAACATCATATAAATAAGGCCATTCACTCACTCCCCCCAAAACACAAACAGCAACACAATTCTCTTCTATTCATAGGGGCCACCAAAACAGGATAGACTTCCTGCTGCTCATTTTAGGAAAAACAAGCGGCTAAAACAATCAAATACTAAATCCTTGCTCTCGGACACCAGGCTTAACACCAGAAGGAGCTCATTGATCAATTCCCAACAAAGGCGAACTCTGTTCTATCGGTCAGTCTCTTTAAGCTGTGGTGGTTTAGAAAGACAGTCTTGCTTGATTATGTAAATGAAAAGAAGGTAAGACCTGATTTTGCCCAATTACAGATTATTTAAGTGCAACCAAGCAAAGTTATTTCATAAAAATAAACTTTTAAACAAAACAACTTTAATACAAGCAACTTGGGTTTTCATATCATCCTCCATAAAATACTAATAAGAAGACATTTATGATTGTGGGTAGTTATATGACTATACTTTAAACAGTGATGTGTTTCTGGCTTTTGCCCACTAGCAACAAGAAAAAAAACTTGCTCTTTGAAATGTAAATGAGCTGCTTATGTGTTTAAGCTACGGACCTTGCTTTTTTATTTCAGACTAAATTTGGTTCTGTGAACAGCAACACAAAACTGGCATAACTGTGTAGTTATGACAAATAACTAATAATATGTTATTATTTTGACATAGCATTTTAATCTACTAGGCTAGGCTATTCTCCGTGATTTGTGGCAAATATGTGTGTGCTTTTGTGTGTGTGCCCAGCAACAGCTGTTCAGGTTCATCTTGAATTTCCTGCAGCTGAACAATTGTGGGAAAATCAGAGGTCAAGACAAAGAGAGAAATATAGCAACAGAGAAACACTTGTCTGAATCCAAATGGTCCACAATAACTTCCTGCTCTGTTCCTGGTGGAATAATACAATGTGACAGGTGAAGCCAATAACCTGCTGGGAGTGTTGTTATTGACCACAACAGATGAAAACGTGTGAATAATGTGGGAACAGAAATATAATTATATGACGACTCAAAGGTGACTCAAAAGTGCTTCAACAATAGAACAGATTCTTTGTTTCCTTCACAAGTTACCAAAGCTATAATAAGATCTGATATTACTTTATAATTGTACATTTTAACTCCAACATATCTTGTCAACTGTATTACTAATACTGCTGTATTCTGTTCTAAAGCTGCATTCATATTAATGACAATAAAAACTTTCAGAGAAACAATAGTTATTATTTTTGTTTTTATAAGATGTAAAAAGAAGTGCACGGAAAACCATTGCAGGTCAACCTTAACAGAAAAGTCCATTGTCTTACATACATTAACAGATATACAGTAGGCAGGTAGATGTTTAGATGGTGATTAGATTAACTCAACATTTTACTTCTGTGTTTGTCCTTTAAAACCGAGACCATAAAATAATAATGGATTCGATTTTATATATAGCACTTTTTAAGGCACTCAAAGTAATTAACATTTGAGTGCATCATACACCACAATTTATACACCATCGCTTTATACATCAGTGCTACAGACACAAGGTGGGTGAGGTGTCTTGCCCAAGGACACAACAGTATGAACAGGAAGGAGCAGAGCTCAAACCGCCAACTTTCTGATTACTGGAAGACCTGCTCTACTGCCTGAGCCACTGTGCCCCAAAGACCTCTGTGAAGCAACAAGTGAGAAGTGAAGTTGCAATTCCCAAGAAGATCAAGTCCAAAATGTCAGTTATGAATGTTGAAACAGTCTGGTTTAAGCATTTTCCAGTTCACCAAAATTATTCTTTTGACTGACAAAAGCTAGAAAGAATTTGTTGTGTAGCTTTAGAATTTAAATGAATCACTTCCAGAAATTATCCACTTGTGAATATGACTATAGTTGATGAACATGCCAGCATAGCACAGAGGTATTAGGATTATTTTTTTATTTTTTAGATTTTAGATTCACTCTTTGAATAATTTTCATTTGAATAATTTTGTATATCTTACACATTTAAATCCATAGGTTTCCATTGTTCCGTTGTCAGAGGGGAACAAATATTGCGGTCCCATTGAAGCTGGGTGTTAGTTGTGCTGTCAGGAAATAGTTTATTTACAGAGACAGTTTCCCTTTTTGTCGCAGATTCTTTCAGTTTGTCGTCAGTCACACCAGGGGGCGCCCAACAATGTTTTTGGTGTTTAGCCCCTATATGCGTTCCTAGACTGCATTGACAGAGAAACATCCTCCCCTAGTGGCCATTTTGTGCTTCTTCAACAGGGAACACATAACTAGACCACAGATCTGAGCTGCTAGCTTTAAACAAGCTTCTGCAATAAACCTTATAAACCTGTCAATAAAACTTTTTTAAAAAGTAGTAGGGCTACTGGTCAAGTAGGTTGTAGTTGTTTATGAATAGGCTAATGTCACCTACTTCCACCATAATTGATAGCAAAAGTGTAAAAAAAAACAAACAGCGGAACTACGTCATTTAAAAAGACAAATCCTGATTTGCTCTGAACTGGAGATATTTTTATGGCATCCATTATTGGTTAAAACCGGCGCGCCAAACGTCACGTGGTATGTATTTTCGCGCGAAACTGTGCTCTGTTGTTAGGACTTGAGTCAGTGCGGACAGGATTGCTGCTGCTTTGCTTTGTCACAGTTTTCACCACAAATTTACAGACTTTTTAAACTTTTCGACTGTTTTCCGCCATGGATGTTGCTACAGCAACCGCCGAGAATGCCGCAGAAACAGTGAAGGACGAGTTGGCTGAAAAATGTCAGAAGTTATTCCAGGCTTTCCTTGAGGAGTAAGTGATACAGTTACACGCTTATTTTGTCAGTGTCGATCTCAGTAGGGAAAGGCATGCCACCCTTTCTCTTTTAAATCAAAGCGTACGACTCACTACAAAATCTACTCGTTATTTAACTTTCGGCTCAACGGGTCTGGTATAGTTACGCACTGTATTTGTAGATTTCAGAGCGCCGACGGAGAGGCTAAGTACGTGCGTGAGGCGGAGGAGCTCATCCGGCCTGAGAGGAACACGCTGCTGGTGAGCTTCACTGACTTGGAAGGCTTCAACCAAGAGCTAGCCACGACCATACAGGAGGAGTATTACAGGTGAGCTTTCATACAGACTGCACATGTCCTGCGTTTATTGGTCACTTTTGTTTTTGTGAGTTATTTTAGAGTGAAAAGTTTACTTATACTTTTACTGTCTGCAACAATGCACATTTTCCCATTGTTTAATATAAATGGTTAACTTTGTTTGAAGAACTTTTATTTATTTATTTTGTTCCAGCAGTAAATTCTTGTTTGTTTCAGAGTTTATCCTTTCCTGTGTCGTGCTGTACGTAATGTAGCTCGGGATCATGGGAATGTCCCCCTCACCAAAGAGTTTTACGTTGCGATCCAGGACCTGCCCACCAGACACAAGTAAATGGCATTAATTACCAAAGACAGTCAGATAAACACTGAGCTGATAATGTTTCATTTGCCGACGGAAGTCATTGAAGTATTATGCCATATTTTTTTATAGGATCCGTGAGCTGTCATCTATGCGTATTGGCACTTTGGTGAGAATTAGTGGACAGGTGGTCAGGACGCATCCTGTGCACCCAGAACTGGTAAGAGATGTGGCCAAATGGGCAAAACCTAATGGTAGACTAAGTTCTTTGTAAACCTGCCTTGTACACCTCTTAAGGCATATTAAAGCCTCAATTTATTTAAAATTTGTCAGATGCCTAACGAAACCCATTTAGATTAAAAGAAGGGAAGTGCAAAATTGTAGTTCAGACAAATCATGCAGGTTTTTTTTTTTTTTTCAGGTGAGTGGGACATTTAATTGCATGGACTGCCAGGCTGTGGTTAAAGATGTTCCGCAGCAGTTTAAATACTCCCCACCGACCATCTGCAGAAACCCTGTCTGCAACAATCGTGCGCGTTTCCACCTTGACACGCACAAGTCCAAATTCATTGATTTCCAGAAGGTACTATGGGTTGCCAGTGTTTCAATGGGTAGCTGTCAAAGTTAAAAAATATTTATTATTGAAGGTATTTTGTGTGATCAGGTCCGTATCCAGGAGACACAGGCAGAGCTGCCCCGTGGTTCAATCCCCCGCTCGCTGGAGGTTGTTTTGAGGGCTGAGGCAGTGGAGACTGCTCAGGCTGGGGACCGGTGCGATTTCACAGGGACCCTCATTGTTGTGCCGGACGTCTCGCAGCTTACTACTCCAGGTACAGTATCAGTAATGTTCTTTATGCATTCACGTGCAGATTTGTGACTTGTATAGGAATGTCAAAAAAGAAAATTAAGCCATTGTTGCATAAACTGATTTTTTTTTCTGTCCAGGTGTCCGTGCAGAGACCAGTACCCGTGTGCCTGGAAGAGGACAGGGCTTTGAAGCTGAAGGTTTAAGGGGACTAAAGGCTCTAGGAGTGAGGGAGCTGTCATACAGGCTGGCCTTCCTCGCCTGCAATGTGGCGCCAACAAACCCTCGTGTATGTTTCACACATTCTGGATTTAAGTTCTTTCTTATTCCTACTACATTTAGGGTGATAACTTTTTTTTTTCTCTGGTAGTTTGGAGGCAAAGAGTTGCGAGAGGAGGAGCAAACTGCTGAAAGCATTAAGAGTCAGATGACAGAAAAAGAGTGGGAAAAGGTGTTTGAAATGAGTCAAGATAAGAACCTGTACCACAATTTATGCACTAGTCTCTTCCCCACCATCCACGGTCAGTATATCCACATTTGATTTTGGCAATAGTTAACGGGCTCATTTCTAATTTGATGTTACTGATTGTGCAGGCAATGATGAGGTTAAACGTGGTGTCTTGCTAATGCTCTTTGGAGGCGTTCCCAAGACGACCATGGAGGGCACTTCACTGAGAGGAGACGTCAATGTGTGCATTGTAGGAGACCCTAGTACTGCAAAGAGTCAGTTTCTCAAGTATGTTGAAATAGTCATTTTTATAAATGGACTGGCAATTTTCTGTTTTTTTTTTTTTTTTTTTTTTTAAACCTTCCTATTTTTACCGTGTGCAGGCATGTGGAGGAGTTCAGTCCCCGAGCAGTGTATACAAGCGGTAAAGCCAGCACTGCAGCTGGTCTAACTGCTGCTGTGGTCCGCGATGAGGAATCCCATGAGTTTGTAATTGAAGCTGGAGCCCTCATGCTGGCAGACAACGTGAGTAAAATCCGTGCAAAAATTACATTTGGTGGATAAAAGGCAATAATTCTTATACTTTCTAAAGGGTGTATGCTGCATTGATGAGTTTGACAAAATGGACCTAAAAGACCAGGTGGCCATTCATGAAGCCATGGAGCAGCAGACCATCAGCATCACTAAAGCTGGAGTCAAGGTAAACATTCAAGCCCATCATCTAACATGTTTGGGGAAAAAGCATACTGTACCACTTTGGGGATGCTTGGCTTGGGATCTCAAGCGGTCCCGTGGGTGAGTGGTTGGTTGTCCCAGTTTCGAAAAGGTGGAGCTAAATACTGTAGCCAGCTCATTAGGCAGCGTATAGACAACCAAACCCCCTACTGAGCCGACCTGTACCATACCCCACAGTGAAAACTAGGCTTAAGACCGCTTGTAACATTAAAGCCTATCCCACCCCCAATTTTTTTTTTCAGGCCACTCTTAATGCACGTACATCCATCTTGGCTGCTGCCAACCCTGTCAGCGGACGCTACGACCGCAGTAAGAGTCTGAAGCAAAATGTCAATCTAACGGCACCCATTATGAGTCGCTTTGATCTGTTCTTCATCTTGGTGGATGACTGTAATGAGGTATGCAAGTTTTCAGAGTAAAAAATACATTTGTTTTATCAAATTTTCCAATTGAACAGATGTTTATCAGGTCATCTCTGTGCTAGGTGACAGACTATGCCATTGCTAGACGCATCGTAGACCTGCACTCGCGGGTGGAGGAGTCTGTGGATAGACTTTATTCTTTGGATGAAATCCGCAGATACCTGCTGTTTGCTCGTCAGTTCAAGCCTAAGGTGTGCTTTTGTCTAACAACTGTTTGTGTTTTTGTACATTTGTTAAAGCCATTCACCATTTAACCATGTGTATAGATCTCCAGTGAATCTGAGGAGTTCATTGTGGAGCAGTACAAGCGTTTGCGTCAGCGGGATGGCTCTGGGGGCGTATCGAAGTCGGCCTGGAGGATTACAGTACGGCAGCTAGAGAGCATGATCCGTCTGTCAGAGGCCATGGCCCGGATGCACTGTTGTGATGAGGTGTGTACCAAAATATCAGTAGCCCGAAAGTGATTGGAGTTGAAATACTCTTTAAAAATTTTGTTTTTGTTACATTGGCATAATGTGCTTAAAGTACAAAAATACCAAATATGCATAATAAAGTGTTTTTTTTAAAGAATATGCATTTCAAAAATATTTTGCAAATTATTTACTGATTAACTACAGCATTACCAAATATTGATGTAATTTACCAGTGATGTCTCTGAACTGTCCCTCCAGGTTCAGCCTAAACATGTAAAGGAGGCTTTTCGTCTTCTGAACAAGTCCATTATTCGGGTTGAGACACCTGACATTAATCTGGAGCAGGAAGATGAGATGGAAGAAGAGCATCCTGAGGAAGGTACTCAAATGTTTATTGGCTAGACAGGACAAAGCACATTATGCCCTTTTCACATTATCTTGATTCACTTTTATGCTAAATTGTTTTCACAGGAAATATGCCAAATGGAGTGAATGGCCATATAGATGGCCATGTAAATGGGATTGATGGCCATGTGAACGGCCACACAGAGAGCCAGTCCAAACCTTCCCTCCGCCTGTCATTTGCCGAGTACAGACGCATCTCCAACCTCCTAGTTCTGCATCTACGCAAAGCAGAAGAGGGTAACAATCGACTCAATTTTGTTTCAAATTTGGTCATCTGGGCTCTAAATTTTGCATAGTTAATTTTTCATTTTTTGTAACTCTACAGCTGAAGAAGAGGAGGAACTGAAGAAGAGTGCTGTAGTAAACTGGTATCTGAAGGAGATTGAGGCTGATATTGAGTCTGAAGAGGATCTGATCAATAAGAAAGGACTCATAGAAAAAGTCATCCACAGGCTTGTTCATTATGTAAGTAATTATGTTCGACTTGAAGTCAACTCAATGTAAAGAGTTGTCTCTTACCAAGTATGCATCACTTATTTTCTAAGGATCACATCCTCATTGAGCTGTCTCAAGCCGGACTGAAGGGGTCTGAATCTGGGACCACAGAAGAGGCAGTTTTAGTTGTCAACCCCAACTACACCCTTGAAGACTGAAGTATTTTGATTTCTTTGTAGTTGCACTTTTGATGTAAAACGTTGGCAATTAAGTTTATTTTCAGTGTGGTTATGAATGCTCATATGTAGAGTCTACATAGCTGTAGCAGTCAAGATGTTTTGTGTTTTACTCAATTCTTGACCGCAACAAAAAGTTATTCTGGAAATCTGAGAACATGCTTGCTTGGTCAAACAGACTTGTAAATATGGTGTTCTGTCAACATGCTTAATAAACTGTTTTATTGTATTTTTGGGGTTAACCAAAAAAAGTTCATTTGTAAAATTGTGACATGAATTGGTGTTTCATTTATATAAAAATAAAAAAATAAAAACTTAAGGGACAGTTATAATGGTCTGTGTCTTTTCTGGATAAACTAGCTGTCGCTATGTGGCAGTAATGCTTCAAAACATTTAAAGTGCGCATGCGTCACTCAACCAACATGGCGGTCTTCACGACAGTAACACGGATATCTTTAAAAGGTAAAAAACGGAACGTTTCCTCGATGTGTCAGAAATGCGTTAATATTTCTCAGCAAGACTTGGTGCTGTAATTTCATGTCAGTATATTTGCAATGTTAACTTATTGAATGTCTTCGGTGTTATCCAATGTGTCCTTGCTAATTAAAACAACGATATGAATTGATACGACAACTTACGGCGATATAGGGTTATTTGAGTTGATATACATAGAAATAGCTTTAATGTACATTCTGGTCAAAACATATTTTTTTAAACCAAATGCATGTGATTTCACACTGAAATACACTGCCCATTCAAAGAAAAAACAATCGCACGCTCTAAAATCTAAAAAAGTAACCTGGCCACTCCTCCTTTGGGCACATTGCACGTTGCTGAACCTAAACCTGACCAACGGCAGTACCTCTAGAGCATAGCACTACCCCCACAGGGTTGTACAGTAGGCACTAGGCTTGATCATAATTTGTATAATAATTAGGGCTTGATGGATGCATCACCTTATTCGCCTCTCTTCTTACCCTGATGATACCCATCACTCTGGAACAGGGTAAATCTGGACTCATCAGACCACATGACCTTCCAGTCCAATCTTTATATTCCCCAGCAAATTAAAGCTTTTTTCTCCATTATCCATTCTGACAAATGGTTTTCTAAAGGCTGCACAGCTGTTTAGTCTCAACCCCTTGAGTTCCATTCATACTGTGTGTTTGTGGAAATGCTCTTCCTTTTACTATTAAACGTTTTTTTCTGACCACATTTCTTCCTTGAATATGATGGTTTCCCACTTTCCATCCAATTTAAAAAAAATGTGTTGGACAAATCGTAACTAAATGTTAGTTTCAGCAATCTCCTTAGATGTTTTTGAAACAGATTTACATCTTTTCAAATACCACAGGATGTGTCTTCTGACATAGTTGTTTAAGTTAAATAACTTGTTGCCAGCTATAACATGATCATCCATGCAGTAATTATCCAGTAGGAGGCTCTTACCTACTTGCTGCCTTAGTTAAATTAGGGGTGACTTTTTGTGTACAAATTAGAGAAGTCTTGAATTTATTTCAAAAATTACTTTAAGTCTATTGTGTCTATCTTTCTTCTCAGGTGTGTTTCTTGTCCGTGTACGATGGCTTCTGTCCCAGGCACAGTTTGCGCAACAGTTTCATGCAGCGCAAAGCCGGCCTCTGTACCTGTCTTCTGCCCCCTTCCTGTGCAGCTCCAGGCCTGACCAGCAGAGAAAACAGGACAACAGAGCCACAGAGGAGGAGGAGGAGATTGATGGTCCAGAATACATCCCCAAAAGAAAAGCCAAGAATCCCATGATAAAAATTGGATATGCGTGGTCAGTTCACTATTGTATTTATTTTACAAACAAAACCTAAAATGACTGTAGACCGTAAACTCGGAGATCAAACACAGATTCCCAGATTACCTCTAAAATGGTCCTTGTGTAAGGGCACCGCCATACAGTGATTTTACAGGGAAATACAGAGATATACCTCCATCCACCAGAGGGCAGGCTCCAAAAGAGGAAATATAAGTAGAAACCCAATGGCGACTTTACAAGAGTAAAACTCATGTTTACAGCCTGGTACAAAAGATGGCTTCGGTCTTTAGAGCTAAGTTTTTACTACATGACAACACATGCTTCTCCACAAATTTTTTTTAAGGGACTTGATGATGGGTTGAAATTTTAGGCCAACAAGCAAAAATGGTGAAAAAAAAATTAGACCATCATGTTTTCCATTCCCATTGGTGTAAATAAACCCCCAGCTTCCTTTCTCTTAGACACATTGTTATCAGAGATAATCTTCACACCTGACCATTGTCATCGGACCTCTTGCATTAAGGCATTTTCATTACCTGCAGCTTACAGGATTTCTTAGTAAACCTGCTGGTTTTACTCTGTTATGCTGATCATTGTGTCACTTCCAGGATGATTGGCCTACCCACAGGAATAATTACCTTCATTTTGGCCAAGAGACAGGTGGATAAGAACCGACTGAAGCAGCTTAAGGTCAGACAGAGGATGAGGCATTCGAATGAAGGAGAATACGAGGAGCCGCTACCACCGTCATAATCAGGACATTAAACTAGACCGATAAGTGGCATTACTGCTTATGAAAAATGTACATTTTCTGTTACTAAAAATTCTGTAAAAAGTTATCAAAATAGTGAACACTGTTGAACAGAGTAAAATAATTCAAAATAAAATCTTTATTTGTAAGAAAGTGACAAGTGTAATTGGTGATTATAAAAGGCATCTTTATGTTCTGTATAAACTTCCATTTATTTTAATTGTTTACAAAACTTTTGTGACACACTTAAATTTGGAAAAACATGACAGCCCTCCTGGCACTGAGTGAAAAAACCCATCAATAATATGAAAATAAACAGATTCCTGGATAAGGCAAGAGGTACACTAGTAAGGAACTTTAGGTACTATTGGCATTAACTAAGATTATAGATACAACAAAGGCACAAGTTGTGTATAAATAGCAACAAATTTAACAAAAATGACTGAAATTGTTAGAAATATTTACTGTAGAAATAATTAATCTAAATAAAACACTATCTACATGTTAGGCACAATTTACAATCACGATCTGCCTTGAATTAGGGCACCAAGCAAAGGATTTAGGAACACAAATTTGCTGTAGTAATAGCTTTTGTTTACCCCTGATAAATCCCATAAAAGTGCATCTTAATCTTAATTTCTTTGTTTTAATTGAAAATACTTCAGGCAGGGAATGGTCTACACTAGTAAACAGTACAGCCAACTACGTTTATCGGTTTGAGGCACCAATTATCTGCAGCAAGAAAAGGAAGATCTGGACAATGTCAACATAGAGGGAAAGAGCAGCAAACACATACTCCTCTGGGCTGAGAGAGTACTTCCTGTCGCCAATCAACAGCTGTGTATGGTACGCCAGGAACTACAAGACACAAATGTTACTTAAATATTATAAAACACTGACATTATCATAATCACCAGTGCTGAAACTAAATATATTAAAACACTTCCATCTCTTTAGACTGATATTATAAAAAAAAAAAAAATTAAATAATAGGATAGTAAACGCTCAGATATTTTAAATTCACTCACCATAGTGAAGACAATGGCCCCAATTGCTGCGTAGAGCATGTGGAGCCACAACATCTGTAACAAAAACAAACTTTCAGTAAAGTTAGTTATTACTATTGTTATTAGTATTGATGCTATTATACAATGCACTCACATATTTGAAGGACAGAACAATGACAGAAATAATTCCAGTCACAAACATTACGATCCCAAGGACGCAGAACAGGCCCTGGCACTTGGTGAAGTCAACCTGGAAAAGTGAAACCACCACTTGCTTTGTAAATAATCACGACCACAGAAACATACTTGAGCCAATAGCTAGCAATAAGCTCGGCAGACATTTTCTACCTTTGTCTGGAAACAGAAGACTGTGACGGCGATACAGACAACAGCAGTGATGACCAGAGCCATGAACACAGCCTTAGTGCTATAGAAACTAAAAAGTAAACACACAGGCAGATTGTTATAGTTAAGACTGATTTTGCACACACACACACCATTAAGTACTTTGTTTTGGTTGGCTATTAGGATATGGTTCCAGTCATATAGGACAAAGCCAGAGTCTGAATTGTCAAAAAACAAAGAGGGGGCTTTTAGTTGCAAACAAGGACAACAGTTCAATCATCTAATAAAAACTGTAAAACTCACAGCAGGTGGACCATACAATTTATGTAATAATAATAATAATATTAAATAAAAATGATCTGTGAAAATAGTGACTGTAAGAAATTATGAAAAATATTAATGGATAAGGATGTTCAGCTTATCATGGCAACCTTTGGCCTATTATAAAATGGTGATTCTCTCATTCAGATTCCTCCATTGATTGGTTGGTAAACATAACTTTGAATCAAAAGCGGCAGAAAATCACATTGAGACAGTCTATTTCAGCTTGTGTAAGTAGATGACTACATCTACTTACACAACAAATCAGCTCATAACTTAAAAATAATAGAGAAAGGGGAAGCAAAGTAAACACAGTATAACTATTGGCAATGTATTCAGGCAATGATTAACATCAAAGATAATTGTAGGATAGCACTGGTCTAACACTGAATTCAGTCCATTTTAATTATACTTTAGATTATCCCGCTACAAAGTCAATGTTTTCAGCTCACAAATATGAGAAGCAGAATCATGTTCCATGGGAACTTCCTCCTACAAAAAAAAAAAAGAAGTCAGTTATTAACCCTGTTTAATGTTCTGATGCATTGATTATGAATTTGTTTTTATGTTTTGAGAGGTTAGACTCACCTGGGCCCTGTGCAGCAGACGATCACTAAGTGGGTGACAAAGTATGTAGCACTAATAAGCAGAGATAAAGGCCTTCATTTAGATTCATTCATTTGAATTTGCAATTTAATAAATAATGATACTGATATTCCTACAATGAAGCCCAGTAGATCGCCTGATTTTTCTGAACAAAAGTCCTTACAGGTTCACTTTACGGGGAAAAAAAAATAGGTCAAAGATTAGCATGGATACAAAAAGACACATTTGAATATACACCTCAAACTCACACAAACGTGAAGACAGCAACAATCCCTGTGGTGAGAAGGAGCTGAGCTGTCAGAATCATATACACCTGAAAAAGAGGATAATACAAGTTGTGCTCATAAGTTACCCCTGGCAGAATTAGATTTTCTTTGGCCATTTTACAGAGGATATATGAATACCACTAGGTAAAGCCACTTATTGTCAAACAATTGTGTTTACTCTTTATAAATCATAATGGAAACTACCCAAATGACCCTTATAAAAAGTTTACACACACACACACACACACACACACACACACACACACACACACACACACACACACACACACACACACACACACACACACACACACACACACACACACACACACACACACACACACACACACACACACACACCAAATTCATATTTGACATGAGACCTTCATCCTCAACTGTGATCTGCTTGCTTGTAATTCTGTTGAAACCAAACCAAGTTCAGGTACACAAATATTTCAGCCACAACTGTCAAGAAAATTGTTCAGAATACAAAGAAAAACCACTTAATTTCAGCTGAAATACAAGACTCTAAAAAAAAAGGTGGTGTGGCTGTTTCAAGATGCACAATTAGTAGGCACTTGCAGAAAAATGTGCTGCATGGTCAAGTTGCCAGAGGAAACCTATTACTACGCAAATGCCACAAAGCATCCCACTTACAATACGCCAAACAGCACAGAGACAAGCCTCAAAACTTCTGGAACAAAGTGATTTGGAGTGGAGACCTAAATTTTACCAAAAATGTTACATTTGCAGAGGAGTCAACAAGGCCTATGATGAAAGGTACACCATTCCTACTGTGAAACCATTTAGGTGGATCGCTGATGTTTTGGGCATGTGTGAGCTACAAAAGGCACAGGTCAAAATTGATGGCAAGATGAATTCAGCATGTTATCAGAAAATACTGGAGGAAAATATTCACTCATCAGCCCGGAAGCTGCGCATGGGACTTCAAGTTATCATTGATGTTAGTGGTGGCAATACAAGGTATTAAGAACTGGGATATGTAAACTTGGGGTTCAGTTGCTCAGTGGTAGAGCTGTCATCCTTCAAACAGAAGGTAGGCGGTTCGATTCCCACTCTCCCCACAGTTCATACTGTCGTTGTGTCCTTGGGCAAGAAACTTAACCCACCTTGACCCCGGTGGTGTTCCAACTGTCGTAACACTGGTAATTAGAAACTTAATGCAAGTTGCTATGAATGAAAGCGTCAGCTAAAATGACTAAAAATGTAAAATGTAACACTGGAGAATAAAAAAATGCTTCATGTAAATCGTTTTGGATAAAAGCGTCTGCTAAATGACTAAATATAAACTTTTGATTAGGGTCATTTGGGTAGTTTCTGTTGTCATTGTGATTTAAAAAGAGTAAGTAACACAACACAAGTAACACAATTGTTTGACAATAAATGGCTTCACTCAACCACTAACTATAAGTGAAAGAAAAGTGATAAAAAATGCCCGGACAATCACAAATTCTGCCAGGGTGTGTAAACTGTATGCTAATGTACAACTTGAACTCATTTTCAGGCACTTTCTCATTGTAATAGTTTTGAATAGTTCTGCACCAATTATGTTGTTGTATATGTTTTTAATATCATGTGCCCCACATAGTGCCTAATTATTACTCAGTGAATTGTAAAGCAGTTAGTTTATGCAAAAAATTAAAAGTCAGCTTAATATTTTTATGATCTTTTACCTTTCTGATGAAAGTATGTCGAATGCTCACACTGTCCCAGCCACCGTCACTTGCAGCAAACCCATCACCTGTCCCAGCACACAAAGAGTATTTAGCCCTAATGTAACATGAAATATCTCAAGCTAAACTCATACATCTATCTAGATAAGATAGATATATATAGATAAGATAGATTAGATAGATATAGTACAACCAGAGTCAATCTACAGCGCATCCGGAAACCATTCACAGCGCTTCACTTTTTCCAAGCCATCAAGTCCAAGCAATGATGTGGCGGCACAAACAGGAAGAGGCGGGTTTTTAAATTTGACAAATGCAACATGTAAAATGCAAATGTCTTCTACCATTGCAAGCATTGATGCCAACGATAAAAAAATGTGGCACTAAAGGATTTTCTGGAAGGAAAAGACTCTTTTCATCGACCGATGATCTTGTTTCATTAATTAATTTAGTGTTTGTTAATGTTGCTTTTATTTGTAGATTCACAAACGGCTGCAAAAATTTGTTGTTCCTTCAAATCAGCCGCACTCTATGATTGGCTAAAACAAATAATGGTAGGCGGATACTAGTTGGTGCTTCATCCAATCACCTAACAAGTTTCCGACAGAAGGGGCCTCCCTTTTCCAAAGGGGTTCAAGGGGAGCCTTCCCAGATGGTTCTGTGAAACAGAATTAGTAATGTTAGGAGTCAGGTTAACACCTGTCATATATATATATATATATATATAGATATAGATAGATATATCTATCTATCTATCTATCTATCTATCTATCTATCTATCTATCTATCTATCTATATATATATATAGATAGATAGATATCTATATATATATATAGCATTAGACTTAAAAAGACTTGAGGTTGTAATTAGAGCCAAAGGTGCTTTAATAAAGTATTGAGCAAAAGCTGTGAATACTTATGTACATGTGCTTTTTTTTGTTTTTTATTTTGAATAAATTTGCAAATAATTCAAACAACCTTCTGTCATGTTGCCATTATGGGGTATTGTTTGTAGAATTTTAAAGACAAATAATGAATTTAATAGGATTTTGGAATAAGACTGTAACATAACACAATGTGGACAAAGTGAAGCTGTGAAAAACTTTCCGGATGCGCTGTATGTGAACTAAAACTTAATGTTACCGGACTCCAGGACACTAGATGGGATGGTGGGCGGGATCATAGGAGGCATGGGAGGGCAAGTGGGAGGTCCGCCAGCGTGAGGTTGTCCTGGGTACGGGCCAGGTGGGTAGCCTGGCCCATACCCAGCGTGATCGTCGATGCGGGACAGCTTAAGCCGGTCCATTGCTGAAGATCAGCGTGAGGTTGTCCTGGGTACGGGCCAAGTGGGTGGCCTGGCTCATACCCTGGCTGCCCTGTGAATAGGGGGGCATTAGGAGTGGAAGGGTATGGGGCAGTGGGTTGATGACCACCATAATCTGGGAAGCCATAGGAAGGGGGTGGAGGACAGTTCCCGCCCTGAGAATACAGCAGCCCGTTGGGGTCATCGTAACCTGGAGGATAGTCCGACCGGGACATGATCTGTGAAGAGGGAGTGAGGTGTGACAGAAAGTACCAACAGAAAACACGCTGGTTCCAGAAAGATAAACAAAAAAATGTCCCAAAAAAATGTAAATTACTGTAAAAATGTGTCCAAAAATAACAAAAAAATGTAAGTCATGAAATGGTTAACTGTTTAGATTTTTTAATGCCTACAATATATTTTGTTTAAAAAAATTGTTTCACATTTTTGAGGTTTGATTTAGTTGATTGATTTGGTGCAAATTGAAAACAAATAATAAAATTAAACATCCTTTAAAAGGAGAACAATGGAATAGACTAGAACTACTTTTGTTCTCACACATACTACACCCAGCAGTCAATATAAGAGACGTTCATGAACCTATGACAATTGTTTCTATTCTGACTTTGTCCTGAGATCTAGGGAAAGGGAAACAAGCACAAGCAGAAGGCTGGCTCCACCTTGTAAGGCTAAGGCCAAGTAACAGGGCAGTATGGAAAAACTGTTCCAGACACTGTGACAATAAAAGGAGCCACTTAAAACCAGTAAAGGCCACACCTTTTACAAAACTGCCGTCACAAGATTGCAGTTATGCTATGCTTAGTTATGCTTAGTTGTCATCACGTGAAAAGTGAGGGTTGTTAGTGTTTTTGTCTGTGTATCAGGACAAAGTTCTTACATCTTTCTCTAAATAAGTGAGCCAATACAGAAAAATACAGGGAAACCCAATTTGTCTGAGGTTAATTACTTTCATTACAGTTATTTGAAACCCACTAAGTTTAATCCTTGCCTAATTTATTGATAATATCCAATTTACCATGGTCTATTAAAAATGTTCTGTCTATTGCAAAGCCCCACAAATACAATTACAGTTGTCAAAAAAGGAAGTTAAGGAAAACAATACATCCTTTACATATTTAAACAGATCCTTTTTAGAACAGTCCCTGTCCGCAAGGTCGAAAGCTTCAACCATTGATTACCAAAGCAATCCAAAAAGATTAAAATCTTGGCTTGGATTCGTTTGTAAAAAAATAATATGTGCCGTGTCTAAATATGAGAAACATGGGCACCCTTAGTGTGCTGACATTTGTAGTTCCACTGAATGAACATAAATAAAGTTAACAGAAAGAATTTTTATTTGTCCATCCATCCCCAGGTAAATATCTCAGACAAAGTAACTCATGATTAAACTACCCAATTTCGAAAATGAATGCAAAGTGACTAGGTTTTTTTTTTTAGTGAATATGCTGCTCGCCCTGTTTAGTCTAACTTGAGTTCACACCATAGATTGTATAAATAGGTTCACACACCAAAAGCCTTTTCAAGCGAGTCCTACCCTCCACACGTTAGCATCCCGTGAACAAGGCTAACTATTTCCAACATTTATTGGCCTTTGTAGCCATTAGTATAATTATTACAGCACTGTTTGTAGCATTTTTAGCTTGTTATTGAACATAAAAGACACGAAGCGTCACTTACCGATTATATCGTTACCTATTTAAAGTCAAATTTAACTTTATCCTTAGCGGTCAGACAATTTTAAGCCGTTTTCTGGCGTAACGTTATGTCTCCAGCAAGGCGGGCCAGTGATATGTCAGAGCAGTGAGGAGCATTTCCTGGAACAGCAGGGTGGAGTCCCATGAAATCCACACTAACAGCTATGTGTAATGTAAATGAGCCCTAGTACAAACAGCCCAGCAGGTTGTTAGAAGCTAAGCTGACTCACTGTAGATTCTACAATGTAGAACACTCTCAGCTTATTGTTTAAGGTTGTGGCATCTTACAATTGCGCTTTAGTTGTTTTTTTCCCCTGTTGAATTCCTTTAGACTTACTTGCTTGGTGGCTTATAGCCCAACCTAACGTTACTTTTCTTTCCGCTGTGGAAATTTTTAGCTAACGTTAACCTTGCCGTTAGGGTTAATATAGTATGAAATATATTTAACCGAATATTTGACAGTTAGCTTCCGCTAACATTTTGACAAACCTTTCACACTAGCTAACGTTACATAATAAAACATGTTCTTGAAAAGCACCTACCTTTTAAAATACTAATCCGCAAACATTTTTTTCAACACTTTAGGTTGCTAGTTACCTTTTTGGTGAGTTATCTCAGTAGGCTTATAAAGTTATGTGGTCTACATTAAAAATTCTATAAGAAATGTAGTGAAAACTCTTTTTAGATTTAATTTGAATACTATTTTAATATTTAGGCCAATTACAAGAAAAATAATGACATTTTACAAAAATAGGCCTACATAAGAGTCAAAATTGGAGACAGTCTCTCAAACATATCGAAGCACCAACTTCTTGGTAAGGGTGTATTTTGGCTGTGGCATTTGTTTATAGGACAAAAACTCTCCTTTGCTGATGTTCCTGTTCACTCGTGTCAGAACTGTGTGGATATCATCCATTTCCAAGCTGCAGAAAAAACGTTGTTACAACAGCTGTTCACCACGTTCCATGCTTGTCCTTTTCAAATGTAGTGATCTCTTACCTTTGTGCTGATCTATTCAGTTGCTTGCATAGCTCCTGGATGTAAATAGACCCTGTGGTTATGCTTCGAAATGACTTGCACTCAGGGACAGTGGCCATGCCAATCAGAAAGTCAGCATCAGAAGGCACTGTCTCACCATGCACGGGACCTGCATCCTCTTCCAGGCTGTGCTTTCTCTCATGCTCTTTTGGCTTTAGGGCGCAGGGCAATGATCCTTTTTGGTAGCTGCTACCCTGACAAGCTTGAAAAAAGAACAATTTTGGCTTTCCTGCCAATGTGCGTGCATTCTCACTGGTGAAGGGCTGTGTCAGGTCTCGCAGGTCAACCCTTATTTCATCTGAGCCAAAGACGCAACCATGTTCTCCATGAGAGAGGACACATACCACCTGAAGCCACAGACAACTTTAAATCCATTAATCGTGTTTTTAATAATTATTTAGTTCTGTTCACTTATTTATCAAAAGTGAAAAGCACATTGTTGTTGAATATCTACTTACCAAAGCATCCTCATTATAAAAATCCCTTCCGGCTAATTTTCTTACTAGGTTTTTCATTTCAGCAGCTGTCAGGTTGTTGTGTATTTCAACTTCAAAACCAAGAGACGTGAAGGTTTCATTGAGAACTCCTTTGAGGAAAAAAAGGGAAGAAAATGTAAATTAAACATAGACGCAAGTGATTGTTTTCATGTTTTTCATACTTGCATCCTCCTGAGTTCCTACTCGAATTCTCAGCTCTCGGTTAAACTCCTCGTTGTTGATGACCACACACAGACCATGAGGGTTATGAGTCAGAGTATAGTACTCTGTCTAAACACAACCACATATGAAATGGTAAGAATCATAAAGATTAGAGAAATTAAAGTTATAATACATTGTAATTTTAATTTTATTGTGTATACTTCATCGACCGAAGAGATTCTTTTTGTTATTGCCTCTGCATCAGAGAAAATACTTTCATTTGCTGCAAAAAAAATAAAAAACATGCAATTATGATTTAGGAAGGATTCATTTTAAACCTTTGTGTGTGTGGAAAGGATGTAAACAAATGTGTGTTTGCCTATGATTTTATTTCATTGTGCATTGTGGATGTCAGAGAAGGAAACATACCGTTTTGCCGACTCTCAGATACGGACAAAGAACCTTGTGCTGTTTGATTTGAGGTGTTCTGGGAAAAGTAAAGTCCTGTGTCAGCACTACATTACAAACACTTAAACAACCCATACAGTTTTACCAATATAACACAGACCTGGTAATCTCTGCTGAAATGGGGTTCTGATGTCAATGGAGGTTGAAGTTGTAGCCCTGCAAACATACTATTAGAATATTCCACAACAGATAAAGATTCAAAAAGTATATTAAAAATGTTTTTTCACACTTCTCATGTAGTTTTGGACAGTTCCAGCCAGCTGTTGATCAAACACCCGTAGTACAGTGTACAGCTCATTCAAATTCATATTTGACATGAGACCTTTCTTTTCCATTTCAGCAAACACATCTAAGGCTGTCTGTCAGAAACAAAGGACTAGTTAGTCAAGATAAGTCTTTTAAGTGATAAAAGGCTACTCAACAAAGTCCCTCTTGAACCATCCTGTCATTGTCATGTAATATAATTCAGAAACAATTTACATAATATAATTTGTAAATATGTTACATTTGTTTTAATAAAGCATAACTTTATACCATCAACAAATATTCATTGCAGTTCTGAAAGATGTGTGTAATTTAAAAGACTAAAAGACTGTTTATTTACTTTGCACATCTCTGTTTGTCTTCTGCCCAGCTTGTCTTCCAATAAAAACTTCATATTCTCAAGGTTTTCCTTTGTTATGTCCTCATGTATTTGATATAGCATCACCCTGACAGATGTATGAACAAAGAGCACATTAGGAGACAACCGGATATTGTTGTTTTAGTTCAATTGTCTTATTAAATATACCTGTATTGTGACAGCACAGGATTTGCATCAGTTTCTGTCCACTGACTATCATCTGTCCTTAAGAGGTTTACGAGATCCGCTCGACCAATGGTTTGGAGCAGCTCAGAAAGGAAAACCTCATTTCCCAGAAGACCCTTTTCTTCTAATCTTAAAAACAACACCTTGGCATCATTAACCTGTCAATAAAAATAAAAAAATTCACACAAATATGTCAATTATATGAACGTTATTAAGTCATTTGAAAAACTAAATGTCCTAAACAAGTAATGGAGGGATAAACTCACTTTCTCCAGGCGTTTTCTGTTCACAACATCACGGCACAAAAAACAAAGAGCATCCACCTCTGACGACTCTAATTCCTCGTCGATGCGGGACAGTTTAAGCCGGTCCATTGCTGTCTTGCTTGGATTAGCTCAGTGTTCTACAGAAAATAGCAATGTGTAAGGAAAGTTTGCAGTATTTAGAAACCATGTCTATAATCCAAATTTTATTTAAAATTAAATAACAGATTCATTTTACTTTTAAAATTACATTTCCTTTCACCGGTATTTCTAAACTAACGCATATTTCAGGTTGTTTACCGGTTTAATGGAAGATCAATGGCCGAGGTGCAGCAACGCCCTAAAATGCCCCCAAACTACCGACAGACATGAACTGGCAGTTATAAACTTTACATAGCAGTCAATGGCAGTGAAGTACAATATTTTATTTATGATAATAAATACATTTTTACTCAGAGTTAGCAAAGTTAAAACTTACCGCGTAGCCTACTACAGTGTTCAATTTAACTTTGCTTTTCAAAGTAAGCTTGACGATTAAACTTAAACTCATTCTTTAGAAATAAGTCAAACTGAAAACTTTAGGATCATGTGACTATAACTTATAAATAACTTACCGTAACTATTTACAAAGACTACTAAAACTTTCTGCTGTGTCAATCACCTAGCATCCCGTAGTTTCATTTTAGAAGGAAATGAACACGGACGCTTCCGCCGAAAGAGAAAAACAAAAAATCCTCACACAATAGAAAATGTAGCACAGCAATACAATTAATACCTCTTAATTTTAAATAAACTTATAATAAATACAATGACATCGATTACCCATTTCCCTTTTGTCCGGGAAATTGTGGGCAACAAATTATAGAACATTTGTGAAGAGGTATGCCGCCCTCCAGTGGCCACAGAGTTCAATTTATAAAAGTAATACAGGTTAAGGTTTGCAGCATTTCGCATCGATGATGCATTGAATCTTCACAATTTGGCCATTTCTATCCATAACAAACTTTATTTCTTAGGATGGTAAAGAATAAGGACATATTTGTTCTGGACCATTACAAAAAAACACTTTTGATCATATTTATGTTAATAAGGTACTTACTAAGTTTTCAGAGCCCCCAAAGCAATATATCTCTTAAATGTTTTACAATGTATTTTCATCAAAGACAAACACTTTAGTTTATCATGAAAGTCCAAGTTTACCATTCCAAACCAGTCTATAGCACTTTATCTTTATTAAACTAAGGTTTAGATAAACTAGACATTTTAGATCAAACAAAACCTACACTTTTATTGTAGGTCTACTGCTGATTTCCCTAATCTTCTGCAGTGTCTAAGTTAATAATTACTATTATTACAGTGATGAGGGTAACATTTACCAAATAATGTGTCTCACAATGGCTCTTGTTGTTTTGAACCCTGGCAAAAACACAACAAAAGCACAATGCAAGTTTATGTTTAAGGAATGACTGCTTGAGGAATTTCTCGCTGAGGATGACTGGAGGCAAATGGGTGGAAGTACTCTTGAGCGAATTGGAAGACATCATCTGGTTTCCTCAGAAGCAGAAACTGCACAAAGTCAGATGTCAATGCCCGAATCTCAGGATGGCTTCTCAAATAAGAGGCAATGCCTGCCTTTATCTCATCCTGCCCCAGGAAAAAAAAAAAACAAGTAAATCATCATAATATTCTTTATTCATAAATATTTTAGTTAAAAAAACTACTTTTCTATCCATAAACTTGGATTGCATCTGCATGTCTTCCTCCCACACCAGGGGCATCTTCTCAAACTCTACCACTATTACAAACACCACAACAATAACACATTACAAATTTAGCAAATCTAGTGTGAGTGTGTGTTTGTGAATTAACAGCTCAGCTACCCTTCTGCTGTGATGGAAGCTGCTGAATCCTCATAGCCATTGGAGAGCCAAGCTGAACTCTGCTGGTCATGTGCCTAAACATTACCAAAATGAAGTAGAAGCAAAGAGGTTGAATTACAAGTTATCATTAATCCATGTATTTCTATACAATCCAAACTGACAAATTTACAGCTTGTATATTGTTTCCCCAACAAAACACATTGCTGCCGATAAGTATTAACATATTGACATTGACAAGATTACCCATCCGGCAGGAAGTGGCAGTGCCATATTCTGGGACTATCCTCTAGAGAGTAAGGTGTCTGTTTTATGCCAAACACCTTCACACACTCACCACCAACCTCTTGCTGCTCCATACCCAGCTCACTCTGACAACACAGACAGCAAAAAGTGTTAGGCAGATGACTGTAGTTTTCTTAACCTCAATTTGTGACATTAACATAATAAACAATATAATAGACAGTAAAGTATACACGTATAATGGGCTTCAAATATACTGTCAGTGTCATTAGAACCAGTAAGTATCCCAAAGTTTAGTGGTACTGGTATAAATGTAAGTTACATACAAAGGTGGCATTGTTAATCTGTAAACTCTGATCAATGGAGATGAAGTTCATGTTTTCTGTCACTTTCTTCCTTAAAGCAAACAGACGCATTAGCAGTAAGCTGGATCCCTCGGTTACAAGCCCTCTACCAACAGATGTGGGGTAAGAAACACTTTCCTCTGTCACCTTCTGCAAGACAAACACAGAATATACTAACAAATGAAGCCAGTGTTTTATACATTGTGTGGTTTGTATCTGTTGAGAACACCATGACTTCTCACCTGTCCTTCAGTAGTAAATTTGTTGATTAAAATGTGCCCATCACGCTCAACTATATGGCACCTCTTCTCCAAGCTACAGTCCTCAAGCTAAAGGTGTTGGAAAGGCATTCTACAATAAATTACTCAATTTCACACTTTAAGAGAACATCAAAACAGCAGAAACCCCTTAATAAATCAAAATGAAAATGTACTGCTTCCAGACAAACTACTTCTGGCACAAACAGCTTCTAAATTTAAAATGTTACTTTATTTATTGCAGGTTGCATCTTATCAAACGTGTCTCACCTTCATATACTCATGGTAGTCTTCTTCCAGCACCTCCAGGTCACAGGCAACATAGGCTTTAAACGCATAATGAAGTCAAGAGTAAAACATTATCAAGTGAACAAAGACAATGATGTAGAATAATGGTGGCCTCTCCTCACCTGTCACTGAAGTCCCACAGGGTGATTCTCCAATTGCTCCGTGGCTCTGCGCATGCACTAACATACAGGGCTGCTGAGCTCTGCTGGTAAACTCCACAGTTAAACTGAACTTACCAAGATCTTGGCCACTTTCAGATACAATGACAAGATTGTCTGTAAAAACACACTTCTGCAGCTCTGTGGGCTCTAAGGGTAACATAAAAGTGTGTAAATAGGTGTTGAATATTTAGTTGGAGTAAAAAAAATAAACATAGTTATTATTGTAACAAATTATCAACACAACAACTATTTTGATGACTTTATAAAATGACTCTTAATCCACCCTTTAATATACTATAGCCTTAGCTGGAAACACAACATAAACCTTAAACCTACTTTCTAAAAAAATATTTCTGCAGTCCTGATTTTATAGAATATGTATTGTATAGCTTACATTGCTTTTGACTGACAACATTGAAAACTACCTACTGGCCTACAGTAGCACCTAATTATAACTGCGAACATTGTATGTTACTTTAGGTGTTTGGGCCTATTCAGTCTTATATCTGGGTCTATCACTGCTAATTTGCAGCAGGAGCAACAATATGTCAAAACCAGGTGGTAAAAACTCTATGCAGTGCTTCCCTGTTTTTTTTTTTTTTCCCCACTTACCGATGTTGGCCATGAATGCAACCGCTTCTTTAGAGGCGCTTATGACCTCTTCTTGGAAAAGTCCATCGATGTTCTCTGACTGTCCGGCAATATTGACGTTTTCCATCTCTAAAAGGGTTCTTATTAAAACAGGTGGAAATTATGTCAAATGTAACACACATTAACCTACCACGTCGATGTTTTTGATAATTTTGGGGCCAACAAGTGTTTGCAGTCACTTCAGTGTCCTTTCAGAAAAGAAGCCTTGTTGTCTTGGCAACCACACCTTTATTACCGTAAATACACCGTCAAATGCGAAACAGGAAAAACTTAAAAGGCGTACATGTTGTTCAATGTCTAACCCTATCTCTAGTACCCTTATTATGGAACCATAGAAAAAATATTACATACATACAATACACAATACATACATATTATTCCAGACCTCTTAATCACAAATATATATGATCAAAATAATCATACAAAAAGACCAAACAGTAACTATATTTATTGTTACATCCTTGAAATATAATACAGCAACATACAGTATTAAATGTATGTGTACAGGACAATCAAATTAAATTATATTTTTACAACTGTAATATTTTTTATGAATTACACTTGTGGTGCACAGTGGCAGACTGGTAAGCATGCTTGCTTCACAGCTTCTCTGAGTGGAGTCTGGTTGACATGACTGTATACTGTATATCAGTACATGTCTCTTAGTGTTTGCCATGATTGAATCATCCAGAGTGTACCCCACTTCACACCCAAACAGGGCTACCCCAAACAGAATAAGCTAAAGATCTAAAAGTATGTATAAAATGTATGGTTTCTAATAAAAATGTATTTTAATTGTGACATGTAGTGTTTAATGGAAACACTAGTTTCTTTCTCAGAGTGTAATGGACCTCAGGCATCTGCTTGAATAGACCTGGGTTATCTCGGTTGCCCTCTTTCAGACTTACTTCATTGTTGACACTTTGCAGGATGGAGTGAATGTCTTCACCCCTAAAATAAAATTAAACAGTAAATGAACTGCTATTTCTACTTAATAATGTAGTATTAATCCTTGAATGCAACATTTACCTTAGACATCTTGTCTTCAGCTGCTGACATAAAGACTGAATGAACCAGCTGCCATTTACTGGATCTCGGAATGAAACACAATCTTCAACAGTTGCAACAGCGACCAGTACATCAGCTTCCTCGGGAACAGAACATGAATGGCACTCGTCTGTCTCTAGGTCTTCTAACATTACCCCACGCTCAAAATTTTTCCCTGACAGGCCTGGATCAGAAAAACTTTGGGTTTAGCAGTGAGGGGCGAGTGGTTTGTCACTCTAAATGTCCTTGTAATATCTTTAATAGAAAGGGGCTTCCTATCAGTGCCATAGACCACCCCTTTATTTCCATGCGTTAAGATACAACAGATGAAGACGTCCCCATGCTTGGGAGGCTGCTGAAGATTGATAAATCTCCCGCTGGACCACTGCTTCACATTGAACTGCTCCAGCGCAGAGGTGTCACTCAGATCGGAGAAGCATTTCAGTGCCTGATTCATCTCGTCCATTGTTTGGTCTTCACACATCAGAATTTTGAATCCTACCCAGCTAAACACCTCTGCTAAACACTCTGTTAGAAAAAGACATATTTAGAAAATGTGAACTTGAAATCTATAACAACAGGATAAAGGTAACGTGTATCGTACCAGCATCTCTTTCTGTTCCACGTCGCATTGTGCCATCTTTAAAGTTTATGTTGTTCAAGATCAAACAAAGGCCAGTGGGAAGCTGTCGACCTGATAGGACTCGTCCTTAAAACAATAAAAATAATGTTTTTAACACTTAAGCAGGTAAAAATGATGTAGGCTACATAGTCCAGCAAAGCAAATTCAACACTAAAATCCTGTTATATTTTACATCAGTCTCCTCACACTGAAGACCTCTCAGTAAATTGATGTAATGTCTCTCTCTCTCTTACATCTTTCTTAGACTCAGGGACACGCATAGTATTTTGTCCTGCTAGACTTCTCCTCAATCAACCATCAGATCATGGTAAACAGACTGAGAGATCTGATCGGGATGTTTGGGCCTGTGCTAGATTGGTTTTCCTCTTGGCTGGTAGGAGTTTTCCGAGGTAGGACCTGACATGCGGCTCTTTGCTGATGATATTCAGCTCTGTTGTTCATTTATGCCTTCCGAGACCCACAAACTGAGCTCCTTAATGAACTGCCTATCGCAAATAAAACGGTGGTTAAGCGATAACTATCTACAATTTAACTCAAATAAAACTGAGACCCTTATGAGACCCTTATATACAGATATTGCTATCCCTGTCATAAAAGAACACCTAGGCGACCTGAGCCGCTCTGCAAAATCCACCTTGAGAAATCTATTTGATTTTGATGAGTCAATGTCTCTGGAATAACATTTTTCCAACTGCGCAACATCTCTAAACTCAAATCAATGGTTTTGAAAGACAAGCTAGAGATGATAATACATGCTTTTGTCTCCTCACAATTAGACTACTGTCACAAAGATCAGAGGAATGGTTAGGTACCGACTGGAACTGCCCTTAAATGGTTTCAGTCCTATCTTGACGACATTAAGTACTTTGTTTTGGTTGGCCCTTATTATTCAATCTTTACATGCTCCCTTTAGGCCAATTAATATGCAGCTGTGACGTATCCTACCATAATTATGCAGATGACATTCAGATTTTAATTTCACTCACAGTAGGTGGACCAATCCAATCATTGTGTCACTGCCATTAAACAGATTGATGTGAAAATAAATATATTTTCTCATATAATTTTCTCCAACTGAACAGAAACATGTCTGAACTAATCATCTTTGGGCCACAGAAACAAAGAGAAAGTGTCAGCACTTAAAAATCTTGGGGTTATAATGGACTCCACAGTTACGGTAAATTACATCATCAGCACTTTATCACCTTAAAAACATTTCCAAATCCAAACGGATAATGTCTCAACCAGCCCTAGATAGACTTATCCATGCTTTTATCTCCAGCAGGTTAGATTACTGTAATGGCCTGCTCACTAGTCTCTAAAAAAACAAGGGTTAAGACAGCTGCAGTATATTTAGAATGCTGTTGCTCGGGTTCTAACTAAAACCAAGAAGTACAACCACATGACAAACATATAGTTTTATCACTGTACAGAACTTCTCAATTCTAGGTCAAACTCCTCACTGTTGATGACCACACACAGACCATGAGAGGTATGAGTTAGAGGATAGTTCTCTGTCTAAACACCACATTTGAAATGGTAAGAATCATAAAGATTTGACAAATTTGTTACAACAATGTAATTTCAATTTTATTGCGTATACCTCATCGACTGGAGAGATTATTTTTGTTGTTGCCTCTTTGCCTTTTATTTGATTGTGCATTGTGGATGTCGGAGAAGGAGACATATGGTTTTGACTCTCAGATACAGACAGAGGAGCTGGTGCTGTATAATTTGAGGTGTTCTGGGAGAAGTAAAGTCCTGTGTCAGCACTACATTACAAACACTTAAACAACAAATACAGTTTACCAATATAACACAGACCTGGTAATCTCTGCTGAAATGGGGTTTTGACGTCAATGGAGGTTGAAGTTGTAGCCCTGCAAACATACTATTAGTATATTTCACAACAGATAAAGATTCAGAAAGTATATTAAAAATGTTTTTCACACTTTCTATGTAGTTTTGGACAGTTCCTGCCAGCTGTTGATTAAACACCCGTAGTACAGTGTACAGCTCATTCAAATTCATATTTGACATGAGACCTTTCTTTTCCATTTCAGCAAACACATCTAAGGCTGTCTGTCAGAAACAAAGGACTAGTTAGTCAAGATAAGTCTTTTAAGTGATAAAAGGCTACTCAACAAAGTCCCTCTTGAACCATCCTGTCACTGTCATGTAATATAATTCAGAAACAATTTACTTAATATAATTTGTAAATATTTTACATTTGTTTTAATGAAGCACAACTTTATACCAACAACAAATATTCATTGCAGTTCTGAAAGATGTGTGTAATTTAAAAGACTAAAAGACTGTTTATTTACTTTGCACATCTCTGTTTGTCTTCTGCCCAGCTTGTCTTTCAATAAAACCTTCATATTCTCAAGGTTTTTCTTTGTTATGTCCTCATGTATTTGATATAGCATCACCCTGACAGATGTATGAACAAAGAGCACATTAGGAGACAGCCGGATATTGTTGTTTTAGTTCAATTGTCTTATTAAGTATACCTGTATTGTGACAGCATAGGATTTGCATCAGTTTCTGTCCACTAACTATCATCTGTCCTTAAGAGGTTTACGAGATCCGCTCGACCAATGGTTTGGAGCAGCTCAGAAAGGAAAACCTCATTTACCAGAAGACCCTTTTCTTCTAATCTTAAAAACAACACCTTGGCATCATTAACCTGTCAATAAAAATCACACAAATGTGTCAATTATATGAATGTTAATAAGTCATTTGAAAAACTAAATGTAATGGAGGGATAAACTCACTTTCTCCAGACTTTTTCTGTTCACAACATCACGGCACAAAAAACAAAGAGCATCCACCTCTGACGACTCTAATTCCTCGTCGATGCGGGACAGCTTAAGCCGGTCCATTGCTGTCTTGCTTGAATCAGCTCAGTGTTCTACAGAAAATAGCAATGTGTAAGGAAAGTTTGCAGTATTTAGAAACCAGGGTACCTCAAGTAAAATGTGTAACAGGAGCTAAACAAGTGTAGAAGACATAAAAGCTATAACTTTACATAAATTACTTTATCACTATTTGGCTTGGAGGTTTGTATATCACTCTCTTGAACTATATCCGCATGGAGTGAGAGAAAGATCCACTGTATGTAAATTATGGTAAAGTGACAAAATAAGAACTAACATGTACGTGGTAGTTACTTATGGGTGTTAGTTTTGAATGCCTATGATCGAAATTTTATTTAAGATTAATTAACAGATTAATTTTACTTTTAAAAGTACATTTCCTTTCACCGGTATTTCTAAACTAACGCATAGTTCAGGTTGTTTACCGGTTTAATGCATCAAGATCAAGCCCTAAATGTTTGGGGGCCTAAAATGCCCCAAACATGAACTGGCAGCAGGGAACTAAATTCCTAAATCACATTCTTTTTTCTATATATTTTAATGAAAATTACGAATATAATAAGCAAAAACAAGAAGTGGCTCTTTACATCAGTCTTACAAGTTTACAGTTAATAAAGTGTTGAACGAATTTATGTGTGTTACAGCATGCTTAAAGATGCATTCTATCGGTACAAATCTGCAGGGCCAAATGTATGTGTATGCTTATGATTGTGTAAAACTAAATATTCAATGTTATTTTGTGGAAGATAAAGGGATTGTTTGAATTAAAAATTTAGGTGGGATAAGCTCCACCCAAACCAGGCCTTTCCCCAAAAGAAACACGCCAGGCAACGTAACCTGCCTCTTTTCAAGCCGTACAAAAACCCTGTGCGCGCCGGAAATAGCTCTCTTAAATCCTGCCCTCTTAGTCTTCGCTCAACCTACTCTTCTTTTACGCCCTCAGGCTCTTCTTAGATTTTTCTTAATCTTTTGCCCTGGTCCGCCTCGGACCCTCTCCTCTTTAACTTAACTTACTTTAAAATTTTTCTAGACCCTTTGTACCAGCCAGACAACGTGGTTTTTATTTTTTAAAGCTACGACATCGCTTATTTCTGTAACACTCTTGTGACGTCACTCACGAGAAGGAAGACATTTTGGTAGTTCTTGAGAAAGACCAAGAACTCCGCTTGAGCTAACGGACGCTTTAAGCCAGAGGAACAACTCCCGAGAGACCCTTTTTCCAGTGGTCTAGCGACAGTTTTCAAAGACTATAATCTGTTTCTGCCCATGCCAACGGCAGAGACATCGAGCTGTATACAGTTGACGCCTTTTAAAAACCCTTCTTAATAATCCGGTAATTAAACTCCCCAGCAGAGTTTTAATCAGTCAAAACATTCATTATCCTCCACAAAGTTCTAATTCAATGGTTATTGTTTATTGTTCTGTGTTAATCATTATTCCCATTATTAGTCAATAATTTACCCTTTGTGTCATTTCCCATTAATATGTTAACTTGGTATAATCTTTAATAAAACCCCATAAAACGTTAAAGATCTTGATTTGGTGTTTTAATGTTTATAGAAGCACATATTCGAACACAGGTCGAACTCTATTCCTTCAGATTAATTGAGACTTAGTAAATATAATCACTTTCCCAGAACTTATCTGGGTAGTGCCCTAACGAGACAATTTTGATAATAAAAATATTAGTTGATAATTTACCCAAATTAATAAATTAATATTTCTATAATCATCTACAGTATAGAAGTCTACACAGTAGCAGTACTAATCCTACAGTAGGCTTTTAAAGCCTTATCACAAAATAATACTAAATTGTTTACATTGTGGGATAATTTAGTGGTTGTTGCTGACAGTTCCCAGGTTAAAGGTTTACTCTAATGTGTTGCTCCTGAGACACTACCACTCAGGCTTTTGCTGTAAATGGCTCAAAAATCCTGGCTTTATTCTGGTGTAGAGGTATATGGGGTCTACATCTCCACATGGATCATAGGGTTAGGAGGAGATCTATTATATTTTAAGCACATTTTACACTATTACACTCTACAGTCAGACTAGCACCTTTTATTTCAGCTATAATTTAATTAGAAATGTATACACAGTCATCTGACCTGATTTCTAAAAAAACAGGAAAGAGCACCTGTGAAGGAGAGGATTTAGTGCTCCAAGGCTATATTAGACTTACTATTTACTTGACATTTGGTAGACTCCTGTCCAGTCACAAATAACTATTTTTTCTTACTATGTACTATTGTTATTATTTATTCTATTTCATTATAAATAAATCAGTTTGAATCAACTTACCGTAACTATTTACAAAGACTACTAAAACCTTTCTGCTGTGTCAATCACCTAGCATCCCGTAGTTTCATTTTAGAAGGAAATGAACACGGACGCTTCCGCCGAAAGAGAAAAACAAATAATCCTCACACAATAGAAAATGTTGCACAGCAATACAATTAATACTACTTAATTTTAAATAATTTTATTGTAAATACAATGACACCGATTACCCATTTCCCTTTTGTCCGGGAAATTGTAGGCAAGAAATTATAGAATATTTGTGAAGAGGTATGCCGCCCTCCAGTGGCCACACAGAGTGTTGTTCAATTTATAAAAGCAAAAAATTGGAAAAAAAAAAGAAAAAAAGGTTTGCAGCATTTCGCATTGAATCTGCACAATTTGACCATTTCTATCTATAACAAACTTTATTTCTTAGGATGGTAAGGACACATTTGTTCACTTCACATCATATTTATGACAATACAGTACCTAATAATAATACTGAAACAGGTTATTACTCGTTTTCAGAGCCCCTAAAGCAATAGATCTCTAAAATGTTTTAAAATGTATTTTCATCAGAGACAAACACTTTAGTTTATCATGAAAGTCCAAGTTTAACATTTCAGACCAGTCTATAGCACCTTTATTAAACTATGGTTAAGATAAACTAGACATTTTAGATCAAACAAAACCTACACTTTTATTGTAGGTCTACTGCTGATTTCCCTAATCTTCTAAGTTAATAATTACTATTATTACAGTGATGAGGGTAACATTTACTGAATAATGTGTCTCACAATGGCTCTTGTTGTTTTGAACCCTGGCAAAAACACAACAAAAGCACAATGCAAGTTTATGTTTAAGGAATGACTGCTTGAGGAATTTCTCGCTGAGGATGACTGGAGGCAAATGGGAGGAAGTACTCTTGAGCGAATTGGGAGACATTATCTGGTTTCCTCAGAAGCAGAAACTGCACAAAGTCAGATGTCAATGCCCGAATCTCAGGATGGCTTTTCAAATAAGAGGCATGGCATGCCTTTATCTCATCCTGCCCCAGGAAGAAACAAGTAAATCATCATTATCATATTCTTTATTCATAATTATTTAGTCAAATAAAAATACCTACTTTTCAATCCAGAAACCTGGATCTGCATGTCTTCCTCCCACACCAGGGGCATCTTCTCAAACTCTACCATTATTACACGCACCAAAAAAATAACACATTAAAAATTTAGCTAATCTAGTGTGAGTGTGTGTTTGTGAATTAACAGCTCAGCTATCCTTCTGCTGTGATGGAAGCTGCTGAATCCTCATAGCCATTGGAGAGCCAAGCTGAACTCTGCTGGCCATGTGCCTAAACAAGAAAACATTTATTTTTAACTTATTTCCAAAACACAACCAAAATGAAGTTTAGTTTAGTTTTATATTTATTTGACAGGGACCTGCTATAAAAAAATTGTTATTTTAATCATATTTTGGAATAATAATCTTTCAGGACCATGTGCAAACACATTAATATTACAAAAGAAAAGATGCTTTACACCGGATTTAGCTAAAGCTAATTTCCATCTGCAGTCCCTGGGCAGATAAACCCCCTCTAACCTTAAACCTTACCAACTACCATAAACATAAACAGTGCTGACATAGATGGTTTTCTTTCTAATAATAGTTTTTTAACATTATGAGGAAAGTCTCTCAGATCAGAGGACAGTTTCAGACTATCTGGGAGATCGTTCCATTGATTAACAGCTTTGAATGAGAAGGCTGTCTGTGCAAAGGCAGAGCTTCTTTTGTGTAATCTGCAGTCATTTTGACTCGTGAACCTAGTTGTCCTAGAAGTCTGTTCTAAGCAGAGCTGTACAAATTGCTTCAGTGGTGGAGGTGCACTGTTATTTAGGATATAGTTTTGCTGCATAAGTGAGCATTTGTCGAATATGTCTAAACATTTAAATATTGTATTTCAAAGTTGGGGTGCACGTGGCAAAGTGGTTAGCACTCCTGCCTCACAGCAAGAAGGTCATGAGTTCAAAACCCGGCCGACTCAAACATTCTCAGCCGACTCTGGTCTTTCTGTGAGGTTCTCTCCGGGTACTCCGACTTCCTCCCACCGTCCAAACACATGCATGTACAGGTTAGTTGGCAACTCTAAAGTGTCCCGAGTGAATGGTTGTCTGTCACTGTCTATGTCTAAATGTCAGCCCTGCGACTAACTGGTCACTGTCCAGGGTGTACCCCGCCTCAGGCACAAAGCTGCTGGGATAGGCTCCAGTCACCCGCAACCCCTAACGGGAACTAAGCGGTAGAAAATGAATGAATATTTCAAAGTATTAGACTTTTTTTTACATGCTTTTTAAATTCAAATGTTGTAGAAGCAAAGGTGTTGAATTTCAAGTTATCATTAATCCATGTGTTTCCCCAACAAAACACATACTGCCAATAAGTATTAACATATTAACATTGACAAGATTACCTATAAGGCAGGAAGTGGCAGTGCCATGTTTTGGGATTGTCCACTAAAGAGTGAAGTGGAATGGAACCTTACTGTAAGTTGCTTTGAATGAAAATGTCAACTAAAAATGTAAAAAAATGTAACACTGGTTCTAACCTCAATTTGTGAAATTAACATAATAAACAATATAATACAATGTAAAGTATATGTGTATGATGGCCTTCAATGCCCTTAAGCAGCATGATTACAGTTGATGACTACACAGCCTAATTTAATAAAAAATTTAACAAAAATGCTGTTATCCAACATAACAATGTAACAGAAATGCACAACAAATATACTGTCAGTGTCATTAGAATCAGTAAGTAACACAAAGTTTAGTAGTACTGGTATAAATGTAAGTTACATACAAACCCAATTCCCAAAAAGTTGGGACACTGTACAAATTGTGAATAAATACAGAATGCAATGATGTGGAAGTTTCAAATTTCAATATTTAATTCAGACTACAACATATATGACATATCAAATGTTTAAACTGAGAAAATGTATAATTTTAAGGGAAAAATAGGTTGATTTTAAATTTCACATCTCAAAAAAATAATATATATATAACAGTCTGCAAACGTCTGGGACTGAGGAGACAAGTTGCTCAAGTTTAGGAATAGGAATGTTGTCCCATTCTTGTCTTATACAGGCTTCTAGTTGCTCAACTGTCTTAGGTCTTCTTTGTCACATCTTCCTCTTTATGATGCACCAAATGTTTTCTATGGGTTAAAGATCTGTCCATTTCAGGACCGGATCCTTTTTCTACACAGCCATGACGTTATAATTTATGCAGTATGTGGTCTGGCATTGTCATGTTGGAAAATACAAGGTCTTCCCTGAAAGAGACGTCTGGATAGGAGCATATGTTGTTCTAGAAATTGGATATACCTTTCAGCATTAATGGTGCCTTTCCAGATGTGTAAGCTGCCCATGCCACATTTATGAGGCAGCTTTTATTTACATTTGAACAAAACGTGGCATGTCCATGCAAACTGTCACAGTATATGGACAAATCCAAAGTTCAATACTATTCCAAAGCTGTTTTAATCAACTAAACAGGTGAAAAACAACAGCTCTCTGCAGCTGGTTTATGGACAGTCATTGCTAAGACAAAGACCTGCGACTGCACATTGTGGCTGTTCACAGGTCAGGAAAGGGCTATAAGGCCATATCTAAATATTTTCAAGTTCCAGTGGCTACAGTGCAATGTATTATTAAAAAACACAAGACGTTCCACAAAGTAGAAAATCTCAAAGGATCACCACCAAGGCCATCCTGGTGAATCTCAAGGCAGACAGTCCAACGGACACTGCTGGGTTCAATGGACACAGACTTGACTTGAATGACACCACTTCTCCAGATAATGCACACAAAAGCCTGCTTGGTCTTTGTAAATGCTAATCTGGGCAAAGACAAAGACTTCTGGTCTTCTGTGTTATGGTCAGATGAAACAAAAATTCAATTGCTTGGCCACAATGATGTATTGTTCATTTGGCATAAAAAAGGAGAAGCCTTCAACCCTAAGAACACCTTCCCCACAGTCAAACATGGTGGTGGGAACCTAATGGTTTGGGGGTGTTTTTTCAGCCAACGGACCAGGGAACCTAATCACAGTAAACGGCACAATGAAAAAAGAATACATTAAAATTCTCAACAACAAGCAGTCTGCAGAGAAACTTGGCCTTGAGCACCAGTAGTAGTAGTAGTTTCAGCACAACGACCCAAAACACACAGATAAAGTGGTAAAGAAGTACTTAGCAGACAAAAACATTAACTGTATTGGCTGTGATAGCCAATAAAGACTTTTCAATGTTCATATACTGCTGATTATTGAGAAGGGTATGAATACTTTTGGTCATGCCACTTTTTGTTCAAATGTAAATAAAAGCTGTAAAATATTTTTTTCCACAACAATGCATGTCTTGTAGATTGTCTTATTAATTTCTGAAAGATGCCGATGTCATTTCCAATTAAGAAAAAACTTGCTGGTTGAATAAAAAAAACTTAATCTATTAATCATTTTGGGCTTGACTGTATATGATCAAAAAAATCATACAAAAAGACCAAACAGTAACTAGATTTATTGTTACATCCTTAAAATATAATACACCAACATACATTATTAAATGTATGTGCATCAAATTAAATCATATTTTTACAACTGTGCCCCATTTTTATTCAATTATTTCTGTAATATTTTTTATGAATTAAACTTGTGGTGCCCAGTGGCAGACTGGCTTCGGTCACTGACCAAACAGCTTCTCTGAGTGGAGTCTGGTTGACATGACCCTATATATCATGTCTCTTAGTGTTTGATTGAATCATCCAGGGTATACCCCACTTCACACCCAAACAAGGCTACCCCCAACGGAATAACCATGAAGATCTAAATGTAACAAAAATGTTTTTTAATGGTGACATGGTGACAATACTAGTTTCTTTCTCAGAGTGTAATGGACCTCAGGCATCTGCTTGACTAGACCTGGGTTATCTCGATTGCCCTCTTTCAGACTTACTTCATTGTTGACACTTTGCAGGATGGAGTGAATGTCGTCACCCCTAAAATAAAATTAAACAGTAAATGAACTGCTATTTCCACTTAATAATGTAGTATTAATCCTTGAGTGCAACATTTACCTTAGACATCCCTCCTTCAGCTGCTGACATAAAGACTGAATGAACCAGCTGCCATTTACTGGATCTCTGAAAGCAACACAATCTTCAACAGTTGCAACAGCGACCAGTACATCAGCTTCCTCGGGAACAGAAAATGAATGGCACTCGTCTGTCTCTAACATTACCCCACGCTCATAATTTTTTCCCTGACAGGCCTGGATCAGAAAAACTTTGGGTTTAGCAGTGAGGGGCGAGTGGTTTGTCGCTCTAAAAGTCCTTGTAATATCTTTAATAGAAAGGGGCTTCCTATCAGTGCCATAGACCACCCCTTTATTTCCATGCGTTAAGATACAACAGATGAAGACGTCGCCATGCTTGGGAGGCTGCTGAAGATTGATAAATCCCACGCTGGACCACTGCTTCACATTGAACTGCTCCAGCGCAGAGGTGTCACTCAGATCGGAGAAGCATTTCAGTGCCTGATTCATCTCGTCCATTGTTTGGTCTTCACACATCAGAACTTTGAATCCTACCCAGCTAAACACCTCTGCTAAACACTCTGTTAGAAAAAGACATATTTAGAAAATGTGAACTTGAAATCTATAACAACAGGATAAAGGTAACGTGTATCGTACCAGCATCTCTTTCAGTTCCACGTCGCATTGTGCCATCTTTAAAGTTCATGTTGTTCAAGATCAAACAAAGGCCAGTGGGAAAGCTGTCGACCTGATAGGACTCGTCCTTAAAACAATAAAAATCAGATCAGGCGCCTCACGCTGAAGACCTCTCAGTAAATTGATGTAACAGGACCTAGTGTATGTGACAAATCTATGTAAAATTTATTTATTCTAATCTATTAATATATATTACTATATATAGATAGATCAAATGACATGAGTTGCATAGTAAATTATATATATATATATATATATAATACACAATAAGGAATCTTGTAGTAAGTGCAAACAAAGACGGGTTTACCCACCTTTTTTGGCTTCTTACTTACTGGAGCCCCATCACCTGAAATTCCCAAGGATTATACCAATTAATAAAAAAATCTTAACTTAGTATCTACAATGAGTTTTATTACTGTACATAACTAGGAAATACCTCTGTGGTCAGTTAAACAGTTTTCTTGGATGGGTTGTTTTGGAAGAGGTCCATAATTCAGTCGGATGGTCTTTATATTTGGGAAAGTCTCTTTAATCTCCTCATCTGTTTCCAGGAGGTGCAAGAATTTCTGACATCTTTCTTCTCCTTTGTCCATTATTGTGTCCACAAGCTCAACAACGTGACCTTCAACATTTTCTTTGTGAATGTTCTTGAGGTTATTGTACTCACGGCCCGTTATCAGCTCGTGTTCATAAACTTTATTAATGATCAGCTTGTGGTCTCCAGACAAGATCCTCTGAATGGACGTTTTATTACGTCTCACAGTGTCTTTGGCTGACATGGCCGATCTAAAATAAAATACAAAATGTCATATACTGTATGTCTCTGCAGCTGTGTAAATGTCCTTAATATTAATACGTTTTAAATTATCTTAATATTTTAAGGGAAACATGGTGTGAGTTGCACAGTTTATTTGTGCACCCCTAACAAGTTAGGCTATTAGAAAATAAAGAAAAACAACAACAACCTTGTATTAAGAATCCCCCTGACTCCCCTCTGTCTCTGGTGGGCTCTGGCCAATTGTCCAGAATTTTTCAAAAATTGCCAGTGGACGGAGTTAGGCTCTGACCAGGGGTTTAGTTACACTGTAAACCCACAGGCCTACTTACTTGCGTGTGAAGGAGCATTTATCCAGGTAAACCAATATGATATAATAACTAAATCACTAATAACAGACTGCATTTTCTGCACAATCAGCATCATCCTCGAGTGTATTGAGCTGATATGATGTTTGAACTAAAGTTGCTTATAACTGGTAATCAATGCGTTCTTTGAGCAATTTTTGTTCACTTAGTTGCGAATAATTTGTTATGTTAGGGCGATAATATGTGAATATGTTAATAAAAGCGAAGGACAGGTTTCTACAGCGATGGAAACGTGATTACAATGCTTTCAACTTCATGCTACTGTTGTGTTAACGTAGCCATAATAAACTAGCACGACTACAACCTACGATATTTTGATAAAACGTGTGAAATAACAGCATGTTGGTTTATTTCTTACTTACCCTCCTCGACGGTGCCCGGAAATAGCCAACTTTTGTCTGAAAAACTAGGATAATGTATCGTTTGTCCCACGCCCGGGTAGTTTGGTTTCAGTTTCGAAAAGGAAGATGCTTTTCAAAATTCACTTACTGTCTGTACCTTATTCATTTAAATATTCATCTCATTCTGTTTCCTCTACAGTTTAGGTCACAAAAACGTGATGAGTTTAATGTTTTAAACGACCGTCACAAACAGAATGAGTCTGACGAACCAAGGAAGACATCACGGACGGTACGCCCTCTAGCGGCACCGTTCACTGCTGCAAGTAGGACAGCGTTGGTAAACGGCACACCGCATATTTTATTGTCTTCTTTGGAAGTTAATAATAGTATGGCCTAAAAAATGTTCATAAAAGCCGCTTCCTGTTTTGATGTTGTCATCCCCTCGCCGTAGTCTGTGGCTGTGGCTCTCATTTGCTGTTGGTTTTTGGATACGTACATAAAAGGTTGTAAAAACAGAAGTCTAATCCTGTCTTTCTAAAGAACTGTAGTGACGTCATGCTTCTTCTTTCTCCAGAAGAGTATCACTGTCCTCTTTGCACGTAACCACAATCAGTCAGTGGCCGCAGGAGGTAAGGTTTCCCCGAGAGGCTTACAACTATATAAATATGTTTTATGTTTTTGTGACTTATTGAAAAGCTAATAGATTTGATAAGTGATAACCAGGCACTTGGAATTACTTAAACAGTCTGTATAGGCAAACACTACCAGTTTAAAGCCAATGATGCTGTTTATAGATGCTGTAATGTTGTTTTAGAGAATGTTGTTTATTGTAGGTCTTCTGTAGCAGCATATCTTTACTTCAAAAAAGGGAAATTAAGCTTGAAAGTGACTTAGATTTTAGTTTTGTGCATTTACCACCCTATCCTCAGGATGGAGATAAAGCAGCCTCCTTTCTATCGACTCACATGGCTCAGTTTGCTGTTTTTTGGGGCTTCCTCTAAAGGTGGGACCGACACACAGCTGATACACACTGTGAATCAAAACAAGCTGCACATAGTAGTTTGTTGTTTAATGAGTTCCAACTAAATTATGACTGTGTTAACTTTTAGGGTTGACAGACCCCTGTGCGGAAGAACTGTCTATAAATGAAGTAGGAATATAAATGTGTTATGAATGTGACTTTTAATTAACAAAGAGTCATACTGCTTAAACAGTGTTAACCACATTGTCTATTCTGTTCTTTTTAAGCTCGGCATACAATGGCCACAGAACAAAATCAAATATGACATTAAAGATACAGATTTTAAATGCCTCCTTTATCCAACCAATTTACTCAACTGCTCCTGGTCATTTCAATACTTAGAAAAGGAGGCTGAGGTGTCGGTCATCACAAGGTAATATTAATTTATCTAATAAAAAAACAAACAATTTCACATTCACAATTCTTTACTTTACGTCTTGTTTGTGTAGAATTTGTCACGATATTAGACGCTGGAGACTCAGGTCTCAAAGGGAAAAGAGGGATCAAGCAAAAGTCTGATTCAGAGGCACGAAGACTTGTATGTACTCATGCACTTCAACATTTCTCTGCGAGACCAATTGACGGTCTACTTCTACAGATACGACGCTGTCCTGATAGGTGAGTTTATACAGTGTTAATACATGTTTACAATTTAATAAAATGTAAATTATTATTAAGCGATTATATCACAGTGCAATTGGGAGAAAGTATTTGCCAAATATACCTAAGCACACTAAAAACAAAGAATAGATAGAAGTACAAGTGTTTTTTGATTGTACATCAAGGCTGTTGTATTTTTTTGTGTGTTTCAGAAGTTCTCTCTCCACCAGCAAACATCACAGCATCATTTACAGACAGTGGTTTGTTGGTTACTTGGGACCCGCCCCGATGTCAAACCTGCGCACCTCATTGCTTGGAATACAACTTATGTCTTGGGGACCAGGTACAGTTGCAATAAATTATGGGAGACTTTAAAAGGATAATGATCTTTTCAAGGTGATCAAGGAGATTGTTTTTTTGCTGTCATCTTTTGTCATTTTATTTTCAATCCAGACAAGACACATAGTTTGGAAAGAGAACCTCTCTCACACTGAGCCCAATGTGGACCTCAGCCGCAGCTACACGGTGAGACTGAGGACGAGGGTGGAAAGCAACTGTGCAGGGTTACACCACTGGAGTGACTGGAGTCAACCTGTCAGTGAGTGCCTGGTTATTTTAATGAGATCTTTTCAAACGTACATTAAGTGTTTTTGTGGCAGCCCTTATCCACAGCAATACATAACTTTTGCAGTATGTATTTATTTTTATTTTTGCAGCAATACAAGCCAGGCATTCAACATTTAAACTAAACCCTGTGGTGATTGTGGCCATTTCACTGGGAATACCAATGATCCTCCTGGCACTGGTGCTGCTGCTTCGATATCAGTGGTACTGTCTTATCAGTCAAGTTTTTATTCAAAATGTTGAGAGTATAGTGCCCAAGCTGACAACAAAATGTATGAAAAAGAGAAGTGAGAGGAGTGTGCCACCCACAAAACATAGTGACTTCCTGGAAAGGGGCTTGTCAAAGGTTTATGATGTACAAGAAGTGGAAACTAAAAAAAGCTCAAGATGCGTGACAAACCATATATTTCTAAGTATTAGAACATGGTGTAGTTTAGGTTGTTTCCTATGTTCACACACTCTTTTTGGGTGGGATTTTAAATTAGTATCATGTTGTGAAAATGGAAGACATTAGTCAAAAATGTTTTTGCAATAATGTATTAATTTGTCATTCTCGGAAAAATAGACATTTAATGCTCCAGTGGAAGTTCCAGTACTTCCTGTTCCTGCAAACGCATGTTCTAAACACTTTTCTAAAAGATTTATGGCTATATGAACTAAATTGATTTTAAAGAGACATCACCAACAGACTTTTTACCACGGTTTGTTCATAGACAACAGCATGGCAGGGTGTCATAGCTGTTCACATGCACTAAAACCGTGGAGTTTAAACTATTTTTTTTTTTCTTTATTTTTTATCTACAATTTTTTGGGGAATGTTTAGAAATTACTAAATACTGGTGGAGATTAGGTACATACTGTAGATATTAACATACTTTCTGGAATGTTTCAGTGTGTCTAAACACCTGTTTCCTCCCATACCATCTCCACCTTCCAAGTTCTTGCATATCTTGGAGAACAATGACACTGTAAGTATATTCACCGACTCCAAATGGCTCATTCACACATACATAAATGGCTAAAGTGTTATTGTTTCCGTTCTATCGGTTTAGTTTCTATATCCTGACCTGACTGCTAAATGTGAAGAGGAGAGCACAGTGGTTGTTTACACTGAAGAAGAAAAGACTTTTTTTTAAATAATGTTTTAACTTTACTGTAATGTATGTGTTTGTAATACTGTTATAGTTTCACTTTACACAACATCAGGAAATATTTTTGTGTCAGAATTGTAAAATTGTAAGCTTAAGAAATCAAAGTGTGTTTTATGTGTCTCCTGAGTTTTGCCTAGTCTAGCTTTATCCTTGTACGTATTGATATTGGATCTGTTTTTCCTTGTTAGCATTTAATTTTTAAGTGAATGCAGTTTTAAAAGTCAAAAAAGACAAAAAACGAATTAATAGACTTCAGTTTATCCAGTTAAATGCACAGATATAGTTGAACTTGGACAATAAAGATAAGTGGTTGTCAGTCCTCAATATAAACATTATCAAACAGCTTCAGTATGATTTCACACACACAGCTGCATGGCCAATAAAAAACACAGAAAGAAAAAGTGTGAGACATTATATACTAACTTTTGTATTGTATGCTAACTCAGTTTTGTACATTACTTTTTTATCTTTTACAAATATTTACATTTATTCTCATATATACACAGATCAAGCAGGAGCGAAACAACAGTGCCAATAGTATTTAACCAAAAGGTGTTTTTGAAGATATTTTAATAAGTTAGAAGTTCTTAAGACTAAGAAAAGTTTAAAATCTGTTTTTCCAGTTGTATTTATCACCACAAAAACATCCTGTTCCTCTCCATGAGATGCTATTTGCATTATCATTTGTTAAATATTAGGACTTCATCAGAACATCTTCGTCATGGAGACATTTCTAGGTACTCTGTGGACAAAATTAGATTTTCTATAATTTTCAAACTTTTTTGTGAAACTGTTAATGTACATGCAATCTTCATGTCCTACCTGGTCCAAAGCTGTATGGCAGCTGTGTTTTGTCCAGGGGGTCTGTGAGGGGGACTATATTCCTTTCAGTGCAGGGGCCCCTTCGGCAAGTTTCTATCAGTGTCTCCAATTTCTGGAACGTTCGATTGGAAAATCTTGAATCCTGTTAAAAAAAACTAAAACCATGAACAAACCGTATAAGCACTTTTTATTTTTTAAGTTAGTGGGTGTGTATGGACTCACCTGAAGAGACCACCCGTACGCTGAATGCACAAGTCTGTAGGTATGAACGAAAGGGGTTTTTCTGCAAAATTAGGATTTGTTATAATAACAATATAGTTGAACTAAAGTTGACTACTAGTGACTACTAACTAAGAAGTACACACTGCTGTATGAGTATGATTCATTTTATCCGAACAGGATCTCAAGTAGAAGATCAGTTTCACTTTGAGACTCACTGTGCTTCAAAGAGAAGTTTAATTTACTTCAAAAAGTTTGATCACATTAAATTAATAATAATTAAAGTGTGTTCACTTAATTGTTAAGAACCAGATGTTACTCTGGTTGAATTTTTGGTTAACACTGAAGCAAAAATATTTTTGCCTCTCATAGTCAAGAGGCAACCTTTTTTTTTGTTCATCTGGATAAATAAATAAACAAATAAAACCTACTTGGTTTATTATGAAATATTACAGAAGTTAGTGGAAATGTGTCCACTTCACACAGCATCAAAAAGATGAAGCCCGTTTATGTTACCTGACACACAGGCAGTAGGCCCCCTGTACAGTCTCACTGTCTCTGATCAGAAAGGTGCCATCGCGTCCAAACATCTGCAGAAGCTGCTCTGTGGCCTCGCTGCTGAGCCGTCCGTAGTAAATGGAGCTGACAAGTGTCCCTTCCTGCTCCATGGCCCTCAGAGGCAGCAGCGGCCTGTGTACTGTATTGGAGGTAAAGATGCAGACTGTAGCGGCACAATAGTGTGTGAAAGGATATGAAGCAGGAAAAGACCTTTTTGGTTTTCACACTTTTTGAGTGCAACCAACAAAGTGTTGCACTTTGTCCAACTTGAACAACACATTTGCAAAAAGGATGTAAAGTGAATTTGTACTTTTGATTTGTTCAGTTGTAGTTCAACAAACATAAAAAGCTAATTTTTGCATTGTTGCTTTGTTTGACAGCACAATAAACTAAATACACACAAATTTTATCTGAAATAACAAATTATTATTGTATTATAAGCATTATGAAACAAGATAGCAAACCACACTAAAATGAAATTCTGGCTGTGGTTTGATGTTTTGAAACTTCACTCACTGATTGCATAGAGCTACTGCAAAATCGTGTGAAAAAAACACATATTTAAAAGAAATTTGAACACACAAAAAGCTAGTGTTACAAATCACAGTGCAGGTAAATCTATTGAACAAACCCGTTTAGCCTGAATTGTCATAGGCAATCAATAAAAACACCTGAACTGTACAACCAGTGTATGGAATAAAATAACTGGCTCTGAGTCAAATCATATACAAGTCAGACCATTCTCTACCTTAATGGTCATAGAGCAAACCCATGATGACATTGCTACAGTTTTTTAATAAACTGAATCACAAATAACTGCTGGTAATATACGTGTTTAATACAATTAAGCACTACCCTCTTGTTGTGGATTATTGATTTCTGGTCATAAATCCATCTAATTATTATTTAAAAATATACTTTTGATACTGTATTCTCTCCAGGAGCCAAGCCCAACACCAGAGCACATACTATATACACAAACTATTTCTAAATTATAAAAAAAATGACACCTGTAAAGTTAAGGTCTAGTCTGCTACTTAGTCTAATTTACTGTTTAATATGCTGTCCACGAGATGCTGTTGTAGTGAAGCAGTGTCTTTGCAGCTCTAAGGTGTCCTTTTCTAACCTGGCGCTGCAGCTGGATTCTCGCAAGATTTGGTAGTTTCCAAACTCGGGTAAATCCATCCAAGCCAACCGCTTGCGTCGAACCATGGGCTCGCCAGCCTCTTGTGACCAATGACGTAGCAGCACGAACAGGAAGAGGCGGGTTTTTAATTTGACACACACGCAACAAGCGTCCTCTTTTCCTCTTTGTTATCAACATGGCTACGCTGAAAGACGTAACATTGATAGTAAAGTCTTTCACTAAACAAAATATGGCACTTAAGGTCCTTGTTTCATTTACCATTTTGGTGTTTGATAACGTTCCTTTCACTTTGCAAAAACTGTAACAGCTGTATCAGGCTACGTCCGCAAAAAAAAAAAAAAAAAAAAAAACAGGAGATGAAACTCACAGTAGCAAGAGTTATGCTGCTGTTAAAGGTGGCTGCCGTGTGTTTTTGTTTCAAATTCTGTTGCGCAGCAAAGTTTATGCATAGCCTTTAAAGTCAAACTCTTTGGAAAAAAACCTTGAATACCAACAAAATTTAATACCTCACAATATTGCTAATAACTTTTTAATACCTTTTAAGGCCCTTAATTTTCCCAAAATGGATTTCTCAACATTTAATACTTTTCAAGACACCGCAGACACCCTGAGATAAGACAAATATTTACCACTTATTTGTTATAGAAGTTCAGAACCATGTAATGGGTTTGAAATACAATTATAAACACCTGAAAAGCGCTCTAACCAAAAGTCAGGCTCTCCTCGGCTTCTGCCCACTTTAAAAGTTCCTTTCATTGGCACTTCTTTAGTGAGTTTAGGTTTTGAAGTTCATCAGAAAAGCGCTCGCCCAAATCTTTGTTTGCTTCAAAGAAACACCGAAGATCCTTCAGCTGCTCAGTGCTCTAATAAACAAACATAATCTTTATTAAAGACAGATTCATTAATGCTTGTATTGTGTGTGAACATACGTTAAAATCCATACTAGTATGTTAGCATCATCTGTGTTGTTCAGCTCCTCCAGTCTCTCGTGTAGCAGCTCTGCTTCCCATTGGCCAATCAAGTCAGCGTTGATCATGTGATGCCTGACAGAACCAGCCCCTACACTGTCAAAGTCTGTTTGGTCCAACCCATGCACTTGAATAGACAAATCAGCTCTCAGCATCTAGAGAAAACAGTGTGACAAATGGTAAATTGTGTGCATTTATGAAGTTCTTTTTGTACCCTTCCCAGGCACCCAAAGCGCTTTACAGGATACTTCCATTCATCCCATTCACAACTGGGCCAGACAGATGGGGGCTGCTGTGCAAGGCGCTCACAGCCTATATACCACCACCAAACTCACCTCCACAATCACACATATTCATACACCATTCAGTGGCACTGGAGGCAAGGCAGGTTAAGTGTCTTGCACAAGGACACAACAAACAGTATGAACTGGGGAAAGAGGAAAGCGAACAGCCAACCTTCCGGTTATAGGACAACCGCTCTACCACCTGAGCCACTTATGGCTTATAACTTATGGAGACACAAAGCTGCAAAGAAAAACAAAAAACAAAGGCACCTCGTTTATCTGTTGTTCAGCTTTTGCCATCTGAGGAACATGTCTGAAGTGTCGCATGAGGTTTCTCAGAGTTATGTCATAGTGTTTCATCCAATCATCCTTTACATGAAGGTCAGAAGAATGCATTAACTCGTTCCTGTATCGTATCACCTGAAACCACACAGAATGAAATGTAATAAAACAGAATTATTTCTTCACTATTTGAAGGGCAGCTGTACAACATGGATGTAATATGAAATGTGTGAAGAAGTGCTTACATTTGTAGTATAGTGCCATTTACTGACTGGTTATTCAATGTATCATTATATATTTTATTTTACTTGGATTGATTAGTTAATTATTTTCACATCATCATCAAAGACCCCCAGTTAAGTCAAATCTACTTTTGTAACACTGTTGAATGTAAGTTGCTTTGGATAAAAGAGTCTGATAAATGAATAAATGTAAAATGTTTCCATAGCAACACCTAGTTCATTAAGCAGTAGGTTCAACTTTTGGAGAAGGTGAACAAATTATTCTGTGGTGAGTTACAATAACACAAGAACAATAGACAGCAAAGACAAATAGCATGTGAGAAACATAAAAACAAAATAGTGACAACATAGAAATGTTCACAGCCAACAGGACATTGACTCATTAATGACTAAACGATTACCTCTCTCACTGGTTTTGGATCGACAGACTGAAAGCAGTCGCAGGAGTTGATGAGGTTGAGTAGAGCAGAGGCATCAAACTGATTGGCTCCTTTTATTTTCCCCTGACCTCGTGGCATGAAAGCCTGCAAGCACAAAGACAACGTGTCCCAAGTGAAAGGCAAATTCAAAATCTTATAATACATTTACAAAAAGTGGACTAAGTACCTTTGCCACCTCCCAGTGGTTTGTTCTCCAGGATACAGGTGAACAGTTGTCCCAGTTGATGGTGTTTTGAGGCTGTCTGTGGTGTAATAGGATGACTTTCTGCCACTCTGAACATAACCTGCATGCTCCTAAAAGCTGGACACACAAGAAAAGATACCCTATATTATTATTAGAAAACAAAATGGCATTTAATGGTTACATTTTTGTCGCTTTATATTTCCACTCTACATCTCAGAAACAACAGGCCTAAACGTAAAGCTCTCATAACATCAAGAGCATAGCATTGCGTCTCAGAACTTTTTAGCATTTGCTGTTACTTGAACCCTTGTTTGTAATAGTTGGACTTGACAGTGTCAGACTTGACACTGGGCTAACATGTTTAAAGAATGACATGGGCCGTCAGACCTTATTACAGCTCGGCCTGCAGAAACTCTCGCACGGTTTCCGCAGCAGTTTGTTTTGATTGAACAAGTTGTCGTGGAAATCTCTCATCTGAATATCTATGAACGGCTGCAGACCCTGAGCCAATAAACACAGACACTGTCCAGCTTTGATCCAGTTTGTGTACTCTCTTTTACTCAGACGGAGCAGCAAATCCTCATGAGCCATTCTCGCAGACATCCCAGGACCAAAGACGGCTTCCTGCTTTAACTCCGCCCATGTCCACCAAGCGCCGTGGCCACTAGATGGCGCTGTATTCTTTGCAAACACAAGGCTGTGGCCATAGATTGTAAAAAAAACTAGGACGAAGAAGCTGACCAAACGTTAATGTATTCAAGCAGGTAAGAGCCGTGGCACGATTTAAGTTATATTAAAGGGGTTAGAGGTGCTTTTTTGTCCATTTGAAGTGTCAGTGGATAAATATGGATATCTTTCAAGCTGCTGTTTTGCATTTAGCTTACAAGTCTGGGACATGGAGACATAAAGTGTTAAAAATGTCATTCAGCGAATAAAGTGTACGAAAAATTACAAGATGCTCAGAAAGATAAAAAATCATAGAAGTTACTAAGTTGCTCTATAATTTTTGTCGCACTTTGGTGTCAGTCTTAATTATTCCAACAAGTTTTGTGAGACCATGGGTCCTAACTATGTTACCAGCAGTGTTTAATCATCTCAAAATAACAGAGAAGTGCACTGATGTTGAAAACACAGTCTGAAATGAATAAATAAATAGATTTTAAAGTGATCTCATCATTCGACCCATTTCCATTGGGTTTATTCATAGACGACAGAATGTCCCTGCAGGACTTTAAAGGGCCACTGAGGCTTGAGGGATCCTGATCACAGCAGGGAAGTCCAGTCTAAGGTGTCTACTGAGTTTTTTTTCACAAATGTTATGATGTCTACTGCCTCTCTTTAGTTTGAAAACAAAACCACCCATGTTCTGCTATATGCCTGACTCATCCCTGGATTTATAGATGTGCCAAGTGAAAAGAAAAGCTCTAAAAACTGAAACTAAGTATGACTATCAACTATTTATAATACAACAAAATATAAAACATAAAGTGAACGATAAATTACAAAAAGTATAAATTGCTTCAGCATTCCTAAATGTCCAAGAACTCTCTGCCATAACTCAGAGGAGGCATGAACAAACTGCTGTGTTTGCTGCAGGGACAGGGGAAGGGCTCAGAGCCCGACCAGCCGGTGCTCGGCTGTCCCTGAGGCTGGTGCTGGAGGTGTTCATCGGGGAAGAGCAGCAGCGCCTGACAGATATCATGGATCAACAGAGACTCAGAGGAAGCCTTCAATCCCTGGTGCCCAATAGACTCACCACTGGGAAAAAAGTAACACACACACATGCACAGTGTATAATTTTAATTTAAAGCAATTATCTATTTGTAAATGTCTGGTGTAGTACTAGGTACATCAGTACACACATGTTACTCTTCGGTCAATGAAAGAAAAACTCACAATGGTAACAGAAAAAACTTTATTCTGACCAAAGTAATAATAAATAAAAATTCTATGAATGTTAACTAATGAAAGTCAGATATTGCTTTTCAACCATGCTTCAACGGAATTATTTAAAAAAATAAACTCATGGAACAGGCCTAGACAATATTGATGGTACCCCTAGAAAAGACTGTAAATAATGTGACCAAATGGACAGGTTAATTCAAGGTGTGTGCACTAATTAGCATCACAGGTGTGTACAATCTTGTAATCAGTCAGTGGGCCTATTTATAGGGCTTCAGGTAGTTACTGTGTTGTCTGGTGACATGGTGTGTACCACACTCAACATGGACCAGAGGACGCAAAGGACAGAGCTGTCGCAGGAGAATAGAAAGAAAATTATAGACAAGCATGATAAAGGTAAAGGCTACAAGACCATCTCCAAGCTGCTAGATGTTTCTGTGACTACAGTTGCACATATTATTCAGAAATTTAAGATCCATGGGACTGTAGCCAACCTCCCTGGACGTGGCCACAGGAGAAAAATTGATGACAAATCAAAGAGACGGATAATCTGAATGGTAACAAAAGAGCCCAGAAAGACTTCTAAAGAGATCCAAGATGAAGTCCATGCTCAAGGAACATCAGTGTCAGATCGCACCATCCGTCGTTGTTTGAGCCAAAGTGGACTACATGGGAGACGACCAAGGAGGACACCATTGTTGAATACAAATCATAAAAAAGCTAGACTGGAATAAACTACATGTTGACAAGTCACAAAGCTTCTGGGAGAATGTCCTATGGACAGATGAGACAAAAATGGAACTTTTTGCCAAGGCACATCAGCTCTATGTTCACAGACGTAAAAATTAAGCATATCAAGAAAAGAACACTGTCCCTACTGTCAAACATGGAGGAGGCTCTGTTATGTTCTGGGGCTGCTTTGCTGCATCTGGCACAGGGTGTCTTGAATCTGTGCAGGGTACAATGAAATCTGAAGACTATCACGGGATTCTAGAGAAAAATGTGCTGCCAGTGTCAGACAGCTTGGTCTCAGTCACAGGTCATGGGTCTTGCAACAGGACAATGACCCAAAACACACAGCTAAAAACACCCAAGAATGGTTAAGAGGAAAACATTGGACTATTCTAAAGTGGCCTTCTATGAGCCCTGACCTCAATCCTATTGAGCATCTTTGGAAGGAGCTGAAACATGCCGTCTGGAAAAGACACCCTTCAAACCGGAAACAACTGGAGCAGTTTGCTCATGAGGAGTGGGCCAAAATATCTGCTGAGAGGTGCAGAAGTCTCATTGACAGTTACAGGAATCGTCTGATTGCAGTGATAGCCTCAAAAGGTTGTGCAACAAAACATTAAGTTAGGGGTACCAACAATTTTGTCTAGGCCTGTTCCATGAGTTTATTTTTTTAAATAATTTCGTTTCAGCATGGTTGTAAAGCAATGTCTGACTTTCATTGGTTAACATTCATAGAATTTGTATTTATTATTACTTTTATTAAAATAAAGTTTTTTCTGTGACCATTGTGAGTTTTTCTTTCATTGACCGAAGAGTACCAACAATTTTGTCCATGTGTGTAGTACGCTATTGTATATTATAGGCATGAATGATGCAAACCAACCTCTGGATGGAGCCACTCAACTCCAACTAGTGGTGCAAAGTGATAACAGGCAGTCAAGGATAACTGGATAAATATTTCTGTCCATAATATAATATTTATGTGTCTGATGATAGTTACAAGTTTGAATACACTGAACTAAAGAAGCTTTCTGGATAAGATGGTGAAATGGGTTCAAGGCCATTTTTGATATACTTCTATGATCTGGATGAATGAAGGGGCAATCTTAACATTCACAGGTATATAACACACTATAGTAACATATATACCCTTAAAGCATACATATTGGTGTGCAATAGTTTTCACTAAGTAGAGCTTTACGAGTGGTATTTGTTCATTGGTTCAAAAGACCGTTCCATTGTTCAGAGAAAGACAGACAATTTTGCAGTTTGTGTATTAGATTTCTTTTTAAGTTTAAACCTTCCCAGACGTTAGGATTAGTGACATTTCAAACTTTTCAGGAATTTAGTTTGTATAACAAATGAGTAAACATGCTTCAACCTCTGCTTTTGAGTGAAACGTGCACCCCGTGTTTACTTTACAAACCACTCAGCAGGATGCAGTATTTGTTCTGGGTATAAAATGAGTATTTGTCTGTCTGCTTCTTTGTTAGCTCCTTGATTGACTACCTTCTTCCTATTGCATGCTGGGATATGGTCTAACCTCCATGGCCTGACGTGGAACAACAACAATTCAACAAGAAGGTAAAAAAGAATAATGTCTGAGTCATTTTTCAAAGCTTAACACGATACGCCAGAAAAATTGCTGAAACAGTCAGAACAGAATCCCAATTAAAACACTTTACGTTACAATTATGAAAATGAAAAGACATTTGTGTTGTATCAAATAATTCCATCTTTACATGAAAATTTAATTAGTCTTTTAGGGTGCAGAGCGAAAAACAAATATGCCTCTATCTTTGTAATTGGATCTCTGTGGATTTGAGGATAGTTAAAGTAGATTAGACGGCCTGGAGTGTAGGAGTGTGCATAAATGAGTGCTGTTAAGTCGAAGGGGACACAACAATATTAATGTGGTGTGTGCTGCTAGGTATGCATGAGTGTATATATAAATACATACATATATATAACTGTGTGCCCGGGCTCCCAGCAGGGTGTTTTTTTTTTAAGCAGAGCAGATCAAAGCCACATTAGTATTCTGAAATAAATCAAATGCTCAGGCCTCACTGTGTGCGTCCCCAAACACATTCACAGGAGACACACACTGTCTCGTTCGCGCGTCTCCTCCTCTCCCTTCAAAAGGCACCGGTGAACACTCCCCACTACCCGCGCCCCAGCCCCTAGCGGCCTTCACAGCGATCTGCTTACTGGCTCTGAATCCTTTGTTACATGCTTTCAGTTTCTCACGTTCCAACTTGAGCCCGTCTCCTCCATCCGTCTGCAAATAAGCAGAAAAATGCTTTGTCAGAGAAAACTGTTGTTCATCGCTGAAGAAGTCAGAAACGCAAAGTAGGGGTTTTTGACAAGTATATCCTCAGGGAGCAGCCTCTTATTCTCTTCTCCTCTCTCCATCTTTCTCCTTTAACACCTTGCTCCCAATCAGTTCTTTTCCAACTCTATTTTAAGCGCGGCACCGGAATGACTCTGAATTTTGTGGAGATACTAGTTGGACAAGTTGTTCAAAAGCTCTGGAAACTCTTTCAAAAACCTTTTAAAACTGTCTTATAGTCCAGTCAAATGCAAGTTAGACCATTTCACAAAAAAGGGGATTAATTCATTCTTTTTTCTTATGCATTCACATGCTTCAGATCCTAGTTTCAGAGTTTGAAAGCCATTTTTTTTACCCATGTTTTTCATGTGCATTTAACTCACTAAGTCAGACTCTTTTACAAATGGTATTTTAGCAAAAATAAAGATAGTTTGAGACTGCTATCTTGTTTAGCTTTTCCTTACTTTGTAGGCTAATAAACGCTAGCTTAGCCTATGTGTCTGACTGTAAATATTAAAAAGATATAACTTAAACAACTAGTCTATGAAGCACAAACTGCCCTATCATTATTAAGAAGATAATATCCAGCGTCAAGCTATACCCAAGATTGTCACTGCTTTTCTCTGGTGTGACAGAACCTTGTAGCTGTAGACGAGGAGCAAAAGGGAGAAAAATGATTGGCGTGGTGCAGTAGGGAGTGGGGGACGCTCAATTTTAAAGCAGAGTATTAAAATGAGATGCACATATTTGCCCCCTGTAGCTCCCAGACAGATACAATATCCATGAGATTCGGGCTTCCTTTTGTGCCTTGTTGTCCGTCTGTGAGTGTGCATGTGGGCACGTGTTTAGGATGGCCAAGTTAAGGCCAGCACGAACATGCGTGTAGTTATTTATGTGCGTGCTTGTATCTTTGTGCGTCGACTTATGTGTGTGTGTCATTTTGATAGCCACCCACATGAATATGCAGATCAGTTTTAGAGAGCGTATGTGCTCAGCATTAAAGCCCACTCTCCACCGCTGACCCAATTTCACACTGCAGTGAATGTAAGTATGTGTGTGTGCTTTTGCTTATCAATGTATTTTGCCAAGCTTGGAAAAACTGTGCAGTTAGGGCCGGGGCATGTGTATGTGTGTGTCTTAATGTTTATGAAGATTACCCACCTCGTTTACATTAACACTCACTGATCAAACTACACTTATCTTAACGCTACTACAACCTGCACATTACTACTTAGTTGCCTTTTAAACCTAAATTTCTTATGGTAAGCAAACACTCCCCTTTGTGCCTCTTTGTACATGTTTACCAGGGGCGTGTTTAGCAAAACTTCTAGGCTCCCTTATACTAAAGACATAATAAATTCCTCATGATCTTATTTCACTCTTGAGACAAAAACAAGGAACGCTAAAATAAGCTATTCCTGAAGGAAACAACTGCCTGCCTCTTATTCATTTACTAGAGATGATAGCCCTGTTTCATCATACCACATTTAAAAGGTATAGTGAGTCATTGCATCTGTAAAGAGATGTAGAGGCACTAAAGATGTATGGATGCACTTTGAAATCAGCTGCAATACATTCCTTAAAATGGTCTCAATTTTCATTAATGAGGGTGTAATAGTTTCTAAATCCAATTCCATTACATTCACAGAGCTGTCTTTATATGTTTGTTTGCATCTGAACTTAACCTAAAACCAAAAGTCAAAGTTGTACTAAAAACTAATTAATTAGTACATTAATACAAATGTATTAATTAATACATTTATTCAGTCATTTGCACACAAATCCTCAGTCCAAGTCTGTTCCACCTGATTCAGTCATGTTGAAAAAATGGACATCTTTGGTACTGGGTTGTTATTCTGTTTTACTCCAAAAGTGGACCGGTTTACAAATGTTAACTATTACTCTACTCATTTTTACCAATATTTTGTCATTTTCTCACGTGTTTTTTTAAAGAAAATTTAAAAGGATATTTAACAATTAATCTAATGCAATGGATGCTTTGAACAAAGTTACAGACAACCTAAACATATAGAGCTCTAGTTTTGGTATAATATTAGCTTACTGGCATTTAATTCAGTGTATCTTGGCGACTTGTGTTCTATTTACATCCCAACTTAAATTTCCATAAAATACAGGTTCTTTGTTCTGGTTTAATGAGTTGCCACAGCCATTGCTTTCACACTACTGTACTTGCATGTTGTCAACTCAGCAGTGCCAGTCAGCAGAAACACTCAGGCAGAACAGCATTTCTTTCAGCTGCCAGTAGATGGAGATGTTGAGAGGAGGGAAGCCCAGAGGCGGCAGAGCTGAGGTAATGGCTCTTTGGTCTATTGTTCCCTGGCTTCATGCTCACCCTACACCTTCTGCTTCTGCCTCCAGTCTAAACTCCCCCACATGTACTTCAAAGAGGAGGAAGGAACTAGAGAATGAGGTGAATTTATTTGTCCCCCATCGCAGGCCTACATGTTGCTGCGGATATGCTTTTAATTGCTTGTGCTAAAATACATAACCTATTTCTGTATCTTTTACAAAAGCCTAAGTGATGATCTTGTAGAATCTCAGTGAACGCTGGAAGCCCTTACAAAAAGAAAACTTATAAAATATTCAAACTAACTTGTCAGCAAAGCACCTTGAAAACAAGTATCATGGAGAAAGGATAACTATAAAGCACAGCTCGGCCAGCGCATGGCTTAATAAGAGCTGGCACCCAGCGCTGCAAACTCTGACAGACATTCCTCAGCATCTTTAACCCTCAACCCAGGAGCCTCGGCGCAGCCCGAACTCTGTGAAGTAGATCAATGGGAGGATTATCGCAGGACCAAGATGCCAGTTATAAAGCTGCTCTGTGCTGCAGCAGTGAGGGGAGAAGATTGAGAGGCTTTCCTTTGATCTTGGACTGGTGCATCAGAGAGGGGCCGCTGGTGATGATAATGATGTTGAGGCCCATCGCAGATGCAGGCTGGGCTTGGCTTGCGCTCTCTCCTGTCCCATTCCTATAGTGGTTGTACAAAAGAGCAGTCTGCTGGGAGTTGAACGGGACAAATGGATTTAGCTGGGCAGATTGTGAATTTATCCCAGCGATGTTTTCCCTGAAAAGTATTGATGCTGTGGTGTGTGTGCCTGCTCGCTTCCTCCATCACATTAGATCCAGCTGAACACCTCTGTCCTCCTTCAAGGACACCCCTCCCTCCGCTGCGTCTACACCCCTCAGCCTCTCCCTCTATTACACACTCACATCGCACTGCTCTCTGAGTGTGACAGGCCGAGGTGGAGGAGACGGCTGCTGACATTCAGGACGGTAAAAGGCTTAAGGTGGAGTATGTCTCAGAGGCACATACATTTCTGCTTTCTCTGTATCTTTGAATCTTATCACAGTGCTGCCCTCGCTCACAGAATATCAAAAAGTGAAAGTACATTGCCTCCTCTCTTGGACGGTTTAATGATTCCCTGTCTTTGACTTTTTATTGACTCACATTGCATCATTGTACACATTAGCCAAAGCTTGATGATTATCATAATAGGATGTGAGGTCAGTAATCTCTTAATTACTGCTAAATGGGAATTAGATTAAGCTTTTGTTTGCAGGAGAAATAGCTTAAGTTAACCAGATTAGCACCTTTTGGATTAGACCTGCGTGAGGACGGAGTGCCAAAGGTCAGACTGAGCCTGCTGTCCATTAGGTCAACAGTTGATTTGGTGATAGAGTTATTGGATCAGAGTTAGCTTGAAACTATGTGCTTACATGACTTTATTTTATTGGGTTTGCATGACAAAAACAGGACTTTTTATTAGTCCTATAGAAATCTAACTAAACTAAATTTCTTAAAGTCTGGATAATAACATTGTAAGTTGAATGACTCTCCCTCTCTCGCCCTTTCTGGCCTCACAAAGAAGTTGAACCTCATAATGTAGGGTAACCTGGTGATAAAAAGTTAAAGCTGATAATGTTTTCCTGCTCAACACACTACCATTTGGTCCCATTTACTTTGGTTTTCAGAAGTGGATTATATTGCTGTAGCCGTAATATTACAGTTCTACAATTTCCCACCTCTGCTTGCATTCCAGAAGAACATTAGTAACCTGGTCTGCAACTGTGGCCTGGCCTAACTGTGCTTCTAAACCTACTGAGTGACAACCAGTGTATCTAAGGATAGACCTGTAGTCACAGCTCAACTCGACTGGAACCTCTTGGCCAGATTAGGTTTGATGAGATGTTGATTTTTGAGATTAAACTTTTGCTACTTGCTAATGTATGCATGTTTTGGTCTCCACTGGCACTGCGGAGCTTATCTCATGACTCTTTTTTCTGCAGTCATCTCCACTTTTCTATAAATGCATTATATCTGTACTCTCACCAAGTCTTTGTTAGTCTTTTACTTCTAAAAAGCTTTTCTGTCGAGCTGACATCTCCACTTCATTAGATGGGCCCCTGCTTACAGGACTCCATCCCCTTTCCTTCTTCTTTCCTCTTTTCCCATCTTTACCCTCTCATCATCACCCCCTCCCCTTGCCCCTTGTCTATTCTGTAGCTCTGCGTGGGTGGCTGAGTTTAATGAATTCTCTTTTCTCTCTGCAGCCATCCACTGATTTCTGATTGTGAAGAGGTGTGTGTGCTTGAATGAATGGCTCGTACACACATACTTCACCTATTCAGCTGACAAGGAGCATTTAAATAATCTAAATAAATTTGGGCCTATGTCCTGATCAAGGATTTGGGCTTCACTTCCTCTTTCTTTAAGGGAAAATAGAGCCAACTGCCAGCTTTGAAATAAATGTGCCCTCGGGTGTGTCTGTTGATGTTGTGTGTATTACCTCCTGTCTCCTGTAGCCTTAAACACTAAGCTCAAAGACTATCCAGTTCTTAGACTATAATGTTTCTATAAATGAACACAGAAAGTTTGAGAAAGTCTGACGTGGGACAATGCATGTATGTGGAATAAGCAAAAATTACAATCTAATCTAAGTTTTTGTCAGAGGACAGATTTTTAATTTAGCCGCCTTACGAGGCTGCAGAGTTAAGTGTCCCATTGTACAACATTAAAGGAGATTGTCCTTTGTGCCAGAAAAATTCAGCACTATGGCTTCATCACGCTGCACAGATATGTCAAAGCTAGCACCACATCAGCTATTTCTGCTGTACTCTGCTAATACCTTTTACCTGGATCAGGGGCAACAGAGGCCAGTCTGTCTTGGCTGAGCAGCAGAGGTTATAGACCCAGGCTTTTTTATAGAACTAGTCCAAGTCCAAATACAAGTCAAATCAGAATCTTGAGTACTGGCATTAATGATACTCAACTCTTCCTAAACTAGGTTAGAAAATGGCAGCCTCACTGTCAAAACCAAAAAGTGTTGAGTCAATGGGATCTCACAATATACTTATTGAGTAAAGTGACTTTTAAAAGCATCTTTTTACTGGTCTCGTACAGATATATGCTACGTTAAAGGTCTACATGGCTTCTGTTAATGTTCAAGGTCAGTAACCTTAACTTTTGTGACAATACTTTGATTTCCACCTGGAATGATTAGAGTTTAACTACAACTACAGTAACTTATCAGAATTTGCTCTCAGCGAAGGACACAAAATTAAAAAATGTGTTGAATTAGTGAGATGTGTTCTTACAAGATGGTCGCGTGGCCTGTAAGTCACCAAAGTGAGGTATAGTGAGCTAGTGATACTGTCTGGGGTTATTCCTCCTCTTTCATGTCACACATCACTATGACTTTAAAGCCATTTATCTTTGAAGCTGTGTTACGGTTTCATTGTGTTGCTTTAACAAACACACAAACTAAACTTGTAAACTAGGTTGCATTCCCTTTTCTCTGCCAAATTTAAGACTTCAAACAGAACTGAAACCTGCTTCCCTCAAATGTGAGCTGGAGCCCTAAAAAATTGATCGTCTCCACATCTGTGTGAGGTCAGCACCGGGGAGCAGGTGTTCCCAGTGTCCTTCCTGCTGATTGGACAGATGCATTAGCTGCTTAACGAGGTGAATTTGTTTAATCTGATAATTGTATGTGCCACAAAAACATATTCAGTAATTCTCTGTGGCGTCTGTTTTTCTCTCCTGATTAGAGACACTTTCATTCGGGCACATACAAATAATGAACAGTTGTTGTTATGACCAGGAGACAATGCTCTGAGGTGCGCTGGCACATTCACACACGGTATACAGTGCACACGGGCTGTACATGTCCCATGTGTGTAACCCCCCTGTGGTATGGTAATGAGCCGCTAATCTCCCTGGTATACACATCCATGGTGTGTATGTGTTCACGCATTAAGGTGAAGTGTAGAAAAGCCCCAGGAATTCTCTTAGGCCTTCAACCTTCTGCTCTCAGTGGATGCAGGCTGTCAACACATTAAAACTGAGACCTATGTGCTAGACAAGCAGGGTGAAGAATAAGGAATGAAAACTGAACACAAACGCCCCAAAAGCAGACAAGAAAACAGAGTATCATGTTGAAACTGTGCAACACAGTCTTTTAACGCTTAAGTCCTCGTTAAATAGGCTGTGTGTGTGCTGTGGTCACAAGGTTCAAATACAGGTAAAAACTAGCAAAAGGTGAGTGACTGTTGCCCTACTGGTGTTTATTACCGTAGTTATTTTTGTTGTCGGAGGCTGACTTTATTGGACATAGAAGGTCAATGCTCTGTTTTCTATATTGCTTATCCCAAATGAAAAGATTACTTTTAATGGTGGGCATCTCTGACTAAAGGGTGTGACATGATCCAATTGTGTTTTTAGCTGTGTTTACAAGAGTGATCATTAAAGGAATAAACCACCATCTGGATTTTCCGGAGACAGTTTTACTGATTGAACTTCAACCTTTTTTCACATATATACCGTATCCATGTGAGGGAGTTTTTTCTGTTATTGAATATCTGGCTACATGTAAACGATGCTTGGGTGAATCAGGCTGCATTTGTTTACTCTACTTACAAATGTACACTTTCTTTGTCTGATCCTAACTCTCTTCTAAAGCATGTGTTCTTTTTGTTTTGAAGCAGCCATGCCGCACGCTGGCCCAGTGTGTGTGTGTGTGTGTGTGTGTGTGTTTATTTATTATGCTGAAGTCACATCACTAATTAGTCCCTGGGAGAAGCCTGAGGCCATTTGCAAAATCCCACTGATTAAAAACAAGTCCAAATCCAACCTTGTGTCGCATATGCGTAGACGCACATAAACACAGACATCTATGAATGCTGAAGAAAGCTACTTACTGTCAAGGATGGAACACGTGTGGGCGAAACGCTCACGTACACAGCTCGTAATCAATGAACGGTTGTTAGAGAGCTGTCAGTTGTTAAGGCCATTTTAATATTTAAACTCCCTGTCTAAAGTCGTCCTACTGCGGGGTAGCTCCTGTCACAGTGGAATCACACACATTCGGACACACGTGCTCAAAGCCTTCAGGGGCTTTAACTTGTCACAAATCACACTCAAGATGTGAAGGGCATCGTAAGTTTGCATGTGTGACAGACAAAAGCATCCAAAGAGACACACAACACTGATAACAGTTAGACAAAATAATGTTTCCACACTACTCTTTTAGTAAATTACATTAAAATAGCAACATCTACATTTTACAAAGTTGTATACTTCTATAGAAAAGATAATGTGGATAATTCACTTAGGGGCTGAAATGTGAAATAAACATTTTGATAGCTTTCATCTGTAGAACTGCAGTATGCACTAAAACTTTATTAAAACTGTAAATAGGATGACTATGGTTAAATTTTGTTGCTAACTCCTATAGCCCCGGTATGTAACTTCTTACCATTTGCACCTACTACACACTTGGTACATGGGACTGTTTAATCTCAGTATATATTTGTATATATAAAGAGGCACGGTGGTTAGCACTGTCACCTCACAGCAAGAAAGTCCAGAGTTTGGGGCCTTCCTGTTCGGAGTTTGCATGTTCTCCCTGTACGTGGGTGAGTTTTCTCTGGGTATTCTGGTTTCACCCACCAACATCAAAACATGCTATAGTCTCCAGTTGGTGACATGACCCGGGGTTCCTGGGCGTCCCCTGGTGGAGGCTGCCCACAATGAATTTTCCCACAGGGATGATAAAGGAATAATATCAACAATTAAATGAGAGGAAATTGATATGACTCTGCTGAGATACATGTTTTGACAAGACGATAATGTGCCCTGTCCATCAGAGAATCTGGTGAGTTGGATGTCCTCTTGTACTATTTAAAGAAGTCTTGTTATAACTACAATAACTAAACATTCTAGATGCCTGTTTTTGTGTTATCCTGGTTATAACACATTAAATTGTCCACAATGGTACCAACAAGGAAGCTTTTCCAAAAATAAACTTAGCATAGCAGACGTTACTCCCAGCTATTATACACCAAACAGGTTAAAATTCATATCCATGTTCTGGAATTAACTGGTTGTCAAAAGAAACCATAATTTACAACCAATCAGAGAAACCTTCAGACTAAAATCTGACGGGCAGTATTTTCAAAGTTTCTGAATACTTAAAAACCTGGAGTGATGTTAATGCATAAGAAGCAACGAAAGTAATATATTTTAAAACACATTAGTGTAAACATAACCTAATTTTTGTGTCTTATATTTTCACCTACAACTGCCTGCCTCAGCTAAACTGTTCTTCTCCTGAGATTAATCCTATTTGAATTTAAATCTGTGCAGAAAAGGGAGGGAGCTGCAGTGATGGATAAAGACAGCGTCGGGATGAGGAGTTGGGATGATGGGAGACGCACCACAGCGGGACGGAGAGTGGCAGGACAGGGAATAGAAGGAGGAGGCAGCCAGTGATAAATTGCTTTGAACTTTAATGGACGTCTCGGATGCTCCTCTGGTGATGTGTTCGGACAATACACAACATTACTGGCCCACGTGAGAGGTGATCGTAGCTGACAGCCAAAGAGGGCTGTCCTCAGCGACCTACAACACACATTCACACATGCTATGCATTAGGGCTTTCCACAAGTCAGCTGCAAGAAGAGTCCAACCAATTAGGAAAAATAAAATTAAAAAGAAATTGTTTATTTTATGTTAGAGTAGGGCAAGAAAATAAATTATATTGACATGAGTCCAAATATCAGGATCTAAAGATTATTTCATAGGCGCAGTGGTAGAGCGGTAGATCTCAGTGGTAGAGCGGTCACATGTCAGGCAGAAAAAGCACTGAGAGCAGTAAACCCAATAGCACTTTTTATTTTTTTATTTTTATAAAAACTGTTATAAATCAATTGAAAAAACTGTTCTTTGCATAATTGAACAGTAGGAACTTTGCTTTTCCCAGCTAGCAACTTGCTTTAGTGGCCCAGTTCATGTGGGCTCAGCACATGAACTGGGGTTAACCAAACGGAAAGGAGAGGTGTAAAGTTTGTAAAGAGAATAGGAAGACGAGCAGCAAAGAGTGAAAGTGTCGCCATATGGTCAGGGTTAGGATCAGACAAATAAAATGTTGCCTTCTCTCCACAATGGTTAACTACACACAAATGAATCACTAATGGAGCTCTCATTCACAGTGTCACGCATACTCGCACTCACAAACGCACAAAAGCCGACATCTGAATGAAAGTGGGAGACATTCACACAGAAGGAGCAATAAATGTTGGTGGAGGTGGGCGGGCAGTGGACGGTGAGGCTGTGTGAGAGGTTGGAGTTTTGTGTGGAAACTGGGATCCGCCTCTGTTCCCTTCTGTGCAGGCCTGTCTTTATGTGCCTTTTGAATGGGGGGCTTGTCCCTCAATCTGTGCCCCTCTACTTTGCCAGATTTCTAATGATTTTTCAATGATGATTTAGGTTGTTGTGTGTTCGTCCACTCAGCCCTTCTCTCGATTCTGTGCTATTCTTTATGGCGCCGCTTTTGTGCTTTACTCCTGAGTGTGGCTCTCTACAACAACAACAACATCTACACACGAACCATGTGACTTAGCAACAGAGGACAAAGGAGTAATCATCCTTCTACACAACCATTTCAGAATAAATTAAAGCCATACTCATTTTCAGCTTATTATGGCTTGATGATAGCTCAGATTAAGTGTTAAAGCCCAAATTGTGTACTCGCTTCTCTGTGTGCCTAATTTCACAATGTTTACTCCAAGGTTTAAGATTTATTTTACATTTACTCCTCTGCTCTACAGATAAGAAACAGCCACAACAAATGTACAAACAAGTTTGATCATCTTGGTGATAAGACGTAGTCTACTTACACAATACCTTGACCCTATGAATAGCTTTTAAATTTATTTGCCTAATTATCTTAATCATCTTAATCTTAATTCATGTTTTTTTTACCATGGTCAGAAAATCAATCAACCAATAATCAGAATTTTATCATAAAACACAGATGTTTCAGCTCCTAAACTGTCACGCATGAAGTGTACACATGTCTACAGAAAGAATAATGATACAGGTAAACCTCACTAAAACATATTGGTACCAGATTGGAATCACAGGCTTTGGTGTTTCACACAACTCTCTTCAACACTAAGTAAACAGAATTCAATAGAGAAAGCACCTCAATAACTTCTTTCATATCTATAGTAAGCGTTGTTGTTAGGATTGAAGGCCACTCATGTGGATATGTTGGTGGTCGAGACATGGACAGAGCCACAGAACGCCTGCCATTCTTAATAAAAGCAAGATAAAGGCACATGGAGCCTGTAAATAATATTACGTATAAAACATTTATATTCCACCGCTTAGTCCTGTTAGGGGTCGTGTGTGCGTCCACTCAGCACCCTGGACAATGGTTGTTGGTCACAGGGCTGACACGTATAAAACACAACATCTGATTCTATTCTGTTCAAACTACCATTAATTGTCAAACACCCAACTTATTAACATTAGATTCTTTTTATTTCTTTGGGAAAGACACACATACACACACACCAGACACACACGTACAGACACACACACACAGACACACACGTACAGACACAGACACACCAGACACACACGTACAGACACACACGTACAGACACACACGTACAGACACACACGTATAGACACAGACACACACACCAGACACAGACACACACACCAGACACACACGTATAGACACAGACACACACACCAGACACAGACACACACACCAGACACACACACACACACACACACGTACAGACACAGACACACACACCAGACACAGACACACACACACACCAGACACACACACCAGACACACACACGTACAGACACAGACACACCAGACACACACACCAGACACACACACACAGACACAGACACACCAGACACACACGTACACACACACACACACACACACACACACACACACACACACACACAGACACCAGACACACACACGTACAGACACACACACCAGACACACGCACACAGACACACACACCCGACACACACACCAGACACACACACACAGACACACACACCAGACACACACCAGACACACACACACCAGACACACACACGTACAGACACACAAATGTACAGACACAGACACACACACACTAGACACGCACACAGACACACACATGTACAGACACACACGTACAGACACACACATGTACAGACACACACACACCAGACACGCACACAGACACATACACACGTACAGACACACACATGTACAGACACACACACACCAGACACACACACGTAAATGGTAAATGGCATGCATTTATATAGCACTTTTGCACCCATCTCAGGGCACCCAGCGCTTTACATCGTGCTTCCACTCACCCCATTCACACACATTCACACCTGGGGCAGACAGAGATGGGGGCTGCCATACAAACGGCGCTCAACCTTCTCCGACCACCACCAAACACACCTCTACAGTCACACACATTCATACACCAGTGCTACGGACACTGGAGGCAAGGTGGGTTAAGTGTCTTGCCCAAGAACACAGCGAAAGTATGAACAGGGCAGGCGGGAATCGAACGCCAACCTTCCGGTTATAAGGCGACTGCTCTACCACTGAGCCACTCCGTCCCACGTACAGACACACACACACCAGACACACACACGTACACACACACACACACCAGACACACACATACACACACACACCAGACACACACACAGACACACCAGACACACATACAGACGCACACACTCACAGACACACACACACACCAGACACACACACACAGACACACACACCAGACACACACAGACACACACACACACACATACACACCAGACACACATACACACAGACACACATACAGACACACACACACACACACACACAGACACACCAGACACACACACAGACACACAGACACACACACATACCAGACACACACACAGACAAACACACACACAGACACACCAGACAAACACACACAAACACACACTGACAGACACACACTCACAGACACACCCGACACACAGACACTCACAGACACACAGACACTCACAGACACACACACGCCAGACACACACACTCACAGACACACACACTCACAGACACACACTCTCACAGACACACCAGACACACACATACACACCAGACACACACACACACATTCTGAATTAGCGTGCTTCTCCTCCAGCAGTAGTTAGTCTGCTCTGGTGTGTCCATTATGTTCAACTTTCACTTGCATCTTTAATACACTCTAAAATGTAGAGACAACCTACCTTTGGCCTTTGGTGTTCAGTCATGGTAAATGTAAAATGGCTCTATCTTCAGTTGATGTAAAAGTTTATTCAACCTGTTGCACTGCTGTTTGCACAACTTGTCACTGCCTCAGAGAGAGTAATTATTCTCTGAAATTGGAACCATTTTTCTTTGTATTCTTCAGAAGTTTCTTTTCATTTTGGCACAAAACATCCTTAAAGCCCACAGCTTAAAGTCTGTAGTGAACAAAAGTGTGTTAGGCAGTGCATTAACATTTAAACAAAACCACTGGTATGCACTTGTATTAGACAATGCATACTTCTGTAGCTGTTTAAAGTGGGTCAGCACTTCAAACCAGATGTTTTGGAAACTGGAAATGATCGGAGGCTGTGTCACAAAGCCCATGTTTAGTCCATGTAAATAGAAGATGAGCTGTAAGCCTGTATCAGTCTGAACTGAAGCTGAATGTTTCATGGTGGGACAACGGGGATATATTTGTGTTAATGTTTTATAAGTGTTCGTTTATCAAGGCATAACGGTCTTTGTGTGTGTTTGTGTCCCCGTTTGAATGTTTCATGAAGGTTTGAGGAGCCGCGTGGCTGTGTATGCCTCAATGCGTTCTCGTTGGGTGTATACACTTGAGGGTGACCTGTGAGCTCCAAAGTGTGGCATTGCCGTGTGTTTGTGTGAGGAGGAGGTGGTGGTGGTGGGGGGCTTTTGGTGGGGCCAAGGGAGTCATAAAATATTCAGCTCATCTGGCTGTATTGTTGCAGAGATAACAAATGTTTCCATTTAGTGATCATGCATGAGTTATAACTCCCTGGACAAGGCTGCTGCCGTTTAGGCAAGAGTGCCACTAGATTTGTGTGTCCTCACGCCTTGTAGTCTCCCGTCGCTAACAAGTGGTCAGACCTCGGTAAATGGACCGAACAGACCTACAGCCATAGACAGTATATAGTGCACTGTGGGATCACCAGTTGAGTCTTTTAGATATTTGATAAATGCTGTTTTCACAGCTATAGGTCTGGTCTAAATTGTCTTCAGTTTTTTTTTATAGTGGGGGTGGGGGTGGGTTATTTCTCTGTTACACTTTGAGATGATCGACAGGTCAGAATAACAATTGACTAGTCTGACACATTTGTCTGCTCCTGGCGGAGCTGGCCAGACTAATGCATTTTTATTATAAATGTTCTATGTCTACATTATAAAATTACATTTCAATGAGGCTCATTTCATGTCATATCATTTGAAATTGAACTGGTTGTCAAGGATACTGCCAACCACTTAAAAGTCTCTGCTTTAAAAAGTTTTTATCCGGACAAAGACACAATGCTACGGTTTTCAAACTAAGATGGGGTTGTCAGCATTTTTAAACATTTCAGCTTTAGCATTCATGAAACAGCTATAGTGTGGACACTACAAAAAAAATCTTTTTTTTTAAGTGTTAAAATGCTCAGTCTAAATGGCTGCACAAGTCCATGATAAGTTTAATCTTTTGGTCCACTGTTGTCTCTGCCAACCACAACACTGTGTGGATGCTGTGTCAAGCTATAATCCTTTTTTCTTCATCAGATGAGCACAAAGACAAATTTCCCCCTTGTCCATCAATGAGTTCTTCACTTTGAGCCTCACACACAGATGGACTGACAAAGACGTGCAGATGAAACACAGATACACTGAGCACTATTATGCAGAAAGCCTTTCTATTCCAATTGATCACAGACAAAAAATTCAGAACAAAAGGGAAATATTGCACCTCAAAAAGGAGAGACCTTCTGACAGAATACCTAAAAGTGTGCTCCATCCTCTCTTTACTCTTCTGAAGCCTTTGTAACACTGAATGAGTTATAATTTCAGAGGGGTCTGTAAGAGCGCACACACCAACAAGCCGCCAAGCACTTCAAAACCAGGGTCTAATCAGCACCCTCATAGCCCACCCACACAACCCTCTGCTCAGCCCCTTTCCATCACATAGACTTCCCCTACACTTCCTTCTACAGCTGCTCTTTGTGGTCCTACGAAAGTCAAGACCCAATCTTGATCCAGATATAATTAAAAGTAATTTAATGTTTCATGGACTAGTGTAACTACATTTTGGGTGTTGGATAGAACATATGGATTGTGGTTTAATTAAGTTATTAGGTTTATTTTAAGGTTTATGATTGAATTTTGCTTAACCCTTAGATGCACAACGTGACTTGACCCTAACCTAAAAGTCTAAAAGTAAGCCTAAAAGTAAAATCAATGAATTTCTATGTACTTTGATTAGCAACAAATTTTATTGTTGACATATTCTGAAACAAAAAAGGGACACAATCTCTAAGATTGCAAAGAGACATTATAGCCTAATGGAGCTCAAACCCACACTTTTCAGTTGTAGTAACCACTCTGTCACTATGCTGCCCAACAGGCAAACCTAACAACATTAATATTACATATATGGATACAAAAATAGAGGCACACCAGTTTACTCACTGACACATGCACAGATTAGCTTAGTTTTAGTTTAGTTTGCTGCATAGTGTTAGAAAACCCTGGATTGTCATAGCTTACAAAAGATATTGCAAAAACCCACTTGTGCATCTAAGGATTAAGATTGGTTAAGAGAGGGATTTACTTCGGCATTAGAAGGTTAAAGAAAGCTATTGTGCTGTGATGTTATATAGTTTAGGATAAGTATAAACAATTAAAATCATGCATACAAAGACCAACTATGACATTCCAGGACTTTTACCTGTAAAGTCTATTAAAACTATTAAGATAATAGTACAACAACTTCATAATTAACAAAAGATATTTTACCACAAGGTTTGAAACTAAAAATAGCAGCTGTAATTGTATCTTTTCAAACATACTGAGCAATGGAACAAAGTCAGAAACATACTATTGAGAGCGTTAGTAGCAGACATCATCTGCCAACAAAGGCAGCAAAGCAGAGCAGTGTCCCAGCAATAGCTTTTGCATAAGACAAAGCAAGAATCTGATACCCAGACATGTAAAGCTAAAAGGGTAAATGCAAGGTAAATGCATGGTAACAATACAAGTATGCTTGGCACGGAGCAAAAAGCGTTATGTTTAGAAAGCAAGGCCATAGTTTTGTGTAATACAGAAAACATTACTGCAAAATATAATGAATAGCCAACACATTTATTATTTAACCCAAGGCACAGGACCTTCCTCTTTAACTTTACCAATACCAGTGTATTTTATAAACCAAACATTACACATTCCCAAACCAAATTATACTTGACTGTAACCAGCCTTTACAAATGTAATGCTGAGACTCCACATTTTATCTGGGATTTGGTGCTGTAAGTGCAAATGGAGGGGGACTCCTGGGACAGCTTGGTGCTAGCTCAGCTCCAAAGTCAGCTTAGTGCTATTGCCCCCTCTGTCCTTTGTAGTGTCTGTGGGTGAGGACAAGCACGGCTGATCTAGGATCTGTGTCCCTGGGGTTGAGGCGGTGACAAGGCCACCGGCGACACACTATGGCGACTGTTGAAATATTAAAGCTAATGGGATCTGGGCTGTGTGTGTGGATGTGTGAAGATGTAGCTACTCGAAATGAAGAGGAGAGAACAAAGTGGAATCGAGATGGATAATGCATTTCACTCTAAACAACGACTTTGGACTGTTACAGAACAAACTCTAGGATCGAGTGAGAAAAATACTAGAGAGAAGCTCTGACAAATGATAAAAAATGAGCCACGGTAAAGATCCCTCAGCTGCCAATAAGTAGGCACACAATACACTCAGACACACAGCGGCTTGAAGCTATCATACACATCGCCTGGAGCACAATACAGCTCGTTAGTGGGGACATGCTCGAAATGAGTCCCTTTCCCTCTCAACCCCTCCATCTCTCAAGCACTTGTCAATGTTATTATTTCCAAATGAATACACACAAATGGAGAACATTGTCTGACAGAATATGCTATAAATACCCCCAATGAGAGAGAGAGATGCTCGACTGTTGCATTTAGACGGAGGAGGACATGAACAACAATTAAAAATACAGGAGCTGTGCAATCTCTAACAAATCAAATGCAGCATTTCCAGAAAATCATTGTAGTATCAACATATTAGAGACAAAAATGCACAGCACACTACACTACAAAACAGGAAGTATGGATTATTTTTAACGGTTTGCACTATCGAAAACACAACACACCAATGACAAGAAATTCACACAGTCTTATGTAGTTGTACAAGGTAATAAAGCAGGCAGGCCTTTATTGAGTCTGATCAAAAATACTACTTTTATTCTGTTACACCTTTGTTTTTAGTAAGTAAAAAAAAATGGCAAAACATGACCGACGTTTTTTTTCCTGCTGATGAACTATTTGTCAATGACTGTCCTGGACACATCTCTTGCATGGCCTGGGAGTCGATCCTCCTTCTGTGGTTCTCTATTTTCCCTTTGCTGTCTTTTGTTTTTTGTTGAGCCCTTTGAGGCCATTGTTATTGTGATACTGGGCTATATACTGATAATTTTCCTGGAAAAGTCCAGATGCCTTTTCTTCAAGGTGACCTTGATGACTGAGAACCTTTACAGACATTTGGCTATATACAGTATGTATGTATGTATATATATATATATATATATATATATATATATATTTATTTGTTCAGACCAGGACAACCTGTGGGGCCTTTTTCATTACCAAGGCTGTAGTTGTAATGACTTAGCTTTGTTTCAGCTTAGACAGGTGTTCTAAGTCTAGACGCTAATGGTAAACACCATGGCATGGCGTGGACTTTGACGCACTATGAGGCTATATAGTCTTTTTACTCTGGGAGCATACCAGTATTGAAAATTTAATACTACACTGTTTTGGGTGTCCACTGTCTCTGGGTCCCGTGTTGATGGTCAATAAACTTCTTCTGCCTAAGACATTCAGAAAGTCTTCAGCTTGTCTTTCTCTCTCCTCTTAGCTCCAAGGGCAGCTCAAATATTCCCTAACACACACTACAACACAATTCAAGACATTTCTAGCCACAACCAAAACAACAACTGGGTGCGGACTATTAACAAAATGTATTGATTTTTAAATAAAAACATGTATGGATAAGTAGAACAAACTTGGAATATGTACTTGTACATATAGATTTGTCCTTGTCGTGTCACATGATGCCAATGACCTACATTGCTGTTTGTTGTATTTTGTTCAACAAACAGCAGTGATCAGGAATCAATGTCCTGTGCAGCGTGAGAGGTTCAGTAATCCAACATAACTATACCATACCTTGGATGATAATAGGTCAAGAGAACTTATTCTGATGCTAGAACATGAACCAGAATTAAAAATACAGGAGCACTGCAGCATGTGTGTGTATATAAAAATCACCCAAAGCAATGCTTGTTCAAGAGATGTGTGAGAGGCGTGTTGAAATCAGTGTTGCTCTGAGCCGCTCTGGGCATTCATTTAAATTATGGATCTCTGCTCTGTGTCTCTGTCACTGCCTCACACATTTACACACTGAAGGCGGACGTAGCTGTAAGATATAGACACAGCACTGTTCTATCACCACAGCCGCGATGTTAATTAAAATCAGACAGACGTTTGCAGTGAAATAAGTTGAGAGCTCATTTCCATTCTGTGTGAGAGCAGTAGGAAAAAGTAGGCCACGCTTTGGAGGTGCACCACCTTCACTGTCCTATAAGGATGAGGAATGACTGACAGGTGTGAGACAAGCGGCGTGCTGAAAAAAAGAGAGGACAGGTAGAAGGAGATTGCCCCCCTCTCGCTTGTTTGTTATCCCCCCGAAAAACACACATACACACAGACTGCCACTGCCATGCCAACATGTCAAACGCTGCTTGTCATCCATCAACACTCTAAAGGCCAGAAGTGGGCCAGTCCCTGTCCCAAGCCTCTGTGTTGTCTCACATGAGGTCTGTTCACACGTCTAATGTGCGTAAATACTTCTGTTCAGCCCTGAGCCACTCATAATGGACTTGGTTCATGATATCTGCAACAACAGTTTATTAACATTTAGGTTTAGAACAGGGGTCTCCAACTCAAATTCCTTGGGGGCCGCAGGAGGCAGAGTCTGGGTGAGGCTGGGCCGGATCAGGTATTCCACAAAAAAGCTTTGTTAAATCCTCTCAAACGTCAATACTAACAATTTCTTAACTTCAATGGGTTCTTCTGAACCTGAGCTATCCTGAACTTAAATGGAATATTGAAGAACATGAATGAGCTGGCTGAGAATCCCCATTGGATGTCCACTCCCCTCGGTGATATTGTCAACAGAACATCGGCGTAAATTTGCAGATTTGTCTTGATAACAAATCCACATGGATAGTGAAACATTGACTTTGTCCAGCTCAAGGTCAAACATGCTCATTTCAAACACAGTAAGAAGCAGTCATTTTATGACGGCTATGTGATGTTACACGGGCTCCTCTATAGTTGTGAAATGTTTCTCTGCCTGCATCAAGCCCAGCCGATGGCCCGCCCCCAGGAGCCACATACTCCACTGTGATGGTAGGTTGGTTCAGTTCCAGCTTGCACAAAAAGGAACCTTCCACACACAACATGGTAACGTGCCATTCATATAAAACTACTTGAAATGCTAACATTAAACTTTTATATCGTCCTGCGGGCCACAAAATATTGTCTTGTGGGCCATAGTTGGCCCCCGGGCCACGAGTATGAGACCCCTGGTTTAGAACAAGGACTGTGATGACACCACTTTGTGTGTTGTCTGTCATAGTTTAGAAGGGGATTTCCCTGACATTGAAAATTTATTTAAAATGTCCTACAAGTCTGACAATTGTAAACATTTTTTATTATAGTTTATACATTATAGGTGGCAAATCTTCTTCAACGTAACATAATCTTGTAGACTACATATTAAAGTACTATAACTTGGACAAATTTAACAGAACATAGCAATGCATTGAGAAATCATTAATGATTAACATTAACAAAAGACCACCTTTAGTAAAATGATCTCCATTACATTTGGTTCATTAAATGTCTCTTGTTTCAAATGCTGCCAGAGCTTTGTGTTCAACTGAAGTTGCGTGAAGTTTTTGTCAGCCCTCACGTTGGTCACAAGGGCTCATTTTAATTTTATATATTTTATTTAACTGCTCCACAAACCTACTACACGCCACCCATCAGACCTTTGGGAGAGCAGTCTGTCCACACGCACACGCTTGCAGACAATTTCCTAAAACCCACCTCTACAAGGCTCTGCTGAGATGTGAGGGTTTAAAAGAATTTGTCTGCCAAGGGGAACTGTGCTGGATTTCATCATTCAAATATGTTATTCCTGCGCCTGAGGACAATTTATCATGTTTTAGTGAACACTCACTTCTAGTTTCCCCCTCCAGAAACAAGAGGTTTTCCACTCCTATGGATCTGTGATGAATTAAAATAACATGGAAAAGGTCACTGTGGCAATATCAAAGAGGAGGCTCTGCATAAAACAGAGCGCTTTGAAGTTCAGAAGTGACACAAATCTGATTGGTACTCAAGTACTGCATTCATTATCAGGTAGTGGTCTTGAAATTAGTTATACTGGTTTGTCTCATTAGGTCATCAGCCTCGAACAGTAACTAACTATTGCAGTTGGCAGCTAAACATGTACAAGAAATGAAATAAATGAGCCCTACAGACAATCAGAAAAATAAATAATTACAACAGAAACTTACTAAAGCCCAGGTTGGTGACAGAAGGTAGAACAAAGGAGAGATGATCCGCTCGGGTCATTATTGTCTGACTGCTGACGTATCCAACTGCTTCAAAGGCCAGTCCACTGACCCGTACTGGCCACTGTTGACAAAAGAAATGAGATGAGATGTTACTATATATATGGGGATAACAGATAAAAGTGAGCTGTTCATAATGAAATCATTGAGATGAATTGTTTATACTTCTTGACAATGTTTATACAGGAAATGTGTCTTGAATCTAATTTTGGTCATATTTTTGTAAGATTTATGCCACTTTCAGTTGGTACCAACAAGTGTCCTGAGTGATTTAGTCAAAAGGATGCTGCCTTAATACCCTTAATACCTACCACTGATCTTCTTACTCAACAGGGCCTTGCAGTAGATTCTGTGTGTCCACTTCGGTCCACTTTTGTCTGCAGGGTGAACGCAGCCTGACCTTCTTGTCCAGTGTAGGCCTACAGCACATCTATCTTGAGTGAAAAGTAACTGATGATGTCATAAATGGGTCACAATGAAGCTATGAGACATTTGGGTGTTTACTGCGCGCATAAAGCGGACGTTTGGAGTGTCTCGTTAGAGGCTGACCTCCTGAAACTCGGCTGGTTCTGAGCTGGAGTCCGCAGGGGTTTATGGCTACAAAATGACTCCCGCTGCTCGGACCTATTCTCAGCCGTTTAGTGAGGAAAACTCTCATGGCTTTTGTCTATTGTGGACTATGGCGCAGCACGAACCTCTTTGATGCTTTTGATGCGCCTCGTTAACAGTTTAAATTTACACCTGCCTCATGCATTCCTGCAGGAGCCCTCCTCGAGTGAGCTGGATGTTTGTTCTGCGTAACGACCCTCGTGGACGGCTTCGTCTCTCGTGAAAACTCCAAATGTTATTAAATTTAAACGGTTCTCGCATTTATACCTAGACTCTTTGAGAGTATAATGATCCGTATATAAACATAAGAGTCTAAATATCCTACAGAGGCAGAGGTCTGTTGGTGCACATCATCCTTTTTAATAATAATGGCATGGTTTTAAAAAGGCTATCTGACAAAGATTAGTAACTTACCACTACCGAGTTGGGACTTATTTGTTCTTGTTTACAAACCAGTAGAGCGCACACATTGCACACAGGATGTTTTTGTGCACCACTGGCAGTAATAGGCTTTATGTGTGATATTATTGACTGGCAATCCACTTGTTACGTCGAGATGTGAGAGTGTGAACAGGCCTGGCTGAAGTTAATTGGACTTGATTGATCAGCACACACAGTGGTCTATAGGCTAAACTAATCAGCTCACTGGAGCCAGTTGGAAACATACTTAAAATTCACGCAGAAGGAAAAGCAGGCTGTGGGTTCAGTGCTGGGAGCCGTTCGTCTGACTTAATAAATGCAAACATTTGTTCCTGATGGCTCACTTAACCTCTTAATTTATGTATGACCAGCAGAGTCCTATTCATACAAGAGCCATCGGTCAAACAGGCCTTCATAGAAAGGCACCGCATGGCCCCTTTCCCTCTTTCATCTCCGCTGTAAAAACTGCGTGTTTAGCTGCGCAAAGAGCGCCGCTGCGCTGCCAGATCTGGCGCTCAAATGCGCCTAATTGTTCTGCGTATTGACAAGTTGGTTCCGGTGTATTACTGATTTTCCAGTTCTTCGTGCCAGAACTCTGGGACATCTGTAGGGGGTCAGAGATGAGGGCAGCCCCAGAGCTTCGTCCATCTGCCCAACAAATACCCACGTCTTCTGACACAAGCGCTAAACATCACTAATAGCTCAGATTACACTCGCATTGAGCGCTAATGAGACAAATACAACAGGCATATTAAGTTATCAATGAACACCGCCTCTTATAAATGATTGCCACAGAGCAGGATGACAATAATGACAGTGCATAGCTCCATTATTCTCGCCCAAAGCTCTGTGCAATCAAAGGACATCAGTCTGAATCTGGGACACGCCAACTTCTAGATGGTTTCCTAATCTTCTAATCTTTTTAAGGACAACTTTCAAATGTGTCCTTAAATCAAAATATTCAGCCCAGCTGCCTTCAGGAGGAGCCTGAGCACTATTTAAATATAAATGCAGTTAAAATTAAACACATGCATGCAAATTATTTCTGCCTTCAAACTCTGTACAAGTCAGGAAAAACTGGTTTGGTTGTGAGTTTAATAATAAACTAATAAAAGTTCATTATAATCTATTGACACATCAAATATAATGCACTATGTTATGTGCAAAATTACACATGTCCATCTGTTACATAAAATGTCATGAAGGTCTCACAAAGCTGATAAAACTGCAACAACAATGTGTTTTCTGTTAAAGGTGTCAGTTAATGGGTCTTTTATTGAGCACAAGCAAGAAAGGGATGGTTAAAAAAGGAAATACATATGTAAATAAATGCAAGTTGGGGAGAAGGTGGAAAACCCTTAAGCTCAATTTAGTTTTACAGTAATGATAGACATGAGTGAGTTCTAAAAAGCAAAGTCCAAAACCCATTGGTGCAAGGTGTGTTATATTTGATGTGCTTGTGTTACAGAGTGATAACTGATCACATGCATGGTCCACATCACATTTGTCTGTGATGTAAACAACTGGATTAGCTCATTCAAGAATAAACTCAGTTAGAATCTTGAAGGTTTCTCATGCTGTGGTCCATTTCATTAGCTCCAATAATACAATTTGGGTTTTGAGGAACCTGCCTATAGCCCCCAGCCAACCCCTCCCACCAAACTCAGACAAAAAGACTGTAGCTCTGGTGGAACAAACTGGGTTTGGCCCACTCATTGCGTTTGTTAGCCCCTCAGAGACCCTGAATATAGAACAGCTATTCTATCTAATGAGGCAGAACTTCATGGCTGCCTCTATAAAACTTTGTCAGCCTTCTGTTCTCTGGCAACAAAAGCCTGATTTTTTAAAGAGTTTCATCCATTTTATTTTTCTCAGTGACACACAAACTGTTAAGATGAATCGAGCGCAGGCTTTTTCCTCTTGGTGACGTGAGACAAGTGCTGCAAACAAAGACAATGACGATGTGGAGAAATAGGGCGCTTAGACGAGTGGAGCGATCAGGGAAAACGCCTCCACTGGGAGAGCTTTGATGACACGGGGTTGTAGTTTTATGAAATAGCCTACATTTGGCTTTGTTTTGAGGCTCTGTCACCAAGGATGTTTTCTCCTCTTTTATATTCTAATCTATAAAGATACTTCTCAGACCCAGTGCTAATTTGACTATTCCTCATTTATTGTGAGCATAGATAATTGGGTGTTGCCTGCTGAGTGTGTTTGGGAGCCTGCAAGGAGCTGTGTATTTACATAGTTTGTTTTCTGCTTTGATGGCAATAGAAACTCCAAAATGTGGCACGCTATATGTTTCATCTTTAGTCCTGCAACCACAACATAACATTTCATTTTCAGGTGTATAAGCACAAATCTGCAAACAAAAGCTTTTCTCAGCCGCAAGATGCAACATTTATCACTGGGTGTGGCAAACCTGTGGGTATTTTATACCTTTAAGTCGACTGCCACACAGTCAGGGCTTAACATTCAGAAAGTATTAAATTTTATTTCTGTATTTCATCACTGGATTACTGTTTTGGAGAAATGGTTGATTTTGGAGATGAGCTTGTTGTGGTATGTGGTATCTGTTTGATTCAACCATTATTGTAATTTGTATTGTACAATTCATTTTTCCAATGATTTGACTTTTCACACCAATCACAAAACGTTCTAATGGACTATAAGAAAGGAGCCTCCCATTTGTGCTGAACTGACTGCAAACACAAATCTGGAGTTGACTGTATTTACTCTTGATATATACTGTTAATATGTGTGTGACAATGCATTTATTTGTGGTGAGCTAAAAGTTTAAAGAAACACTTCAATCATTTCATGAAGCGCCATTTTATCTGCATACCCTGTTGTGAGCAGAGAACAAACAGCATATAAAGCAGGAAACTTTGACACTACAGATCAGAGGAAGAACCTTCGTAGCAATCTAAGAAAGTCGCTCACGAGCCGTTGGTAGGTTTCCTCCTGACCACAGAGGAGTGACTGATGAAGAGGATGTGAGAAATAGTTTTGTCCTTTTGTAGATAGCCCACTTTAGTGAGCACATTGTCTTTGCAGCCTCGCCTCATTAGCCCTCTCATGGCCTGCATGAACAATCAAGGCTGGGCTGCTGAAAAATTGATTAGCTCTATACTGAACAGATATATGCACACAATTTTCTTAGTTTGGGGCATTTCGGTGTATGCATATACAGTAGGCAAGTGTGTGGCTGTTTACTCCCAGAGGAAAACAGTGGTTTCCCTTCAAAGTCCCACTGGCACATACAGAGAGGTCGCACAAAGCTGTGCTTGGAGTGTGGCGTCCCCTCACATTTTGCATTGTTTTATACGAGGCATATGCTGTTCAAAGAGAATTATATAGCATTGTTTATTGAGGGTGACTCTATAAACAGGAGAGCTTTAATGTTCTGTGAGAGGAAAACCGCACTGCTGAGTTTACAGCCAGCTGGACCCGAGCTACCTGACAATCCTCTTTAGTCATATTAATATAGCTCTGTGCATAGCTCTAAATGGCACTGCGGGGACTTGAAACAGAAAAGAGAGGTAAGAAGGTTGGATGGAGGAAGGAGTGGCAGAAAGGATGAGAGAGAGGAATTACAAAGTCAGAGAGTGGGAGTTGTGTTTTCTCTAAAGTTGAAGTCAAAGAAGCGTTCGCAGCTTGGCTCCTAATGCACCCAATGATTGTCTTCTGTGACTCATAGACTAAGTAGGTTAGCGGGTTGCTTAAAGTTAAAGAGCTAATAAGCCTCAAATGTTTTTTATCCACATTGGGATTGGCAGCAGAACAGTTGCTCAAAGTTTGCCTGTGATATTGAAATACTTCATTAAAATACAGAAAAAGTGGCTTGTTTGTTTGACAGCTCATCTCCTGAGCATTTTGTTCTTGAGCATTTGTTCAGATTGTTGAAAAGAGTTGAGCAGCACCATTTAAAGTGTTCTATACGCCAGGCTTGAAAGTGACAATTTAAGAAGTCATTTTTGATTATAATTTGACAGCTTGGTTAATCCATTGTAAAAAAAACTCATTTGCCACTAATTCAACATTTTGATACAGCATCTGTTGCTATGAAACGTCTGAAATAGAACATAAAAAAGATAAAATGCTTTTTATTACAAGATTAAACATAAGATTAGTGATAACACAGTGTGGACAGAGTATGGCTTTAGGTCAAACATGTGAATTTTAAATGTAAAATGTTTTTAAACTTAAAAATCTGTACATTTTACATGTTTAGCTTTAACAAAGCAGTCCCAGTGGGGGACAATTGTCTTTGAATGAACAAGTTGAAAATGCAAGAAGAAAACTCACAAATCAAACGATTAACCAAAGTGATTTTGTCACACGGGCAAACAAAGGGGGGAGACATAACTTTACATGAGCGATCCAGACGCCTGCCGTTCCCCTCCTCCATGCTTCTCTTAACTCATCCGAGCCCATCTGTTCATCCCAGGCACAGCACAATCTGGCACATAGAGCCATCAGGTGTGTCCACAGAGCCCCGCAGCCTTTCACTGGATCACACTAAGACTACTGTCACCTCCTGCTCCTGTCATAAAAACGACTTGAAATAGGCCAGGCTCAAAATAACATTCAGATAATGAGCGGGCACATCACCCCAATAATGGTGAATAATGTTTCACTCTCACATAGACATTGTTTATATCATCTTATATTTTAAACAACTACTGTGTAAATGTTTGTTATTTGTTGTGTTTTTTTTAGATATGACTTCTCATATTTTCAAGCAGGACTAGACTGAACCAAGGACTGATTGGGGACTAGTCCAGAACTAAACCAGAATGAAATTCAGAAATAAATCCAAGGCTAAATACAATTTATGGAATTGAGGCTCAAACCAGATCAGAACCAGGACTACCCAGGACTGAATATGACTAAACCAATGTAACAGTAAAGCACCAAACCCAAAGAATAAGAGCCATGGTTTAAAATCCTTTAGTAAAAAAAAATATAGTAAGAATGTTACAAAACTGCTCTGGGGGTTGACTTTAAAAATGGGTCTTTAAATATTCCCAGAATCACATTACTCCAGCCACAGGGCTTTAATTCTTCCCCCTGATTTTTCTGCTCGTTGTTACCCCCATATATCGTCCTTTTATTTGTGGCTGATGTGTGAATCTGTATCCCTCTGACCTCTCCTGAATCACGCCCAAATGCCAGCGATGGAAGCAGCCAAACAAAGCCAATGAATGGAAGAATAAGATGGGGAGGTGGGTGGAGTTTGAGGGGAATAGTCTCTATGCGAGCCTTTAAATCATCATTGGAAACTCATTAGAAAGCTGGCGGGGCCGGCGGAGACGGCCGCACAGATTGCGCGCTCCCGACTACAATACTGGTAATGAAGTGGAAGCGAAGAGGGAGTGTCCCAGGACAGATTTCTTTGCACTAGTTACTCCACTAGCCCTAAACTTTCCCCTCAATCTGTGAGCGGGTGTAAAAAGCTGTATTCATGAGATGTTAACCGTTTTGTTTGTCGAAAGGAATTTATTCAAAGTGTTGCAGCTATCAGCGACAGATGGGCTGGAAGGTGATGGATGGGCTTAGAAGTTAACTAAGAGAAAAGAGATGCAGACTGAAGGAGAATAAATGTTTAATGTAACTGGACGTTATCAATCTGGAGGCATTCTGGTGCCAGTCTCTGCCTGCTGCTCCGTTCACGTTGGCCGCCAGCCTTTACACTGTCGCCTATTATGGGTCTCCACAGCCTCTCCAAGTGTCCAGCAGTCCTTTTTTTCACATTAATAATTACCCTTTGACATTTAAGTTAACAGGCTGCAAAAGTAGGCTATAGCCTAACTTCTATAATACGCACACACAGAGGGGAAGAGAACGTTTATTAGTCACGAAAGGGGCCACTGAAAACATGTCTATCTAGGAATGTTGTCAACAATCTGTATTTCTGCTTTGTTGGATCCACACAGAAGAGACTAATTAACCTGCACACCACTTTACCATGAATTCCATTTGAATGAGAGTTTGAACTACAATGCAGGCCGAGCAGCCTCTAGAGATCAGGTGTCCTCGGTTAAAGATGGAGGCGAAGTTTTCAAGTGTTGCCCTCCGCAATCTGATGGGCGCATTCGGTCCTAATCATTTCCATCAATAGCAGAGGATCAGGTCATTACCCGGAGGAACCTGGAGTGCAGCTCTCCAGTAGGAGGCGATAATTGGATAATTAGTGATGGGAACCAATTAGGACAGTGCTGTTTGGGATGGCACGCGAGTTAACCAAAGGTTATCCAAGAGAGGAGAGTGAGGGGGGTCCAAAGTATGATCGATTATCTTAGAGGACCCACCCCCCTTCAACACAGCCCAAGCATCTTCTACTCTCACCCGGCTGTGCCCATGAGCCCAGTCTCCTTCCACTGCTTATCTGTGGGACAAAAGACCCCAAATCATTCATTTCCATGTGAATGAGATAAGCCCCAACAAGAGGCACGGTTCGGGGGACCGGCTCAGACCCCAAATACCCAGCGATCACTCGAGCAAATGGGCGCACAATGGTGAAGAAAGCTAGAGTGGACGGGAGGGAGAGGGGTTTAAAGATATCTTTATATATGTTAAAGAAAATGCTAATACGTCTCGTGAAGAATAGAGGGATTTTAGGACTCTCTCTAATTCTGTTATTGTTGAACTCGCGTGCAGACGGGCGAGATTGACACGGTGGTCACGTGAGAGAGACGTCTTATAAGTGTACTATATGTGTGTGTGCCCTTCAGTCGACAGCTTTGCTTTAGAAGCTTGGGATGCAAAAGCCTGTTCAACACAAACACCACAACTGTCCCTTTTCTCTCTCTCTCCCCTCATCCGGCGCGACCACGTGTACGCGCAGTCTTTAATCCGGGAGGCTCTACAATGCAATGTGCATTTGATTGCTGTGCGCAATGCGTGAGTGAGAGAATGCAAGGAGGTAGGCCTATTAAAACACATTCAGAACACAAACATAAAGAAAAGGACTAAACATGAAGATTCTCACGCGGAGGAATGAAAACACTATTAGCGCTTCGGTTGAGCCAGTTCGGAGTGAATAGGCTTTTTTCACAAACACATTAGGTCATATCTGTCTCATATTCATCTTTAGAGTTATTTCTGAGTGTGTACTTTTCAGGGCCGGCGTGGATGTTCTGTAAAAGTCAGAGTATAACAAGTATTTTAAAGAAAACACTATATATATATATATATATATATATATATATATATATATATATATATATATATATATATATATATATATATATATACATATACACACACTAAACGGGACATACATCAACTGTTGAAAGCTCCATAATTGCTGTCAAATAACAATTTTTGCATTGAACTTCTTTATTCAGTATGAGCCTCTGAGTAGTACGAGTCAACCAGGTCAACACATGCCATCTCACAATACAAACCAATTACAATAAAAAAATATAATTCAGTTAACTTTTTTGTTAACCATCTTCCCTGGATTTCAAAACTGACCACTTTCAAAGACCACCTGTTTTTTTTCCTTCACTCTTGTGTTGGCTGTGATAGCTTGTGATACATGTTTCAATGCTGATGTGTCCTTATCATATTGGACAGGCTTAACTGTATCCAACGTGCAAGCTGCCTGACTGGCCGTTGTTCATTCAGGTGTCCGCTCTTTGACTTTCTGTGGCAGATGGATTCTTTATAAAACATGCCAAATGATATTAGCTTCTACTCCAAAGCAAGTGTTGCCCCTGAAAAGCTCGTTGTGCGAGGAGGGGAGGGGGAGAGAGGGAGAACTGAGGGGGGAGCGGGAGAAGAGAAAATCTCTTAAAGAGCCGTGAAGAGGCCCCGGTCGTTTTCTAAATGTATTTTAATAGGAGAGACCCCAATGTCCAGGCCAATTCATCTCCCATCTTCTTACAATGAAAAGAGTCGTGCTGGACCGGGGCAGGTCTGTGGGTAGGGGAGCTTTGGGGCTTTGGCTCATTATGCTGCAGTTAGACATAGGAGTGCGTGTAGACTGCGGGGGTTAGGGTCCCCACAGGCCTGCACAAGGGCCACAATACCGGCGTGGACGGCTGCAAAGAAAGACCCCGCCATGCCATTATCCCGCTGCTACTAACGAGGGCTTCATATGCCTTTGATATAATCTTACTATTGAGATCCCGTTAAATCCCCCCTGCGTTTTCAGCCAAATCCCATTTGTAACGGGCCCCAGAAAAGACCGTGTTGGATCGTCTGTGCATGTGTCTTCACCTGCACCACTCTGTTCTTGCAGGCGAGGCCAAGGAGAGGCTTTAATTAAAAAATCTCCCTGTCTGCCCTCACAAGACATCACGTGAGCCAATCAAATTAGAATAAAATCAGAGTGGATAAAGACGTTTTTGATATGATCTCACATTGGGCAAATGATTACCGGATTACAACACACAGGGGAATGTGCAATATGAGGCAGAGCAAATTTATGGGATTTATTAATGAGAATAAAATGAGCAATAAAACGTCTATTAGCGCATTGTTGGACTGATTGCTTGTGCACGTTGAGCTGCGTCAGCGCATTTACCCAATCAAAAGTGCATTATGAGAAACTGTATCTGTCTGGGCGAGTGGATAAAGATTGGAGGAATGACAGCACACGTCCCGTTTCCTTGTGCGTAAAGTCATGTTTCTGCTTGGGACTGAGAAGCCGGGGGAAGGTTACAGGGACAGCCTTTGCTTCGGTGAGTTGGGCACGTGTGTGGCTCCAACCGGACAGTGCTCAAGCATAAATCTCTTTACATTCAACGTGCGCCCATAGCATCCCCAGCAGACTCTCCATTCAAATGCTTTGTCCTCTAGCTCAGGGACACTGCGCATCTCTGTTCTCCTCTGTGTCGGCGCGCATTTAAAAGCCCCAGGACTATCAACAAGCAACGGAAACTATAGCTGTATTAAATCAAGTCTCGCGTTTAGCCACATATTGCCAAGTTTCTAAGAACAGTCCAGGAATCTCTAAATAGGGCTTAGAGGTCTTTCAGAAGTCCCCCTTTTCCTGAGTCAAAGCGCGGATTGGTCACAGCGCGGCTCATTTGCATGCCTCACTGTATAAACCCTCCCGCAGACACTGCAGCCCTCTTGCGCTGTGAGCACCTCCACTAGACAGAGCAAGAGAGAGAGAGAGAGAGAGAGCGAGAGCGGAGCGCATCAGTGCGCATTCAGAGACATATGGAGTATTTATCACAGCTTTTTCTCTAAAACAAACCCTGGAGATAAGCTCAAGACTGGAAGTTTTTTTTACTTTTCGTGTTTTATATCAGCATCAAAGTAAGATTTGTTTATTGAATTATTTTTATTGGAGTGAAGGTGTCAAGATGGGAGAAAAAAGGTGGAAAGGACTGTTGTTGGTGTTGTGTGCGTGTTTTGCTGTTGTCACACGGGCAAAAACAGTAAAGTATCAGACTTTTGAGGAAGACGCACCGGGGACAGTGATAGGAAACTTGGCCAAGGACATCTCCTCCACCTCTGGCTCCAGGAGCAGCTTCAGGATGATGAAACAGTTCAACTCTTCCCTGATCCGCCTCCGGGAAAGTGACGGTCAGCTCAGCATCGGAGAGAGGATTGACCGCGAGCGGCTCTGCAAACACAGCCAGCTCTGCCTCATCTCCTTTGACGTGGTCAGCTTCTCCAAAGAGCAATTCAAGCTCATCCATGTCGAGGTGGAGGTCAAGGACATCAATGACAACTCCCCCGAGTTTCCGCGGAAAGAATCCAGTCTGGAGATCTCGGAGAACACAGCGGTGGGCACGCGCATCCCCCTCGACTTTGCCGTGGACCCGGACGTGGGCTCCAATTACATCCAGAGCTATCAGATCTCTGTAAACAGCCACTTTTCCATTGACGTCCTGAGCAGAGCTGACGGGGTTAAATATGCGGAGCTCGTGCTAATGAAGGAGCTGGATCGGGAGACGCAGGCGTCTTACGCGCTGGACCTGGTGGCAATGGATGGCGGTACCCCTTCCCGCTCCGGGACCACGCGCATCAACATCAAGGTGAAAGACTACAACGATAACAGCCCGGTGTTTGACCGGAGCAGCTTTTCTGTGGAGTTGGCAGAGGACGCGCCCGTGGGCACGCTGCTGCTTGACCTGAACGCGGATGACCCGGACGAGGGGCTAAATGGAGAGGTGGTCTATGGTTTTGGAAACCAGGTACCACAAGAGATCCGTCACCTGTTCCGCGTGGACCGGAAGACCGGGCGCCTGACGCTTGAGAGTGCAGTAGACTTTGAGACCAAAAACACATACGAGTTTGATGTCCAGGCTTCTGACCTGGGCCCAAACCCGAGCCCTGCCATCTGCAAAATTGTGGTCCAGGTGCAGGACGTAAATGACAACGCGCCCGAGATCTCCATCAGCCCCATGACATCCATTACCGCCGGCATTGCCTACGTCACAGAGGCCGCTGGGCGCGAGAGTTTTGTGGCGCTCGTGAGCACCTCTGACCGAGACTCTGGCGCCAATGGACAGGTGCACTGCACACTCTATGGGCATGAGCACTTCCGGTTGCAGCAGGCCTATGAGGACAGCTTCATGATTGTGAGCACAAGTGCGCTTGACCGAGAGAAGATACCGGAATACAACCTGACTGTGGTGGCAGAGGACCTGGGCTCGCCACCGTTCAGGACCATTACGCACTACACCATCCGCCTGACTGACGAGAACGACAATGCGCCGGTGTTTACCAAATCCGTGTATGACGTAGCAGTGACAGAAAACAACGCGCCTGGTGCCTATATCACTACTGTCGTGGCGAGTGACCTGGACCTGGGCTCAAACGGAAAAGTCAGCTACAGACTCGCGGACACCTACTTCATGGGGTCCCCCATCTCCACTTTCGTGAGCCTGGACCCAGCTAGCGGCTCATTGTATGCGCTGCGCAGTTTCAACTTTGAGCTTGTGAAGCAGCTGGAGCTGCGGGTAATCGCTAGTGATGGCGGGTCCCCACCCTTGACCGGCAGCGCGTCCATCTACATTCGGGTCATTGATCAGAACGACAACACACCCGTGATTACGCAGCCCGCTCTGCACAATGGCTCTGCGGAGTTGCCACTGCCACGTGAGGCCCCTAGCGGCTACATTGTCACCAGAGTGGAAGCGCGAGACGCAGATGAGGGGGTGAACGCAGAACTGTCCTTTGCGCTTGCCTCGAGCGACTCCTCCGTGTTTTCCGTGAACAAAGCCACAGGTGACGTCTACCTGAACCACGCCCTCAGCCATGACGTAGACGAGACGTTACGAGTAACCGTGACGGTCAGCGACAACGGGCGGCCTGCTCTCAGTTCAACAGCAACGCTGCACTTTCTGATCGTAGCAGGCGCCCCCCCGAGCGACCGTGCCGTGTACGAGTCCGAAAGCGGTTCCCCATTAAACGTGAACTGGGACCTGTCCGTGGTCATCATTGTGGTCCTCGCGGGCAGCTGCACGCTGCTGCTACTCGCCATTATTCTCATCGCCACCACCTGCAACCGGCGCAAACGAGACAAGAGTGAGGAGGACAACGAGTCTTACCACGAGAAGGACACGTTAGAGCGGGGCAGGGGTCATGTGGCGGACAACCCCTGCTGCCGCTGCACGCGAGCACGGGCGGCACTGTTGCCTTTGATGGGCATTCTTACAGCAGCCAGCCCGGCTTCAGCTCGGCTCACCCCGGGGGCAGCGACATGTGCTCAGCCTCAGAGGACGGCAGCGAGGCGCCCTGCGTCTACGACTCAGACAGCAACAACAAGCGCACGGGGAACAAACACGAGGTGAGTGCAGCAGAGATGTATGTAAATGGGGGAGGTGGAGGGCATATAGCAGTGCGGTAGATAAACACTGATATGTTCTGTCGGGACACCCTCTAACTTCTGTGTTTGTCTCACAGGGATACTCCACGCTGCCCGGCTACGGCAATGGCAAAGAAGCGGTGCGGCCAATCACCATCTGGAAGGGCAATTCTTACACCACCATCTCTGCTCGGGACCCGGTCTTTAGCGGCAAAGACAGCGGCAAAGGGGACAGCGACTTCAATGACAGCGACAGTGACGTGAGCGGAGACACAGGCCTGAAGAAAGATGGAGCTGTGGTCCATCCATGGGTGCACAAAATGGTATGTATGAAGCTTAACTAGTGCATAACACAAGACCATAAACTAATAATTTAGATGCCACATGAGCCACAGCTATTGTTACAAATGAAAGGTTTTGCTGCCTATATAAACCCAGTGCATGTTTGATGGGATAGATATTTCCATTTTTCCAATGCCACCAAATCTTTGTTTTACTAAACATAACCTACACAACATCACAGCACCCAGTAAATAAACAATTATTTCTCCATTTTCCAGCTCTGTGGGCATGCACCAGTGAGTGTAAGGTCCTGGGCCACTCAGACCGCTGCTGGAGTCCTACAGCAGTCCGAGCCAACGTGGGAGCCTCTCCAGCTCCAACAATGTCCTCCTTCAGTAGTTTACCTAAAACAGCCTCCCTGCCTCGGGACCCCAACCGCAGAGACAACTATTATCAGGCCCACATCCCTAAAACTGTAGGTCTGCAGAGTGTGTACGAGAAGGTCCTGCACAGGGAGTACGACTACATGCTTGTGACCCCTCCGAGACCAGTACGGGTTCAGGAGATCAGCGATATCAGCATCCCGGTCTACACCCCAACCCCAACACACTGCCCAAACAACACCAATGACGTCTAAAGACTCACCACATTACAGACTATGCTCACTCTCAAAGAAATGTATCATGGACTTTTTTAATTTATAAAAAATGACAATGAGAATAATGTACCTATTTGATAACATTATGGGGCGTGTTCTCTTAAATGAAAAAGCCACATTTGGAGTCCTTCTAATCACTTGTTAAGTGTATAATATGCAAGATTTGTACATAAAAAGAGTTTATTTTTTATAAAGTTATAATTAAGTGAAGATGTGTACATATATATTGTAATTATTAATCTCTAAGCATGCTTACTATTTAAAACTGGCCTCAAGGAACTGTGCACTTTGAGGTAACCAACCCCATCTGTATCATGGGTTAAGACTTGAATGCAATTGTGATTTTTTTTTATCACAATATTCTGAGACAAAATAAACTTTGAAATACTATTCAGAAAACATCTCCCATTGTAAAGTCTCCTGAAGCCCTGCAACTCCTAAGTTTAGTCCAGGTCCTGGTTTAGTCTAAGTTTAGTCTTTTTCTGGTTTAGTTAGGCTGTTATGTTCAGAATTAGTCTTAATCCTGTCCTGGGTTCAGTTCCTGACAGCAAGAAGGTAATGAGTTCAAACCCTGGCCAACTCACACACACTCCTGTATGTTCTCCACGTGTTTCCTCCCACCGCCCAATTGGCAACTCTAAAGAGTCCCTAGTGCGTGAATGGCTGTCTGCCACTGTCTATATCTAAACTAACTGGACTAGACTTGTCTTAACATATCCTAGTTTAATTCTGGTTTAACTTTAGTCCTAATTTAGTTCAGGTTTAGTCAGATTTGTGTAGGATTAGTCTTTAGTTAAGTCTTGCTTTGTGCTTGTTTTCTTGCTGCTTTCTTCATATGCTCAGTCAGATTTCGCTTTGTTTGGTCCTGGTTTAGTCCTGCTTAGGTGGGGGCAGAGCCCTGCAGGTGCATGAGACCTGTCTGTCAACAGGCGTCGCTGTTCTTGCAGCGTTGTAAGCCTTTGTCCTTGCAGCTTACTGTGGAAGGTCAGTCGGGCTTTTTTCAGTAAAAAAAACCGCCTTGTTGGGAGTGTGCCAGACCAGGGAGTCACCCCAAGAATACCAAGAGCAGCAACCACAATAATTGTTCTTATCATATATTTAATTGGTGCTTTTTATTGTCAAAGACGTGTCTATGCTTTTTTTTGGAGGGAAGGGGATGGGGGGATGGGGGGGTGGGGGTGGTGTTAGTTGTGTCCTGATTGCCATTGAGTAAATGAATGAACTCCCCGCCACCTGCAAAGTGCTCGTGAACAAGGCATGCACAATGAGATAATGAGAGGGAAATGGGCAGGGGGAGTTAAAGCTGCGTGTAACAAACCCAAACATAAGTAATTTTTGCTAAATAACATAAAGTCCTTGTGGAAATCTTTCCAGTCCACTTCCCTGTCAGTTATTTGTCTCTGTGCCAAATGCGCGCCGTGCGCCCTTACGTAATCCCCCTATTATCATTCAAGCATTCGGGGCATTTTTAATAAGTGCGCCGCAGTTCGTGACTCAGAAATCTAACATAAGACACAGATAAGAGTGTCAACCCTGTGAAAGGAGCTGCAGATCTGTGTAAATACAGTTTGGAGAAAACACGCGACATTCCACCGGAGTCTCCTTTGACCCATGAAGTTTCGCGATGGGACAGGGGGTAAAAGAAAAAACATCTCAACTCCTCTTCATCTTATTAATTGCTGAGTCGGTCTTGTTGCCCACAGAGACTGCAGGAGGCTTAATGATATAAAACTTTGAGGATCTTAGCGGGAATCAAAGTTACAGGAGTTCCACGAGCTGCCTATACGATCTTCAAAGGGAAAATATGATGAATGCTTACATGAAAAGGCGCCTTTGCTTATATTAGAGTTCAACGAAGACGCACTCCACCTCCACACTGCTCTGTCGTATAAACTTAAAAATGACTGCCAATGCTCAAGGACAAGGAAGTGCATCGTTACTTCTGGAGCTCATAATTAGAGTGAGGTACACTGGACACCATCATTTATATTTGACACACTCTGTAGCCTATACTGTTGTGGGCCAAAGAAAGACTCTGACATAAGATAAAATTATCTGCTCACAGAATATATCTTCACAAACACACAACTTAAATATTTCAATCCCAAAGTACAAGACAACAGCACAACTTACAGCCTACATTATTATTATTATACTATTAGCCTATAATTCAAGTCCACTTAAAACAAACAGCATCATCCTCCGCTCAAGCATAAGGTTCATAACGTAGCCTATCTCCAGTCTGGAGTAAAACGCCTACATTCATTGGCAGGGAGTTATCAGTCTAATTAGTTTGTAAAAGAATGACATATTCCTGCTAACTGCTGAAGCGGATGAGTCATGTCCACATGTCGCAGTCCACCAACTTTCCCTCACCTTTTTGTCCAAGTTTATATTCACGTAATGGTTCCTGGTGCCCAGCAGAGGACAGAGAGCAGAGGGGGTCGGGGGCTGGGAGCTGGGAGGTGGGTGTGTGCCTAGACGGACTGTGGCTCCTCTTCGCAGGTGTTTGGCTCCAGTCATGGCCGGGAGCTCAGAGAAAGTACCGATCGCCTCAGCGGGACCTGAGGACCTGCAAAACTTTTTACCTCCGGTGAGTGTTTTCAGTCTCCAGACAACTTTTAACAACCAGGTCAGATAGGGTTTGTTAAAAAAAATAAAACACACAACAAAAAAGGATAAAGTTATGACTGTGGGACCAACTCATTTATTTTTTCAGCCTAAGTGTTTTTGGCACTTTGTTGATGCGATGGCGTTTAAAGGGTCGTCTAAACTTTCACTAACAGCGTTCACTGCGATGTCCTTTCGGTGTCGTTTAGGGATTTAGGGGGAGTTTTTATATTTTTTAGTCAGACTTTTTTTGCTCATTTAATATTTTGCGCACTATTAATAGTCTAGTTTTGGGCAGTTTTTGTAGCTAGCCTAGACGTGTCGCATTTCAGTGCATGCTTGTTTTCTTTTAGCGTGTTTAGCGTTCACCTTTTTCTGCTAAGCTACTGTTTTCTGTTTTGATTGTTTTTGTGTCATTTTACCAAAATTGAAGTTTAATATCTCATCTCTTGACATTAATTAGGCTAAAATAGGCTATTACCTCAATAAAAGTTTGGCTAGTTTAAAAAAAATATCCCTTTATTGGAACAGCTCCATGGCAACCCCTAACCCGTTGCCACGTAACCATAGCCTACCACTGCTGTGATGTCGCTTAACGGATAGGCAGCCCCAGTAAAACAATCTATGACAGAGGTACGTGTTTTTTTTATTTATTTGACTGTAGGCCTACTCTACGGTGGCCGTGAAGCCCACTGCCACCGGGCGCCTAATTAAGGCCGGGATTGCGGTGCTCATTGCCGGAGCACTTCTGCTGCTGCTGGGGGCCGTGGGCGCCTTCTACTTCTGGAACAACAACGAGAAACACGTAAGATTGGTGTTATTAGCCTGCTGTGAGTGTATCTGAGAAGCTGGAGAGACTTTCTTTATTGACAGAGCAAGGGAAAGAGTAGCCTACCTTTCAGTACTGTCACATAGCTTCACAAAAACATAGGCTACTATTACACAGAGGCAAAATAAATAGTTGTGGACATTAAGGAAACGTTGTCACCAAATTGTAATGATTTCTGCAAGATCTCTACCTAGAATCAAGATGTCCACATTAAATGCTGGACCTTTTGTTGCCAAATCTGAATCTGTTGATTTAGTGGATTCTGTAAGGAATAGTTCAATTGAGTCTTAAAAACCTTGTGTACAGTGAAAAATACATTTTAGTGGGGGATGAAACAATGACACTTTTCTTTTACTTTAGTACAGGCGCCAGTCAGGAGTGTAATAATATAACTGCACAAATAGAAATGTACTTAGCAGTTTAAAATTAAAGCCTGTGTTGCTTAAGAACAACATAAATAACATCATTGGGTAAGATGTTGCAAGAAACTAAATAGACTTTATCTGTTCAGTATTTGTTGAAATGGAAACTCAGTTCTTAAGTCAAGAGGAGTTTTTTCGCAGCGTAGGCAAACAGTGAAATGCAAATGAAACACTGCAGCTCGGTGGTTCAGACTGAGGCAAAGGCTGGTGAATGGAGGCGTTGTGCGTATGTGTCGAGCTGGAGGAACCTGGTGGGGGTTTGGGAGGGGTGGGAGTTATCGAGGGAGGCTCTTTGGTCCGGCTGATGCTAAAGGTGCAGGAGGTGCTGCTTTGAGTGTTTTTTTTTTCTCCATTATGTGAAAAAGAACACTATTAAAGCAGCAAATACATGATGTTCTGTGGAGGGGTCATCATCACCGAGGGCTGTAAAGAAGAAAGGCTTTTTTTAAACGACAATGAATGAATGTGTGAAAGCAAAATGCTCATATGTGATAGGGGAAAGATTGGAAAAGGCAGTGTTAAAATGGCAAGAGCTGGGAGTGTGTGTGCGGGCGGGGGTCTACTACCTTACATGCCAGCCTCAAATCTGTCTCTCTGCAGGTTTACAATGTCCACTACAGCATGAGCATCAATGGCAAAGTCGAGGAGGGCACAATGGAGATCGACTCGGCTAAAAACATGGAGAGGTTCAGCACTGGCAGCGGGGCAGACGAGGCTGTGGAGGTCCATGACTTTGAGATTGTGAGTCCGGCTTGAATTTAGAAGGAAAATAGCCTGCATACACACAGGCAGGCCAGAAGAAAAACTATCTACTGCTGTGAGCTATCTGAAAGGCTGATCTGATCAAACTGTGAAGGCTCATGTGGGGAGACTGGCATCACAGAAATTAATATTTTTGCCCCAGAGGCCTATCAATGTCAAGCCACATCTAGGCCCTCCAATTTTCATTAAATTTGGACTGCTGGTTTTTGCCCTTTAGTCTAAGCACCCCAATCAGTACAATCAGCAGTATGACCTTTAATCATAACGTCCTGCCAAGTGTTCATGTTTGAATCTGGAGCAAAAGACTCAAATTTAATTAAAATTTAGAAAGGTTTGGGATGTCAAGCAGGTGATGTGGTGTAGGAACCCGAAGATTTTTCCCTGTTTCCAGATCAACCTATTGTACGAGTTTCTCTTTAGGGCATCACAGGAATCCGATTTGCAGGAGGAGAGAAGTGCTACATCAAGACCCAGGTGAAGGCTCGTCTGCCGGATGTGGAGACGCTTAACAAAGACACTCTGACCTTAGACCTGGTGGGTTTTCTTTTCACACAATTAGGGATATTATACTTTTCTGTGCTATAGCATTGGAAGATACATTTCTAATCACACACTGACAACCAGCATTTGCAGAGGTTTTAAAATTAATCATAAAAGCAGGGGACAGAGGGTGTTATTTAAGTGTAAGGGCAGTTGTAGCTCACTGCACTAAACGCTGTGTGGACCCCATTAAAAGAAAAACAACACAACCTGAAGCAAGCTGAAGTGTGTGTGTATGTCAATTATTGTCACAAGCATCCCTCTGAAAACACCACTGTCTGTGATTTGAGGCTATCTGATAATTAAAATCATTTAGTTCTGCAGAAGCTTCACATCCATATAAATCCACAAAATTACCAAAATGACTGTCATGGACGCACAAATGTGAGCGCACTATTCATTTTCACGCAGTGCTGCTCTTATTGCCTCTCTCTGCTTCATAAAGGATCATTTATTTTATGTTTGTGCACTCGTGTGTTTTTGTTTGTCTTCTACTCATAAATGATGCTTTGCTTCTTGTTTGTGTCTGTGTGTAGATATTGTTATAATGGTTGCTGCAGGCTGGCCATTTGCTGTAATTTACAGTGATGGCAAATGCTGGCTTGGGACACACACACACACACACACACTTGCACGTTTCTATCCAGAGAGAGCTGGTCAGATAAACTCATATCAACCGAGCAGGGGAGAAGGACCCTCATTTTTATTTGTCCCTCCAGCAAAATAGCATTTCTGAAAGGTCGCAGGATAACATTCCCTAAACATGAGTAGGGCTAGTGCAGTACAGCCCCAAGGAACAAGAGCCTCTGGGCAAAAACATCCCCACAGACTCTTTGAACCTGTGGATACACACTGTATGTTTACACTACTCACTTCAAAAACCTCATTTGTCAATATGCTGCTGTTTTTCACTAACCTGTGAATCCAGGCCAAGCCATGTCTTTTTTTCAGATACTGATGATTCTTGACATACTGTATTCAGCTAAATCTTAGCTAAATGTTGCCCTTAAGCAGCTGATTTTAAATGTTTTTTGAAAGAATTAACATCACCTCGTTCATGCAGATTAGTCACAATGAAAGGATAACTACAGAGATTTTAAAGGAGCGGCACAAGTGATAACACAACATTGTTTTAGCCACTAGCGTACTATATACTAGAAGAATGTTAGTTTATTGCTAGTCCAATGATATTTTTAGGATATCACTGAATATTATAGAAAAGTAAACTCAATCATGTTAGCCATATGCCTTTTTTCCTATCTTTTAAATTTCCTGTTGTGTACATATTGTGTACTCATTATTGCTTATTTTTGGCTACTCTGAAGGAGGATGAGGTGATGCCTGCCAAGTTTGAGGATGACATGATCTGGGTGGCAGCTGACACCCCGCTCTCGGACTCTGCTTTCCTCAGCAACAGGATTAAGGATTTGTGTGGAGACCTGCCAATCTTCTGGCTCCGCCCCACCTACGCCACCAGTAAGCAACCCCACACAGCTTAGAGGAGAATATAAAAATGTGGGAAGCAAAACAGTATAATTCTTCTGTGTGAAGTTAGTTTTCTATTTGAAGGTTTAGTCTTCACAAAGCAAAGAGGATATGGGTCAAACGGTCTCAAATATTTCCATTTAACATCTCAGTTGTTAAAGCTCCTGAAAAAAGAAAGTCTTAAAAAAGAAAATCGCAGGTCCTTTTGAAGTTTTTGAGCTGTGCAGTGTACAATTTTTAGCATGCTGAGAGGTCGAAAGTTCTCCAAACATTTTCATTGTACTTCATCAGAGGACTTCAAATGCTGCCTGCAAAGCGGCTGTGCAATCAAAAGCCACATTAGTGCCACACGACTAAAAATGGCGTGCTGTCAGATTGTGAGAGTGTGATGTGTGCAGGCGGACAGAGGAAGAGGAGGGCAGTCCCTCGGCAGCGGCGCCAGGTTGACGCGGAAGAGGACGTAGAAGCAGAGTACAACCCAGAAAACCCTTATCAGGTGAGTCACGCAAACAAACTCCACTTCTCTGTCCTCCTCCAGCGCTCGCAGCTGTCTGCTCATATCTGAGGGCTACCTGAGAGGGTTTTTGTTGAGGAGAGTTTCTCACAGATGTGCGAGCAGCAGCAGATGCCGGGGTCACAGCGCGGGGCCTGGATTGTCACAGTGAATCTGAGCGTATACGTGGGTGTGTTTTCTGAGCAGACGTCGCCACAGCGCATTCTCAAGCCCTTTTAGAGCAGCATGTCCAAAGCTTTCCTTTCAGCACTATAGCTTTATGAATAATTCCATAACAGACCCCACCCTAACAGCAGGCCCTTTGCCCCACTGAGCACACAGACTCTCAAACAATACGTCCCTGCCCCTCATGCAGTGCCCCTCTTTCCCTAATCCCTCTCCTTCCCACCCCTCAGAACGAAACAACCCCCAAACCGCCAACACACTTCTGACAACCACAGAAAGGGGGTAAACAGCAAGCAGTACGAGCTGTTGAAAAAGAAAATATTTGACAACAAAAACCCACAGCTGACAACATCCCCTCCTCCCCGACCCGCCTGTCGGAAATCCATTTTTAATTGGTTTGGAACAAGCTTCCTCTGCCACTGAAGATGCACAGTATCACAAATAGAAATGATGCCACACATACAGCTGTGCGTATACATGTCATGTATGTACATTTATTAGCAAAGCTTTACATTATAATTATCAAGTTTTGAAGAAGCCATTCCTACAGGCTGTCACATGCTTCTAAAATCAATTCCCCAATAAATGAACTCTTCAGGAGGTCTATGTCTTTGACTACTTTATCATTTTATTATTTAGACCATCTTCTGTTGTCTTCTGTGATTGGCTGTACATGTACTGTAGATCAAGAGAGTCAAACCTTATGAATAAAAAAATGTACACATTTAGCATATAGTTAATCAACAAAGATTTGTTAATGAGTATTTTCTTTCATTACTGCATAATGTTGTGTATATCTTCACAGAAAGCTCTGGAAGGTGAGGATGGTAACATGAACATCTATCAGCTGCTGGACCACCATGGCTTCTGTTGTGCTGAGTGCCGCCGCGGCTACACTCACTGTATGAGGTCTGCGAGCCGCTGGGGGGCTTCCACCCATTCCCCTACGACCACAGAGGCTGCAGGGTGGTGTGTAGGATTGTCATGCCCTGTAAATGGTGGGTGGCACGTACCCTGGGCATTGTCTAAACCCAACTAAACCTTAATGGGAGGAAGTGGAGTCCAAAAGGATGGAGGAGGAGTGAGGTTTTAGTTTAGGAAAAGGGATCTACAGACGACTAGCAGGAGGCAGGATGTTCACACAATGGAAAATGCATAATATCAAATCTAGGACACACATGATCTGACATGTAAAGGTGTTTGCAGCACAGCTTGTCTTATTAAAAAAACATAGAAGCCTTGTGAGCTGAATTTTGATATGTTAACATGTTAACAACACAAGTGTTATCATTAATCACAGGCATCTACTGACACCAAGATTAGATTTTTAAATGTACAATGCAACATATATATCTGTAACCAAGCAGGTAAGCTTATATTTATAGTGCTGATAATCTATGTGTTTATTTCTTTGCTTTTTCTTGTAAATAAATTCACTGTAAAACATTTCTGCCGGCACAAACAGCATCTGTTGTGAGGTCATTACTCTCGTGAAAAATGTTTGACTCCCATGTTTTGAACGCTTTCTCTTTGCTCTTTTCTATCGGAGTAGGTCTCATTAAAATGATGTACTGTATGCTTTCTCTGAAATACTTTATAAATGAAACGGCATTGAATCTCAAAGTGCAATATCACCAAATAAACTTTTTTAAGTAAAGTCTTTCCTACTGGCTGCTGTTTGTGTATTGTCTAATCTGTGCATAATTATATTGCATTACATATTTATAGATTTACCCCCTTTATAAAACTGCTTTGAGAAGTGTCACATCTAGTGGCTGCTCCAAAGGGACGTGCAAAAAGAAGTTTCCAAAGATGTTTAATGTTGCAGCTCTTTTAACTCTTTAATGAGACTAAAGACTCTATAGCCGTCACGTACCCAGATCTTATCCATGAGGCGAGGCGCTTAGCTCTTTTTGATGTGACTGAGGCGCCTTAGGCTGAGGATGGGGGTAGAGGATTTGGGGTGCATGTTTGTGTGTGTCAGGGATACTGGACGTTTGTGTGTCAGTGTGTTAAGAGTCCCATCCAGATCCTCAAATGGGCGTTTGATCATGTGAGAGATGAATTTAACACTTAACTGAGTGTGAGATGCTTGATGATGCAGTTAGGAGGCTGATCCATATTTCTCTCTTGTCTCGGCAGGACGCCCTCCTTGCACTGTTACTGTACCCTATATATATATATGTGGCTGCTGGGGAGGTGCCTGCCCTTCCACTGTAACTCACTTGTGTTCTCTCCTTGCGCCAAAGCAACTTTCTAGTGTGATACAGATCGAACAATGATTTGTAAACCATATCCTGGAGCTGTCAACCATATCTGCTCTGTGCAGTTATATCAGCAATGCCAGATTTCATCCCTCCCAGCACCATAATCACTCAGCATGGCTCTTGTTGTAATATACTGTTTTGTGTCAGATGGATCTCTTCCCAGACTTCCTAGCCACTCCAAAAACAGAACAAACCACAAAAGACAAAACTGAATTTAAGCCAAACATCAAATCTTTTATTTACACTGAAGATCACACTGAAGGGGGATAACAGGTGCTAAGCCACAATCTGACCAACAGGATATGAGCCAAGAAATGAGTTCATAGTTTAAACATATCTTATCTTCACTTTACATTATTACAAGTGCTGATATTGAGAGTGGGGAAGGCTCGTTGTAAAAAAGCTGTGGGTTTTTATTTGTTGTAGAGAAAAAAATCTGTATTTAAGTCTGTTTGTGTCAGTATGAAAGCGTTCACAAAGCAAATCATGCAAACTGATCTGTTGAACTGATTATTCAAATGATCCAACCCCTGTTGGCCATGAAGGGGCCATGGGTTGTTAGGGTTGGAGTGAAACGAATCAACCGTAGAGACTGCTAATTTCAGGTGCACTGAGTGAAAAATGAGAGAAAACAGAGACAATAAGGAAAAGCAGACAGCAACAGCAAGGTGATTAGTATTTTTTGAACTCTACATCATCTGGAGGATTTATCTCAATTTTTCTCTTCCCAACATCTGTCCAGTTGGTGCTGAGAACTGTACCGCCTGACTCCATCTGAAAAAAGACAGGACACAAAAAGAAAACTCATTACAATGGGATAAAACATCATTACATTTGTTATACACGTTTTCAAAAGGAGGAATACAGCAACAAAAGGCTATGTTCAACACTCATCAAAGACTAAGACTAAAGATGTTGTGTGTGATGTGTTTCTATAAACCTACAGGGAGGTATTGGCAGTGAAGGACATTTTGTTTTGTTTTTTTCCACTCTACTTGTATGAAAAGCTTACCTTGTGGAGCTGCTAGACAACAAAGATTGCAGTTATGGATGTTAGTGTGCTGTACTCACAAAAGACTTGTTCATAGCTCGCTTGACCTCGTCTGAGCCATCTGAGTAGATCTGCTGGAAGAGTTGGTTTAGCGCCGCATCTCCTTCCAGCTTTTCGTTTTTCTCCTCCTCACTTAGGTCCACAACCATCTTGTCCCATTTCTGAGTGTAGTGGGATGACGTTGGGTACTGATCTGAAAAAGAGATGACAGCGTTAAAAAAAATAATAAAAAGGCTCGCACTAATTTGATTTGGACCAAAACGAAAGTGATGTTAGTTTTACATAAAGCAAAGATGTTCTGTTGCACTAAAGACTGGGGCCAAATTCAGACGCGTTCAATTCTGAATCATCTTGATCCAGCGGGGAATGTAATCCGGACACAGATTTACATAAATAAAGCAGTTGACTTGCTGATGACATATTGAGGCCAGGCGTGGACATACAGCACTTCCATAAAATCAGATGTCAAATACTGCTTTACTCCAAGTTAAGAGAGGCTGCTTCCAAACAAGCCAGAGGAAAAGGGAAAGCTGTGCTGCGCACCTAACTTTTAGTTTCCCTGCCCGGCTCCGGGTGTTAAGACACACACTTACTTAGTAATTAATCCTGTCAGTAATGTGACCGTGCGGGTAAAAATACTGAGTCATAACTTGCTGTCATACCTTTCCCTTTTCCGTCCTACTTTTACTGTCAGACTAATGAAAGAGTCTAGCAGAGCTTCACTGCCCACTCTCATTTTGGTAGTGCGTAGACCAATGCTGGAGCTTATATTGATCTTTGCAGAAACAGAGAGAAATGAAACGCGGGAATCGTACTGAGATATGAGAGCAGAGAGAGACAGTATAAAAATGCTGAAGCTGTGGACTGACTGGAATTGAAGTGTTTGATGTTGGACTCCTGTCCTTCTCCCTCCAGCTTATCCCATCTGATGGCATCTGCCTTCTTCATCTTGATCTCCACCTGACAGAGAAAAAAAGGAGGGGAATAACAATGTTTAACAAAATGGTGGTCTTTTTGTGTGCAGGACCAAAATAACACTTCCATTACAGTGACATCTTAAAGTGTGGGACATCAGATCATTAGAGAGGCCAGAAAAAAGACTGTTTTCAGAGCCAGCGTTAAATCTGTGTGTTTGTGTGAAAAAAAAGAGACATCAGGGATATGCGGGGGCACAACTCAATCTCGAACCTCACTGACAGACATACTGCACTAACGAGATGCCTGTCAGCCAGAGGGCCAGTGTGAGACGGATCGAGCAGGAGGGAGGGAGGTGTGTGTGGGTCCTAATTCCACACAGCAGCATCTGATCTAAATCATTACATCGGGAGGACAAGGCAGAGGCAACAATGAGCGGAGAGAAGCAGAGGGAAAGAGGACACAAGCTTTTAACACTGAGCTGCAGTGACAGGGCACATACCAGAAACACACGCAACGCTGCCATTAACGGTGTGTGCCTTTAACATGTCCAACGTGTGGACGACTTGCTGGTGCAATTAAGGAACATTTCTGCTCCGCCGGCCGGTGCAATGATTCATTTATGAGCGGAGAGAAGAAAAGCAGAGGTAGACAAAGAGGAGGAGGAGCGGCTAACTGACAGCGCAGAGAGACAAGCAGATTGAAGGAATTGAGACAGTATGGTGGCAGCAACCTTCTCCAACCTTCTGCAGCCGATAGATCACTTTGGTTGGGTGTTTGTGTCAGCGGTTTTGGCCCCGGCACAAGGCCCTGTGCTCATCGAGGCATCTGTGCAGTGTCTGAAATTAACTTTTTGGCTCACCTGCTAAGGGCCGACAAACTAAAAAAAGAACGAACCCTGCTGAGAATACAGGTTACAGCCCGAATAATTTATGGCCATTTTTCAAGCTATGCCGTGAGTTCCAGTTTGTGTATCACTAGGGCCTTAATCTTACACAAACATAGAGACAGATTCAACTTGAGTTTAGTCAAAACTAATTGATAAACTGATTTGGGTTTTGTAGAGAGACATGTCTGACACTTTTTTCTTTAATTTTAACAGATCCATCTTGTTTCTGCAAACAGATGTTCTCTGACGCTCAGTGCTGCTTTCAAAGTGTTTTGAAATGTTTGATCAGAAGTTACAGAGACAGCAGCCAACCTAAGATTTTCACATCATTTGTGTTACTGAGAGATCTTTTGATTTCTTTTTGTTTACCCTAAAAAGTACAACAGGTGCTTTTTATCATTGTTTTAATTAATTACCCTCTGAAATGTTTTTATTACATTTCTCATTTCTCTGTGAAAGCCTAGCTTGAGGACATACACTAAGAACATGAGAACGTGAACACGAACAGCTATCTAGGTGACTTTTTAGACCCTTCAAGCCACAAGATTAGCAAGTTCATCTCTTGAGACTAAGATGTTTTTATTTGAAATGTTAATGAGCAGTCAAAGAAAAGGCTGTGGAAAAAAAAATCTTAAGTCACTATCCTAAAACTACAGTTGACATGATTGTGGTCCTGCTGGGCTCTGTGCAGAGGAGCTGAAGCTGTTTGCGTGAGTGAGTGTGTGCGCATGCTCCTGGACCATACAACATTAATCTGCTGCCACATCTGTGTTTCCTGGGACATGTTAAAGGGACATGGCAGCTCCAGCGCCAAGTTTGTGTGTGTGTGTTTGACAGGTCGGCCCATGGCCCATAAAGAGATGTGACAGTAGAGCCACATACTGGGGCCACCATCCACAGGACCCCAGGGGCTAGACCGTGCCATAGTATGCTCCACACATAGTATTTACAGAAGGGCACTGGGGTCCCCGCGATGCTTGTCACATGTTTGTAGTCATTGCCACCCATCCTCCATCCCATGACCTCCTCCTACTTCTATTCCCTCCTTCTCACAAATTCATTTTCTAAAGATTCAAAACAAACTTGCCTCAAAGACAGAAAAATGCAATAAATATAAACATTCTCCGACACTGACAGGCATGAAAATTAAAGAGCGGAGACACCACTTTAGCTCTTTCCCCAAAAGAGATGAGTTTGGGAGTCAATGAAACAGCCAACGTGAATCAGGAGATGTGATATGTGTGCAGGTGTGCGTCAGCCGTCTGTTCTGATCAAATACTCTGGTGTGTAATTGGCTCCCTGTTGTCGCGGTGACCCCTGTGGTTGGAATGTCTGTCGTATCGGAGGACAGGAGGAGGTCGCGCTGACGATAATGTGCCACAGACAGAAACTCACTCACACACAAACTGCAAATACTTTATGTTAATGACACAAGAGCGTTGAAAGATTACTGCGAGTCACAAGCCCGGCTTAGCTTCCCCCTGCTAAGTTGTCTTTAAAGGCAGCGAGGAGATGAAGCGTAAACATTGTAGAGCGCAGAGTGCAGGGCAGCCTATTACAGACAGACATTGCTGGGGAATCAACATCTCCGAGGGCCATGGATTTTTATTTTTAAACGCTCATTAGGGATGCATGCCAATCTGGAGAAAGTTGATTTGCTGATGCTGTTGTTCATTTGCTTTTCCCCAGTGGCTCCTTGGCTTCATAAAAATGAAACGGCGCCAAGATTTTTAAATGAGACGTGCCCCAATAAAGTGTCTCGGATTTTGGGACTTTCTCACACAGACAATTGTGTTACCATTTCTCCTGTAGCAATTTAAAAACATGAGAGACCCCGATTCCTGTTGACTTCACCATAAGGGCTTAGGAGCACGCTGGTGAGTGCCATGTGCGCCCTCGGAGCCCAGTGGACCAGGGAACAGTTGGGTCTTTGTGGGAGAAGCGGAGGGTTTTAACTGTCTGCGGTTATTCTAGAGGTAGGTGTGTGCTTTCAATGAATGAAAGAAAACAAGACCAGCAGCAAGTAGGTGTTTTGGGTGGGCGCAAAGAGATGCAAAAAGCTAAGTCTGGGAGGATAAAGAAGGAAGTTGGATTAAAAAAAAAGAAATTGCAGAAAGATGAGTCGGGCTAACATCAGCACTGGCCTCTCTAAGACTGAGCTCTTGTTTGAGCTGCAGCCCACGTGCACCTCTGGTATGCAGTGTCTGCTGTTGCCATGGAAAAGTAAGAAAGTGAGCGAGAGTGTTTTCTTTGTGAGGAGGGGCCGTTTGGTAGCCAGTGGAAATGAGCCAGAGCAGCCGGCTTGCCGTTAAAATCAATGAAAGTGCTCCGAAATATTTTTCTGATTTTACCTATCGTTCATTTACTATCTTGAAAATAATAAACTCTACTTTCAATACAAAATTACTACATCTACAGCTGCTATACATCTTAACTTCTGCTACCAACACTAAATATCTTCTAGTGGTTCTTTCAAAAGGTGTGTTAATTAACAAAATAACAATTGTCATCCTGTACACTGTATAACAATTCCCTTGATTGTAAAATAAACATTTTATCACACATGTTAATTTTATACATTATTTTTTTATTTTTCATCTTTTGGTAGACCAAAAGACACTTAGAAAGGTCTGAACATTCCTGGTTTAGGTTTCAGATTCAAACTCTAACAAATAATCTGTACGCATGTAACTCAAAACTTAATGGACTTATTTAAAAGGTCACTTTCTGCAGAGTAAATGTAATGATTTCTAAAGATCAGCAGTGCGCCAACATGAGAGAAAGGTCGTCCATCTCCTTCCGAGCAAGTTGCCAGGATGAGCCAGGAAGAGTACAGTTTTATGGTACAGTATCGACAAGGCTAGACTGATCAATGTTCTGAAAAATGAATTCCCTCCTGAAATATATTTTAGAAAACAGCATCTTGATCCGCAGCCTAAAACCTGACAGACATCTAAACCCTGATTCAGCACGCATTCAGCCAGTCCTCATTAGCCTACTGTCTTTATAATACGCACTAATTAAAGTATAGTAAAAGTGCCCTTCCCACTCATTAGGTCTATAATCACCTTAAACAGCGAAAGGAAACTCTCAGAGAGCACAGCGCTAATAAATGTGAGTCTGAGCGTTGTGTGTAGGCGGGGGATTTGAGCATATGTGCGAATCTTCTGTTAGCTCCTCTCATGAACTTCTCCACAGAGCCGCACAAATAAAAACCAGAGTGGATTTCCTTATTCCTTGTGCGGCTGCAGTAGGGCTTTACCAGCATTAAGGCATTACAGGTAGTGACAGCCTACTTTATGGCGCTTTAAATTATTGAGGAGATTAAGACGTTAATCTCGGAGCGCTAACTAAGTGATGATCTGTAGCAGTTACAGAGAGCAGCTTAGCACACACTGGCTTTTCAACTTGTCTCATGACTGACGCATTATTTATTATGTCGCATTAATAAATTCATGTTTAGTTAATGATATAAGAGACAACTAACATTTTACTTGGTGCTTAAATAACATGATGTGAAAAATAAATGTATTTACCCTGTCTTTCCTGCCAGAGTGCAATCTTTCTCCACTAGCAGACGTTAGTATGTCATATATTCTTTATAGCAGCATAAAAGTTGTTCCCTGACGCATTTAATAGTCTGCTTCTTTATTGTTGACAGTAAAGGCTATGATGGCAAGGCTACATGCATTGTTAAAACACATTCTGAGCAAAATTCAAGGACTTTTTATTGACTTTCAAAAACTTCAGTTGAAGTGTTTCCAAGAACAAAGTGGTGTCTTTGTGACTTGTTTTTTTAGGTGTTGCAAAGTGGTAAACAGTTATTTTTTCCTTACTAAAGCTACTTTCACACATTAAAAACAAAAATCAAAATTGTGATATACAGAATAATTCAAATGCATGTAACTAAAGTTCAATGTCTTAAATTCATAAATGTTTTGCATATGGACAATATAGAGGAGTGGACAGCAGTTTATGTGGTACAAAATCAATTCCCATTTTCGTGTGGCTTTTACTGCACAATGGACAATTTAACACAAGTGGTGTCTTTAAAAGCATAAATGTCTGACACTGAGTCGGTTTCTGCTTCATGAGCATGTTGTCTGTGATGCGTGTATAAAAAGCTCCTAAATCTCAAATGTCAAAGATGTCACAAAGTCCAAACACTTGCCAAAAACTGCCACAATCTGTATTCTTGTTTTTGGTGGCATTTTAAGGCTTATGGGGTGTTCCATATTTAGAAGAACTATAAAATGAATCAATCTTATGAATATGTCTGACAAAGTTGTAAGTTACAGTTGTGCTCATAAGTTTACAGAATTTGTCATTTTTTGGCCATTTTTCAGAGAATATGAATGATAACACAAAAACCTTTCTTTCACCCATAGTTAGTGTTTGGGAGAAGCCATTTATTGTGTTTACTCTTTTTAAATCATAATGACAACAGAGACTACCCAAATGACCCTGATTAAAAGTCAGTGATTTTGGCCTGATAACATGCACACAAGTTGACACAAACAGGTTTGAATGGCTACTAAAAGGTAACCATCCTCACCTGTGATCTGTTTTCTTGTAATCAGTGTGTGTGTATAAAAGGTCAGTGAGTTTCTGTTTTCAAGATGCACAATAAGGAGGCACTTGAAGAAAAATGGGCTGATTGGTCGAGAAAGCCATTACTACACAAATGCCACAAATGTTACAATACGCCAAACAACACAGAGACAAGCCTCAAGCCTGGAACAAAGTCATTTGGAGTGATGAGACCAAAATTGAACTTTTTTTTGGGCAGCTTTACCATCTGAGAAAATAAAGAGCCTTATCCACAACTACCACAAAAGACTTCAAGCTATTATTGATGTTACACAGAGTATTAAGAACTGCGGTATGTATTTGGGGAATTTCTGTCATTATGGTTTAAAAAGAGTAAACACAGTTGTTTGACAATAAATGGCTTCACCCAACCACTAACTAGGAGTGAAAAACATTTTTGTGTTATTATTCATATTCTCACTGAAAACAAAAATTTAAAATAAAAATCACAAATTGCCAGGGTATGAGCACAACTGTATATAGACCTACTCTAATAATTACACTAAGGCATAATTAATGTAATTGCATAATACCTTAGTGGTGAGGATCTTGAAGTTGCTCTGTTGAGGGATAATAGGATGCAGGAGGTGAAGATGGAGGTTGTAGTAGTCCCCTGAAGCCAACTGTAATGTGGCCGAGAGCTGAGGAGACAAACAGACACATTAACAGCTGCAAATAAAGATTTTTTAACAAGAGCTATGAGCTATCAGCGATCAATATGTCTGGTTGTAGTAGTGTTGTAGTCAAGACCACATTAACGGAGAACAAGTCATGATTGAGACCAGAGTGTAATAAAACTTTGCCAGGACAAGGAGAGACTAAATCAATACCAAAAAAATACAACTCTAAAGTTCAAACTCTAGCAGTCCAGTGGGTGGCATTATCAAAAAATTTGAACTTGGTCTTCATTTGAAATAGTCATTACAAATTATTTTCAAAATGTTCCTTTAAACTAGTCTCAAATACGGATGTTTTAAACAAAATCTTTAAACCTTTGATAGAAGTCACGTAGACCCAAGTTCAGCGACTACTTTGACGTGATTATCACACTATTGTCTCTGAGATAATTCTTTATTTTTTTGGCTTACAGGTTGAAGATTTCTTTTCATTGAAAATACAAAAACATGATACATTATCAGAAGAAAGACAAAACAGACAACCCAAGAGGTTGAGGGCTTGAGGTGTCAGCATGTCTGTGAGAATAATCATCTGATCTCACTACACTGACAGCCAAAGAGTATACTGGCACTGTCCCCTTCAGCCACAGAGCGAATGATGGGGCGAGTCGGACAGCTCTTAACAGCCTGTCACTCAGCGGACCGGACACCTCGGTAGTTTGTTCAGAGTGGCATGGTCTTGCCTGTGACCCATATACTCACAACTAATGCTTGGAAATCTAAGCATAGTCTCCAACACACACTGCAACACACTTTAATCAACATTTATTCTTTTTATATTTTAATCAACTTTGTATACTTTTGTGGATTTGGAAAAAAAATTAAATACGAAGTAGTTGATTAGGGATAAAAGCTTAGAAAGATGCCTTAAGTTGCTTTCAGGCAATTCCACAAAACTATCAGAGACTTAAAATTCACTTCCAGAGAAACTGCTGCACTGTGTGGATATAGAGCAGCTGCTCACGAGTCATGAGGGAAAATGACTGAAACCACTGCCTTTCATCTTTAATTTCTTTTGTATATACTGACCTAGTAAAAAATACATGAACTCATCAGCGCTTCACATCATCGAGAGACCTTGACAAATGAACATGAGATTCAGAGAGAGAGACTGAATCATTCTTTTTAAATGAGGTAAACTCAGTTTGTTATTCTATTAGTAAAGACAAAGCTGGTCCCTTGGGTGCCCTGCAGTTACCCCTCTGAGATCGGAGAAGTGGAAGAAAGAAAGTAAAAAGTAAAAAGAAAAAAGAAAGAGAAAAGTGTTGTCCCTGGGGGTTTAGAGCTGATCTTAGATCAGTGACGACTTCTATCTACAGACAATTAGGAGGTTGGAGAATCTGGGGAGGGTAAATTGTTCTTAGATCTGTACTTTGGGGGCAATGTTAACAAGGCACCACTGGAGGCATAGTTGGGTCCACTGGGAGAGGGTGTGTGTATGTGTGTGCAAGACCCGTCTAATGGGCCCCCCTGAGGAAACACCAAGAGCCAACTCATCTCTGTTTCTCGCAGCAAAAAAAATAAAAAAATAAAAACCCTCAGTGGATTTCACTATTCTCAAAGTCAAACTTAGAGCATTTAAGAGTTCATACCTCTTTCTCCATGAAGTTTGCACATACACCATCCTTTGGAACGTTTTTCACCATAACGGTGACAATAACTTGAGATTCTGTTTGGTACCAGTCGTATCTGTGAAAAATACAGATTATAAAAAACGTAGAGGGTACAATATTGGTGTGTTGACAATATGTATCCGTACTTAAAACATTTTTTATTTCCTCCTTATCACTGTAACTCCCAGTTAATACACTTGTGGGGGAACTTGACAATTAGCGAGGCTAAGTCAAGTTAGATTCAATGTTTTAGCAAAAGAAACCATCAGGAGGAAGTAATATGAATGCTGGACAATATCTTCTAATAAAATAAGCACAACATGTTTAAATGCAAACAAACTTACTTTACAAGAGGCACCACTGGTGTTTGCTGAGCCATCCATCAGTATGTATTAAGAGATGAAGATGTGTTGATGGGAAGCAGGGCGAAACAAATCATATGCAACAAAAACGAATAACAACAGAGAGAAGCTTAGTGAGGCTTGACTCTTTGAAGCAGGTCCATCTTTAAAAGCTGCTGATGCTGAGAACCACAATGCCCCCTGGTGGCCAAAGACAGAGACTTACCTTGGTAACGCTGCCGTTCTGTTTCTCTTCTGCAGAAAGACACCACAGTCATGTATGTGCCACACACAAAGATGTATCCAACATTTATTTGTGACTCAACTTTATAGCAGTAAAGTATGGTGTCCTATAATGCTCAAATGACTGAAATCAAGCCTCGTCACTAGTTTGTTTACTGGCCCATCCAAGCCCATTAACAAAGAGTTTGATCACCATATACCAGCATGCTATCATACATTATTCACAAGCTTCATTACAGAAAGTGGGAACACAGAGAGAAAAGACAGAGATGAGATGATTGGAGGCGTGTTAATGTTGTCTTAATGAGGTCGTGTTTGAAAGAGTATAGAGGGGGCTGCTCTCAGGGGATAAGGATAGTGTGTGTTCTTGAGGCAGAAATCATGGCATTACTAGATTCTGTGTGTTGACTTCAAACGAACACCACAGGACTCGAGGAAACAACAGTCTGTCCTGGTGTGAACACAACGCAAAGTAGGATTTCTAATTTTGGTGCAGTTTGTGTCTTCACTGCCTGTGTGTGTGTGTGTGCGAGGGAGCAGGCATATGAAGGGAGCTGGGTCTCGTCGGGGGCTTTCAAACATCAGTAATGTTAACTCTGATGAATCATATGGCTCTTGGGAGTATGTGTGCGAGCGGGTGTGAAGCCTGTTTGTCAAAAAACTCAAGCTCTTGTTTATTTGATGATCAAGAGGGCCCCAGCATGTGCATCAGTAAATGCACCATGCTCTCCCTGAATACTCCTCTATGGTGAGCACAAAGATAGATCAGATAGACTCATCAGCCTGAGTCATTTAGGGCATGTTTTAAAGCAGTAAAAAAAATTTTTTTGTATATAATTCATCAAATCACAGCCTGTGGTCACATTTTCTACGGGTCACAGCTTACAGCGCTAGTCCAAACCGCTCCAGTCTTAACCACACAATTGGATTAAATGTCAAACTGAAGAGCTGTTATTTCCCAAATCAATACATGTTATAAATCAAGGTAAAATATTGATTAACTTTGTAGAGGGTTTGTTATTTCCACTTTTCTGGTCAGAAGTCAGATCCAGAGACAAGCAGAAAAACACGTTAGACACCCGAGTGTTTTATGGGTCATTTGAGGTCATTTTATTGAAAGTAAATTTGTTGACCTTTGGACTTTGAGACACAATCAAATTTGGTCCTTCTTAACAAACTTCTTAACAGTACTTACCTGACATCTTCTCCTCACAACGCATGATCCAGACCTCAAACGTTTTGTCAGAAACTGTAAAATGAAGAATGAGAATAAAGACCCATGGTTATTTAGAGAAAAATGTTTATCATTATCACATTGTATAATATTTGTATAAACAAAACAATAGACAGAAGTAAAGTCTGACGCAGGATCTATAATTTTTTCCTTAATTTTGTAACAATGGCAGGTCAATTTTACCGTAATTATAAACAGTCACGTCAAGTTTCTGATCTACTGTTTTGTTATATTTATGAAACAAACTGAACTCCAGACCTGACAAGTACAGACAATTAAATTTAAGAAGATTTTATTTATTCACTGGGGTAAATTTAGAATGACCTCATACGTAAGAATCTTTAAAATGTTACAAAAACATCCCACAAAACATTGGTTAGACAAATAACATTTATGGCAACTCAAATGGGAAAGGTTGATATACATTTTACATTTCTTTTCATTCTTATTGTAGTATTTGCATCCCATATATTGAATAGTCTGTGGTTTATTGATCCACTCTGATTTTATTTGAACTTTCCCTAAATTAAGCCCCAAGATGCTGCCTTGTATTAAAGATGCGAGTGAAGGAGACAGGGCTTGGCAAGCTAACAGCAGTAGGTGGCAAGTTGTAAACTGTGTACAACGAGGTCTGTACTCACCATCCAGTTGGTGTCCCTCAGTGAAGGCTGCGTGTGCTTGTTCCAAGTGGTTCAAGTGGTACTCAGCTATTCTACAGTTAACAAGTAAGAGGAAATATGACACACGTTTAAATTATCAATTGCAACAACAAAAAAGGCCTTGTCTGCAAAATATTGGACTTCAAAAAAGTCTTATTTTTGCTCTGAAAAGTTCTGTTGCAGTAAATTTTCTGCCTAAATCACTTTCAGATTGGTAACCATAATAAGATACAGTTCACTACAATATATTTTCACTGTACAGTGGTTCTAAGTCTCTTTCATACATACCCAGTGCGCATAAAAGCAAGTGGGAGGCTAGGTTTTAGTTGTTTGGCTTTCTTGGCATCATCAGCAGCACCTGGGAAAGCATATGATTTAAATAGAGACTTTTACAAGCAACATCATCAAATAGATACACACACAACAATTGGCAACAAAGGCAGAAAGGTTTCCTAATTATTAACATGAACAAGTAAGGTTAAAACATTATCTGTATTTAAAAGAGTCAATAATTCTACTGATGGACAGTGCATAAGGATGTTGGCTACTGATGAAGTAAGAATGCTAAGAGGACATAGACTTGACATACTTTTACTGATGCTGTGTGTTACTTTATCGTCTATGTCTCTAATGGCAATGGCTCATTACATATAAAATCACGTAATCAGTGTCTAAATAACCAGCAAAATGTGTGCCAAATTTGGTATTAGAATCTTTTTAGTTTGTGAGATATATAATCAACTTTTTTTTTTTTACTATTGCGTATTAAACATTTTTAATCTATTATAGATAAATAGATTAAAAATGGTTGTCCTTCAACCGGAAGGTAGGTGGTTCGATTCCCACTCTCCCCACAGTTCATACTGTCGTTGTGTCCTTGGGCAAGACACTTAACCCACCTTGCCTCCAGTGGTGTTCCAGCTGTAACACTGGTGAATGGAACCTTAATGTAAGTTGCTTTGGATAAAAGCTTCTGCTCAATGACTAAATGTATAAAAAGGTATAAGTAATAGCATCTGGACTCAGTTTTCAAGGTGAAGACGTTTTGTCTCTAATTCCTAGAGACTTTATCAATTTGTTTATCAATTCAGAATGTATTTTATTATTAATGGATAAAAATTTATCAAAATTTATTAAATTACAACTATTCATTTTGTCAGCTGTTAAAAAGGTATAACAATATTATATGTCCACATTACTACTGTATTGCTTTTTGAAATGTGTTTTTAGGTAATGTAATTTCTGATAGGCCTTGCTGTCGTGTATTTTGTGCTGAGACGAGTCGCACTAAAACACCAGCTGGAGACTTGCTGGAGGAGAAGTTTGTTTACCATCAGTAGGAACCCAGAGACAGTGAACACGATGTAACAGTATTGAAAACCCCAAAGTCAAGCTATGTTTCTGTGGAGAAAGTTATAAAACCTTGTAATAAAAACAAGGAACTAAGTACAAAACCAACTATAAAACTTTTCTGTTAAAACAGAACAATATTATGTTTTAAAAAGCCTTTCATTTAAGCCTACCATTTACTCTAAGTATTAACAGTCTATTTTCAACTGCTTAATTTACATATTTGGCAGTTTTTATACATTTACTGAACAACTCCTGCTCTTTCAGATGGTGCGAATGTTTACTTGTTAGATAATGTCAAAATGAGTTTAAAATAACATCATATTTTTCATATTTATTAAATCAGAAAAATAATTTGTTTTGATATAAATAGGCCTACTTAAGAATAAAGTACAGTCACATATGTTAATGACCAAACTGCTGTGGTTTATTGTGAAGATATAGAAGCTGAAATTATGATTAAAAAAAAAAATCTGGCACAATAAATTAAGAAGTTGTAGCTCGTGGAACACAGTAATTTAGCATAATTTAACACCCTTCCCCTTTTAACTCTTTTAATAAAAATAAAATTAAAAAAACTAAACAAATGAAGCTGCCATGTTGCTGCTTTCATGGTCAAGGTTTTTACCAAGTTTAAAGCAATTCCAATTTCCAGAGTAAAATATTTTAGCACTTTACATCTACTTGTTGGAAAATCATTATACACTCCACACCTCTTTATTTTACACATGTGGTGTGTAGACTTACAGCTGTAGTTGTTCAAAAGTATGTGGGCATAAGCACGCTGGCAAAACCACTCAGCATTGTCTGACTCTTCCAGTAAAGCTTCATTCAGTGCCTATTGAAGAAGATAAACGTTTTGAATATTGAGAAATTAAAAGTTAGACATGCATTTACCGTCTTTAAGTAATGATGAAGGACTAGCTTCTAATTAAAACACAACTATTGGTCTTTAATGAAGTTGTATCTTACATAACCAAGAACGTTAGGGAAAATGAAAGTGCTAAGTGCACTCGCAGCAACTAACCTAATGTGTAATAAGTGAGGGATGTAAAACAAATAGCCGAGTAGCTAAGTCTCACAGAAAAGGTTACTCGATTTCATTTGGATAGTTTTTTATAGGTAAAATGATGCTTAAACTAAGCTGCACCATCACAAACCGTCAGACGACGTAAATAATTAGGGTATGAAACATACAATCTGTCATATAGCTTGGCGTTTGTTTACCTCTAGAGCTTTCTGTGGGTCTTCGTCAATGAGGCTATCGGGGAAACTGCTGAAACGAAAGATATTACACATTAACCAGCCACGTAAGGAGCTTAAGTAAAATATAAATAGATAAAAGATGAGGTGCTGAGTTAAACTTGCCGTTCAGTTGCCATAGCTCTTCCGTGGACAGAATGATATGTAACAGGAAAGTTCTAGATGTGAGGACTCCGTGGAAACGTGAAACAGCAGCGGCCACTGCTTAAAACTGGGTCTGACAACATCCGCCTGAAGTTCGCTCACACTGACAGCGCCCCCGGCGGTCTGGAGGTGGCACGCAGCAACATCAGTCAAGTCACATCAACATGGACCATTACATGGACACTGCCGAAGCAGTGCCGAACCTCTGTTCGTAAGATGTCTTACTTTAATTGTGAACTTCTTACTTTTAGACACACAATTTATTCAAAGTGGCAAATGTTTTGACTGTACAATACACCAAATGAAACATATAGCGTGTAATGTTATTCATCAGTTGGTCTGTTGTATTCCAAACTAGAGTGAATGTACTGATGAATGTTTAGTGTCACCAAAACAGTATAAAATAGGCTGTAATAAAACCAAAACATCCAGTTTGGCAAAATTGTGTTTATTTTACATAACCCATTAAAGGCTGTTATATAAGGATTTTATAAAAGCAAACATCTAATAAAGCAACACCTCTTCACAACTTCCTCTGCTATCTTTATAGCTATTGGAGTTCAAATGTCCTGCAGGTACAGCCAAAATGGTGTTAAAATGTTTTACTCAAGTACATTTTGCATAGGGTTGCACAACATTTAAGTAGACCCACAGAAGCCACAAAACATTTACATTTGATTGAGGGGACTTTTGGTTGCATAATTGTCAGGTCACTCTCAAAAATGTACTTCATCAAAAAGACAGTTACATGACATTATTCTTTGTATTGGCTAATTGGAGGCAAAAAGCAATCAAAGTTGTATAAACCTGAGGGGAAATGGCAACAAGCACAGTATATAGTATAACAATACATAAAGATGTTATAAGTATTCATTATATCTGAATAATTACACAATAACTACTAAATAATAGCAGTACAAATAAGGCACTGAAGCAAAACAAGGAAACAAAGACATTTCACAGATGATTGTCACAGAGGGTCCAATTTAGCAGCAATGTTGGACCACAACTTCAGAAATAACAATGATCTCTCGTTTTCAATAATTTACAAATGTAAAGCAGTAATATCATGGAATGTTTCCCTTAATAACCGCATGGTCTTCAAAAAACTGCTGCAACCAGTCTTCAGGCACTTTAAGAATTAACAGCAGGAGAAAACTTTAGTGCAAAGCCATTTTTAAGGCATAGAATAATAAGCATGCAAGAGTAAATAGATACAAGGGTAAGACTGAGAGCAGAAGGGCACAGTGTGATTCAGCAGAAAAAAGCTCCATGATCAGAAGCTGGAGTGCAAGCATAAGTTGTGTCGGCAGACAACACAGCAAAGGTCCAGTGGATATAACTTTGGTGATGAATAATTAAGGTCAATAAACGGTTAAATAAGGTTGAGATAAAAGTAAGGCCATCATAAGATTATATAGTCTTATGTATCCTGGAGGGTATCTCATTACATCCTGAAAAAATTGTGACTGAATCTCACTTTCCTGTAATCAAATTTTCGCTCCCTTTTCATATTTTCTATTCAGAGGTAGAAGGCCACTTGCTGAAGAGGGCACCAAAAAGATTCACATAAAACTCAAAACACCCATCATCAATGTGGTCTACTCAAATAAAATCTTAATCTACGAAGTTCACTCACATTTTATACAGTTGCAGTATTTGAATCACCAACACCTAAATTCCTCTTTGAAGGCATTTGTCCACAATAGCAACTTTCATTTAGATGACCATTAGCTATTTGAAGATTTATTTTTCCTATTAGTTAAAGTACAATGTATTTTTCAGTGTCATTTGCATTTTCTTTGAGACGGTGAGATTCAATCACAAGTGGTCACTGGAGATGCAACTGAGGGCACCTATTTATGCCAACAGAGTAGGTTATCTGTACTTAAAAAAGTAAATAATTTTTAAGGTTTTATAGGCTACAGAAAGTTTTGGTCAGACGTTAAACATCATGAAGTGGATTGATAACTGGTTCTGAGTCTGTAAAGTGTTCAATAGTAGGTGGTGTTCTTTATATATCTGAGCGAGGCTAGTTAAAAGCACCAGCTATGAGGTTTCCACTGTTGTCTTTTCACAGTGTGACTTTTTCTCTCTTGTGCTGAGCGAATTGTGTGCTTTTGAAGCACTTTTACTGTCCACTGCCACCTCAGCTGCAGCCTGCCGCTCGCATAGGCTCCCCAGCAGCTGAGCGGTTTTGAAGACCGATCCCTGACCAGATGGCTGCAAAGACCGGACCTTCTGCAGGTTCTGGAGGGTCCGAAGCATCTCTGCAGAGACAATGGGCAAATGCTGCTCCTGGATGAGGCTGGTTTTGGCTGCTCTAAGCACCGTCTCACGCTGAGCAGGTGATTTTGGGGTATGTCTGGTCTTTCGGGGAGCAGAGGCTCGTACAGACATTCTTTTCAGTGGAGGTGGGGAAACTACATCAGGTTCGACTGAATGGTCACTAGAGGATATTGTGCTGTCGTCAGAGCCATCACTTTCAGCTTCATCAGAGCTGTTTCCCTCTTGGTCATCCTCCTCTTCTTTGGTGCCTTCTACGTCAGTGATATAAATCATATCTTTGGGCAGTTGTGTAAACTGGTAGACGAGACGCTGGCCTTCTACCTTATTGAGGATGCCTCTCTGATAGTAGTATCTACACAAAGACACATTATGTCAAGTTACCAAAACCGTTACATGTTTACATTACAATAATAGCAGTATTAGTACCTGAGTGCTCGACCCATCGTCTCATAATTCATGTCAGGTTTGTTCTTGTGTTTGCCCCAGAGTCTGGCAACCGCTTTTGAATTGACCAACTTGAAGATCCCTTCATGGGGATTAGTCCATTTGATGTAGCGGGGACAGACTTGTCTGTCTTGTAGCAACTCCATCAGGAACTGCCACAGATACAGTGTGTTTCCTCCTAAGCACAAACAGAGGAACAATAACAAGAGGGAACATCAACAAAATTAGACCCTAGTAAAATTAGAAGTAATGCAAATGACACATCTAGGCCTGCAAACAACATAAGTCTAGTTGGGGGACTAAAAGGGATGAATACTGTGATGAATAGGCCCTAATTTAGAGATTCAGCTTTTGACGAATAAAAAAAAGATGATTTACTGATCTGATTCTTTTCAACTGACCTAAAATCACGTTCTTATTTAATAATGCCTGAAAACACATCTCTTCCGTCAGCATCTAACAAACACTAAATTCTACTTCCTTTCTATCTATTCCTTTTCTTCAAAAAAAAAAATAAAAAAATAAAAAATACATTTTTCCTATCATTAGCTTTGTATACTGTGCTGGGTTTTTACTGACTAGTTTTTTGTGCACTTATGCTTTTTGCTACCTTGTGTTGTTAAAATTGCTTCCATTGTTTTCCTCACTTGTAAGTCGCTTTGGATAAAAGCATCTGCTAAATGACTAAATGTAACAATAACAATTTTGACAAAATAAGGAACAAATTAAATGGCATAGTATGTAGCACTATAAATAATAATAATTTATATTGACTATTATCTATTAAAAAGGCGAGTTAGAAAATTTGTTTATAATTTTTGAACATTCTTAAAGGCTTTGAGACACTAATCTCCCGGACCCTGAACCTACCCATATGATATGTCTCTACTTCCTGGTTAGACAAACTCTAACAATCTCAGTCTAGGTAAGGTATATCACAATGCATGTTACCAACTTGTTGAGTTGGTTTCTCTGTAGATCTGTGAGCACGCTCATGTTAATCAAGTAGAGATAGGGACTTAACATCACATTGACAGGTCAAAGACAATTACAAATCAAACCTAAATTCAGGCAAAATAACAACACCGCAGACTGAAAAAAAAAAAGGTCTATTAATCCATGGTCTATTAATCAATGGATCTCAATAAAATGCAGGGTAAACCCATTCTGGCATAATAATTTTTAGTATACACGTGTATAAACCTAAAAGTTACAGTTTACTTTATTTAATTTTACAGAGTTGCTAGTCAAAATTAATGCTCTCTGTATGTTTAGCACCACTCAGCTCCTGCATATGCAGATTTTTTTCTCTCTCCACACATCTTTCCCTTCCTCCTTCACATCGACAACTAACTCACTCTCTCAACCTGACAAGTCAGTGGGCCATGTTTCAATCTTATATTCGGGTTCTTAACCTGCGCCGGGGCAGGTTAGACATTCAGCATATGTTTCCAAGAGATCTATCGAAAGAAAGTGAACCAACTTTGTGATACCAAAAACCCATGGTTAACCCTGAATTTACCTCGATTTGTTCTATACCTTTGTTGTATCTGTCTTTTTTTACAGTGATTTCTGGTGTGGGAGAATCAGCCCTCCGGTTTCTGGATTTTCTTCCTGAGAAAAAATAAATAAATACCATTTGTGCTTTGAGTGCCTACTAGGTGGAACAGCGCTATATAAAATCAATGCCAATGCCAATTTAAATAAAATACAAATATATATATATAATTAGAGCTTCCTTTTTAGACAAGCTGACAGTGGCTGACCTCTTTTTTTGGACTGTAGTGGTGCTGAGGGCTTCTCTTGGTGCATATTGTGCCACTGATGCTGGTTGACAGCTCCCACAATGCCCTCTGCTGACACGGTCACCTGGGTAACCGGCGCAGTGATGACATCACCCAGAGAGGGGAGAAAGGTCTGGGCTGCAGGAGGACATAAACAGATTTAATGAAAGCAAGCAGTACTGTGACCACCATGTCTAAAAATATCATTTCAGTCTAACATAACCTGCTGCAACAGGAGGAAAAGAAGTGAGCTTACAGTAGTGCTCTTCCAGGGAGAGTGTGTCGGCACAGTCCATGTTCAGAAAAGAGTCAGCAGCAACAAGTGTCTCCATGGTTTCTTCTTCTCCACTTTCATATGTCTCCACTTTTAACCAGAGGAAGACATTTTAAGATTTGCATTTTGTTTGAGTGTTGGGTGTTATACTAAATTGAACACAATGCTCAATTTAACAATATATCCTGTTACACATCCTCCACCACGAAGAAAAATTACTACAATTGTAATATTTAATTAGTAAAACAAGCCTAAGTAAACATCATCACAGTAGCCAAGGATGCTACACGCTGTGCTAGCAAACATCTGCGAACAGCTGTTTGGTGGGGGCTTTATTTTGTGCATAACAAAGACAGGCCCTTTTAAAAACGAAACAAACTTGTTTTAAACAAAGACTTGTCAATAAACAAGCAACACCTCTAAAAGTAAAATTAAGTGAAGTGTGACTCTGTTGCAGTTGCTATTAGCTAAATTAGCATAGCATTCAAGACATGCATAACTTTTAGACCGCTGTCCACCTCCTCCTCTTCCTTACAAAGAAATAACAAAATGCCGTTACCGCAAACCCACTTACTCATAAACGACTGATAGGGAACTGGCTTTAGCATTGGTGCTGTAGCCTAAACGGACCACTTCTACATCCTATTATGGTTATTTGACTGACTCTCCCAGACCGAGACAGACACGAGCCAGGAATGTTTTGTTTTACTTCCTGATTTTTTTTCCACGAGTGGCCGTGTTCAGCGCTTGTAATTGCGCATGCGCTCAACCTGCAATGACCACGAGTTACCTGTTACGTTAAACTCGTAAATTGTCCATTATACATCGTGTGTCGTGACCTGCGGGTATATAGCAGCTCTAATGGCGGACGTGTGTTTGTGTGCCTTTGTGGACAGACCTTTGAACAGATGCTGGTGATCCTCTTTGTTGGACTGTTCACAGGCTAAACCCGAGTAGGAGAGCAGGTGTGGATGGGGAACTTGCTCTACTATCACCGCAGGGTAATCAGGACAACCCATCAGCTGCAACACACACATATACAAGTCAGCTTAAAATAAGCTTAAAAGAGCAAACAAAATGAATTAGTTTTAGAATTTCACCTGTGACAGGTTAACATGGTCACTTGCAAAATCAAAGATGAGCTCTGACTGTTGTAGCATGGCTGAATATAAAAAAAAGAAAATAAAAAAATCAAATTTTTAACTAAATGACTAACTAAATGAGCATTCTCTCTTTTTTTTTTTGGAAGACCACTGAAAACAGTTTTTGTATTTTTCTATCCAGGCTGATCCAGGTTTAGAGGAGAGTCACCTGCTGCAAAAGCTAACTATTGTCAATCAGAGGTGTGTGTTCCCTTGGAAACGTCGAGGCCAGTCTCTGTCCATGCAGCGTAACTGAGCAGTAATGAAGAACATTGATGAGAGTTTACTGATTGACCACAGACACAGAGGCGTCACAGGAAACTCATGCTCTCAATTCTTGATGAGGAAGTGGGGGCTGCTTAACTGTCCTGTGGTCGGACTGAACCTGCTAAAGAAGAACAAAGAAAAACATGTTTGTATATGAAAGGGTGAGGTTTTTTTAGTTTTAGACAGCATACAACACCACACTTAGTGATTATTATGTGGTAACGTTACCATTTTCAATATACAGTATTACCCAACGAGATCCATTAAGAGAAGAAGTTTGCTTTCCTGTGCCGTTTATCTGACTACTTTTCTCTTATCATACTTCTGAAAGAGGGACAGGAAGGAAGTGTTTGCGCTGCAATGTTTTCTCGGGCTGCGTGTGCAGAGCACAGAGGGGGAGGCAGGAGCTGGTGCTGAACTTGAAACATCACATCTTTGCCCAGTGTTCAAGGTTACAGAGCTGTTATGTACAGACATTCCTTACATGACTGTGAATGGCACTTACTAAAACAACTCCCTTACTCCCTTTGTTCTTTAATCACACTGTATTTTATCGTACTCCTTTTTCTCTCCAATTCTGAAACTGGTTTACAACCATTGCTGGTTTGTTTTGCTATTTGCTGCTGTTAACAAGGCCTCTGCCTCCTCGTAATTTCTCTTGTAAATATAACTGCACCTACCTTAACCCAGAATATACCAGAGTCCATCTGAACAAAACTGTAGAAATAATTTAGCACTCCTACATTTTAATCCCAGTAATCTGTTTGGTTGAAAGCATTTTGTTCGTTTTGCATACTTCAGTTGCCAAAGCGCGAAAGACTGCGTGTAATAGAGGCACAACATGAGGCGGTCAGTTATCACACAGGAAGCACAGCTCAGTTAGGAGGCACCACTTCCTGAGTTTCAGCACCAAACCACTGCCAACATCTTTGCCAGCAGTGTCCTTCTCATTTTTTACTTCCTCTGTTGTTTGCAGATCAAAATAGGAAAAAATAGCATCTGACTTACCCATCAGAGTGTAAAAATATTATTTGCTTCAGCAAAAATAAAAACCTGTTTTGACCTTATATGAACTTATTAAAGGTAGCTCTCTTTTGAACTGCAACACAAGTTCCCAATAATGCAGTGTGTGCTCTCCAACTTGAAAATCAGGATTGCAAGTTGCCATGATATTTTTAGAGGCAAAGAAATACAAAGAAATAACAAATAAGAGTTGTCATTCAGTGTAGAACAGCAAAAGAAGTACCTTGTATTACGTGTTACAGATTAAATAGACTGTCTGTGTTTGACACATTTTAGTGTGTTTGGTGGTGACTCTCCCTCACTGCATTTCACAAGCTGTATGTGTTGGTTTACCCTGCAGCTGCTGTTCTTATATATATATATATATATATATATACAGTATGGAGCTTTGTTCATCTGCACTCCCGTCACATAGGTTTGTCTCTGTGGCCTCGGCTCTGTGAAGTGTCTGCCAGGCCCCTAAGGACACTGATAAGCACCATAACATTCATTCCCCAGTTTGTGTGTGTGACTGAGTCAAACACTGATATAGAAACAGTGCTGCGTCTTTGACAGAGAGGAGCATTGGCTGTGTATTTGTGTGTGAACTAGGCCAGGCTGATAACAGTATGCTAAGTGAAGCAGCAGCTGATAAGCCCTTCTTGTTGCTTGGGGTAGCATGCCTTGTAAAATGAACAGAAGAAAAATGTAGACTGTGGAAAAAAGAACAGTAAAGGTGGCTACCACAAACATTGCTTATTTGTTGCACCTCTGCCGTCTGCAGGAGTTTAATTTAAACATGTTCTGAGAGCATATTCTACAACTCAAAAGCACTTCAAATACTTTCACTTTCTCTTAAGCACTTTAGCCATAAGAAAAAGTCTAAAGAAATACTGTCTGAAAGATTTTTTTATTATTCTTTTCAGACAGACAGTGATTTTATCAATTAATTAAAAGCATGACACTTACCTTATGTTTATGCATTGATTTTGTTTGTGGCAGAGCAACAGCTGGCTCGTAGAACAGAAACTGTTCCTATTCCATGAGAAAGGATTCTGCTCACTGACCTGGGATCAGTTTGCCTTTGGCAGGTGTGTCTATTATGGATTTTATATCAGCATAGACCGTGTTTGTCTTCTCTAGAATCATTGTCAGATCTTACTTCCTCTTTTTTTTCCCAGTGAACTCCCCTCCCTTCAAACTCTGATTGGTTACCTGTGTTGTGAGTTAAGGTAACCCATAGTGACCATTGTCAGAGCGTAGCAAATGTAAACACGGGTCTATTTGCAATGTAAAGCAACTGACAGGCGACGGCCATTTCTGCAAACAACCTATGGTTTATATTAAGTTGGAGTTAAGATAATATTAGTAATTCAAGGAATAGGGGGTAGTGTTATAATCATTTTATTATCAGTAATCCAGATACAACAAATAAAGTTAAAACTAAACTCAGATGTATTAAAGGCTTGTGCACAGGAAAACACGTGGCAATGTCAGAATAGACCCATTCAAACTGAAGGACAGTCTTTATTCAGTCCCTTATGCACCCTAGTGGCAAAAGTTAGCATAGACAGTAACAAGTAAAAAGGAGCCTACGTTTGTATTTGCATTCAGGTGAAGCATTATAATATATTTATAAAATTTGAGCTCTACTTGTTGCTAAATTAATAACAAAAGCACAAGAGCCAAGGATACATAATAAGTTTCTGGACCCAGGAAGAAATGCTGTGGCTAGTGTGGATCTTAGGAGATTTCCACAGTATTATATATTTATTTAAAATGTATAGCTGTGACTGTATTTTCCCATGGTGTCCACACTTCATTGTTTCAGAATAGCTAAAACAATATGAGTTTTGAGTTTAGGCTGAATTAGGATGAACTAACTTAATTTCATTGCTAATGACAAAGTTCATCTTTTAATAAAATAAAAAATGCATTAGTGTAGACATTGCTTCAGACATTTTTTCTGTTTTTATCCAGACAATTGTGCACAAATACATAAAAAACTGGTTGTGGTTTTGAGGACTAAGAATGATCAAAGTGTAAAACGTATATGGGCCTACAGTCTTACACAGCTGGAATGAGACGAGGAGGATTTTTATTTAATCTTTTTAGATTCTTTACATTATCAAGACAAATCAATCTATTGATCAATTTCTCAAACAAGTGGAGATTACTCAAAGCCTGTAAACTTGTAAAATAGTTAAGGTGTGGTATATAATATAGTAACTAAAAGTCAGGGTTTACATGAATACATCTACAGAACTGAGATAGAGTCTTGACAATCCAACTGCAAATTTTTTTTTTTCTCCATTTCATTAATAACTTTGTACTACATCAGGTTACATAATACTTAGATTAAAGGTAGTTTGTACATCCTGTTCCGGTGCCTTCAGTAAAACAATCCCTTTGAAGTTTTAGCCTCACTTTGTATCTTTTTGACATTTGTCTTATGCTGGATATTGGGCCGATTCAGGAATGCATCTCATGCTTGGTTTGGCTCTAAATATGGTTAACTCCCTAAAAGATTTTCTAAAGTGGCAGAGGGTAGGATTTGATGGTTACAGTATGTGTGTGTGTGAGGCCATGCGAAAATGAGAAAATGTGAAAATGTGAAAAACTGAATACCTGCAAGAAATTCAATTTGCGTGGAACCCATCATTCTTAGTCCATGGGATAAATGAATAAACACATTTGCATACACCTTGACTGATGTGCTGTCAGTGTTCAGTAGCTGCTATGAGGCACGTCCTTTTTTCAGGCTCTCTCTACACTCCACAGGCGGGATCTGTGGCTCATATAAATGGCTGGTTGTGTTCGCTGCATGTTTTGTTGTCCCGCTGTCCAAGGGGTCTTAAAGAGGTGGTACGTCAAAAGTATAAGCTTTTGATGAACAGCTGAGCATTTGATGGTGGAGAAGAATGATCAAAGATGAAATGAAACGCCCCGGTGCGTATCTGTTGATGAATTCCTGCTGCCAGTCGAGTCTGCTCACCTTCTGTTGGTGTTGCTCCACTGTGGTGTGTGTGAGACATCTGTGCGTCTCTGCGCGTTGTTTTCTTGAAAACCAGCAATGTCAATCTTGGTCTTAAGGCAGGATCTTATAGATATAAAAAAAAATCAGCTCACATGCCTTCACTTGTGGCTCAGAGAGGCTGGTTTGAGCTTGGTTCAAAAGCTTTTTACCCTGAAGTGTTTTACTGGATGGACTTCACCCAAAACATATATTTTCTTTGTTCTTTCCAAACGTTAGGAGACAGACAGTAAGAAAGATCTCCTCACTGATTTAAATCCAGAATAAATATTCAGTAAGGACAGAGTCAACAAATCTTTAAAGCCCATGCATTTGACTGATTACAATTGTGTCAGGTGCATTAAGATTTAAAGCCAGGATTTAAGTACTTTATCAGCTTAAGTGTGGAGCTGCAGATGACTTCTGACGAGGTCGCAAAATATTTAAAAAGACTTAAAGAGATTTACACGCTTAGGTGTCAGAGACTTTAGTCCACATTATTGTTTGTAATAATGCTGTTAAATGTTTGTGAGTGCTGTCTGCAAACCGAACATACAAAGGTTTTGAAGAATGTGTGGAGAAAAGAGGCCGGACCCTAACCCGTAAGACACAGTGCCTATAACTATCTTCTGGCACTTTCCACAGCTTAAAACAGATGTTGGAGGTAGAGAAACGGTCTGTGGCATGTGCTTGTCTATATCCACAGTCAGCTAGTGCACATACTGTAGGAAACAGATAAAGTAAATCTTTGTTGAGTGTCTTGCAAAGACTTCCTCTGCAGAGCTTACAGGATGACTCTATTAAAAGTTTACTGTAGCCTTTATTCTCACTGAGCCTTGTTTTCTCATTACCCTTTTGACATCCATCTACTGTGTTTTCCACTGCTTATTTTCAAGCTCCTAATAGAAATGAAAGTGACTTTAAACCCCAGCTACTGCCTGGTCTAATATCATTATTAGTTGTAGCTGAACAAACAAAGATCTGTCTGTTTTCTTTTGCTCAGATGCCCTCCATTAATTGTGCTGAATATTTGTTGTGTTTTGAAGAAGGAAAAAAAATCATTAAGATCCATGATATGAGCTGAGGGGATATATCCCCAAAGAAGAAAATAGATTTTGAAATGCTACTCACTCTGTTGTAATTCTTTTGGGTGCTACTTCTTGCCAAATGTCCATAAATCAGACCCAGCATCTCTCGGCAATAAATGTAATTTGAAACAGAGGTTTGCACAACACAATAGGGGAATTTGAAGCTACATTAGGCTAATTAAAATAAACTAGTCTGATTTAGTGAATATTCTCTCTGGCTTTCAGTCCTGATTATTGAACAAGTCTTTTTATGTTTGTTTTTATATAATTTATCTATTTTGGCAAAGCAGAAATCTAAACTGACCCAAGAACTACACAGTGGTCTTTGGATTTCATTTGCAAAGTCTGGGATCATAATGGGAGATAATTTAGTGAGGAATGTTCTGAATGCCTTTTCGTTTTAGTTTAACTTTGGGCTCCTTGCAGCACCCTTGGCTTTGAGTTCAAGTCAAACCACACTGAATTGTTTGAAGACGCTCTAGAAAAACAGAAGCAGAGGGGTAACAGGGAAAGGAATGTGCACTGAGAAAATGGCAAGGGTAAAATGGAGCTTAGTGGACAAGAAAGTGGTGAGTAAAAAGTAGTTGAAGAGAAATAAAGCGACTTTAACAAGACAGAGAGCATCTTTGACAAATAATGTGTCAAGTGTGACACTGGTTTAGCTTGAGGAACGTCCTCAGGTCAAAGCTGTTTGTAAATGAGGCTAAAAAGCAAGAGAGATTGCTGTGTGTTCTTTGTTAGAACCAAGCATCACATGATTTGAGTCTTGTCACGCTTACATCAAATCCCACATGCAACAACACTTGCACAAAGCATAGTCACAAGAGTTTGTGGCAGAGATAACACCAAAGGCTATTATTTTTAACAAATATTTATTGCAAAAGACACCTTTCCTCATTTTAGACCAGCTGAGGTATAATTGAGATACTGTTGGCCCCACACATACATAGATTAATAGATTTATGATTGTTGACTATAATATACAGGTCTCACACATCAGTAGTTCAATAATAAAAAGTGGCAAAGACATAAAATCTAACAAGTGAAAAGAATACACGATGCAGAGACCCATTGTCAAATACTGGGTTTAGTCCTGGCTTCAGTCCGGTGACCAATTTACATCTGATTTCCAGTGAGGGAACAGGCAGAAGCCATGTGATGCTTTTATGGCTCCTCAATATGGATCTACAAATTATGGCCACCATTGATTTTCAATAATAGTGCTCGTTGCTACATTGCTTTCTAGCTTCCAGATTTAATTCTGTTGCCTTCGTGCACGTGTCTTTCACACGCCACCATGTAGTAATCCATTTTGACCAATCCACTCGCAGATAATACTGTGTGGTGAAATCATAATTGAGTTCCTATGTAACTGTTTAGAGCAGGCAGTGTACCATTTTTTTGTAATACAACACACTTCCAGATTTTGGCACTGAATTATATCACTCTTAGCCAATGCCAAAGCAGGAATACTCTGTCCATCCAACCTAATTACTGTGTATGTATATGTGATGGAGGTTAATACTAGGACTATTATGGTCATGGCCCTGAAACAATGCCTTTCACATAATTTATAGGAGAGCTTTATCATTTTAAACAGTACTTATCCAGCATCACTATTATAAGTACATCACACACTTCTTTGTAAAAAATAAAAACAACATTCACAATCCAGGCTGTGAGCCCAATAAGCTGTCTTCGCTAACCAACCTTTCTCCTTACCACAACACTGCTTTCTTCAGTCGTGCTTATTTTTTTTGTACATTTTTGTTACGTTCAGTTTACTTCACACATAATGCAGCATTTTTGATCCTCAAACAGAATGCTGAATGCAGCATGTTGTTAAGTTTAGAGTCAGTTTTCTCTGGGATTTCCTTGTTGAAGAAAAGGACCTCATCCATCTTCCCTCAAACGGTTTTGATTTTAAATGTTTTGTTGTCAGTTCCTTTCATCAGCTCCGCCTCCTCAGGCCATAGTGGACTTGTTGGTCAGTCTGGAGTTGCTCTGGTCAATAGCTCGATCTGACACTTTCATCTTTATGCAGGACTGCTTCTCATCCATCAACAATTCGACCGGCAGACACCAGCAGCACAGACACGACTAGAACAAAAAGTTAAACCTTGTAAAACCACATTATAAAAGAATATAAAAGAAAGAGATCCCTTTTTTTTGTAGATCATTTAGATCAGACTCTTACTCGGAAGCAGTTTTTGAAGCGCTTGCTGACCATGTAGAGAGCGATGGGATTGATGCATGAGTTTACAGACGCCATGTTGATGCCAATGTAGTCCAAAACCAGGAAGAAACTTAAAGAGATAGACACAAAGCCTCGAGACACCCTGAACATGACAACATGCATCTAATGTAAAGAATGTGCATTGTGTTTAGTGATACCTGAGTAGTTCACAGCGATTTGGGTCTTTTTCGTCATAGATGGTGAGTTTGAGGATGCGGCTGAGATGGAGAGGCAGCCAGCATAGAGCAAAGACCAACACCAGGCAGAAAACGGTTTTAGCCACCTCCCTCCGCTAAACAATGTCAACAATACACATTTAAGGCTCTTGTTGGTCAAAGATGTTCTTATGTAAAAGTAAAAGTTTAGTAGTAAAACCTGTTTAAGATGATCACTAAGAGCAATCTGGACTCCGTTCTTCTTTCGCAGCATTTCGCTGGTCATCAGGGTGTAGAAAATTGCAGTGCAGGCCAACGGCAGACAGAAATATGCGCTGAACAGCCACCAATCCTTTGCAGACTTGTAAAACTGCAGAGGGTTAAAAAGTGTTTTTTGATTTTACACAGACATCTTCTCCAGAGTGTAGGTGAAGCATGTAGGAAGCAAACTGCACAAATGTGAAGTGACCTGCTGTGAATGAGACGGGGACCCGTGGGTGGGTCGCACATTCTGACACGTTGAGGTGCATTTGAAGACCAATTTATCAGAGGACCACAGAGGCATTCAAGCGGCCTGTTGTTGTTATTCTTAGATTGCGAATGCGCAGGTTTCCAAGCACACAGACTGGATGACTACTTTCCATTGGCCTTGAGATCCATAACTCCCCTGATATGTGTCTTTAATATTTTTATGACATTGCTTTATGACTGTAAACTCTATCTAACCCCTAGAGGAGCTTTCAAGGTATGATTATATATTTTTTTGCAACAAATTTTTATGCTAGAGCCAGATGTTCAGCTGTGTCAACAATATATTTCTCTCCACAGTCCTTGTGTCTGTGATGCTTACCCTCATAAAGCCTGTTTTCTGCATTGGATGTAGTAAGCAAATCCTTAAATGTTCCCCCTTGTAGTCCATGGTGATCATGTCAAAGGCAATGGCCTCCGGGACAGCCAGGACGATGGATAGTATCCAGATGAGCGCAATCTCAATCGCCATCCACACTGGCACACCAATGCCTTTGATACGGCTCCATGAGGCCACAGCACGATACCTGAGCCCATCAAATGAAAAAGACTTTATTTTAGTTAGGATATCATTTCAATTGAATTCCCATTCTTTTTTTGTCCATTATCATAGTGATGAAAAAATAATTTAGCGCAAATGTGACTTTATAGCCACTAAATAAACCCAGAAGCTACACATCTCTGACCTCTACCTTTTAACTGTTGGAGCTTGGGTTAGATTAAATGGGTCACTTGTTGCTCATGTGTTCTCACCTGTCAATACTTAGAGCACACAGACTCAGTACTGTGATTCCTACTGAAGCTTTCTGCACAAACGGCACCAGTTTACACAGTGTCACGCCGAACGGCCAGTCCTCTGCCAGGAGCTGCAGAGAGAGAACCACCAGCGTTAGACCATAACAGAGACTGAACTAAATTAACCAGCAACAACACGTTTGTCTCTCGTCTCCAACAAACAGTGATCTTGTTTTATTTTATACATTCTCTTAATAGTGTTAGGCCTCTGTGTGATTGTAACACCTAAGTATCTCGAGCCCTCTTTCTAGTATATGATGTCTAGAGAGCGTTCATTATTAGAATCATCTGTGGGGCCTGTATCTCTTATACCAGTGGGCTTCTCCTGTCTTTGCTCTGGTATGCAAACCGTGACCTGTTGTTTTCACTTGCATGCCCCCTTTGGTCAAATATACAAACACTCTTTCCTGCACACACATCCAGTGACCCCTTCAGATAATAACATACCAGAGACCTAAAAGGATATAGACAGGCTCAAAACCAGTGAAGTAATAACTAGTTGGGAGCCCCCTTGAAGGGTGTGTACCTGTATGAGATTTATATAGTATGCTCAGCTTTTAATCTTTCATATGGCTTTATTAAGTCATGTTAATACTGACATTTTACCTGTTAAGCAAAAATTTTGGCAATTTTTTACATAGATTTTGAACTGAATTTGAAGATACTTTTTCTATGTACATATGTGGTCTGTCCAATACAAAGATTTTGCAGTTTAAAATGAAACATTTTGTCTGATATTTTTCTCTCACCTTGTAAACGTTAATAGGAATGGCAATAATAATATGCAGGAGATCTCCCAGTGCCAAGCTCGCAATGAGGATATTGGGCCCATTTCTCATGCACTTATTCTTATAAATGATCCTCAGAAGACTGGAGTTGCCAATGATCCCCACAACAAACACCAGGCAGGACACCACTGTGTTGATGTACTTAAATGTGTCTCTGATTTCAGTGGGTCCGGTGCACATTGGTGGCAGGCGGCGACGAGGCATGGTCATGTTAGGCCTCACCGGACTCTGCAGATCTCTCTCGACCAGTCCGGACCTCTGGGTGACAGAGAGAGGCTCCCGGGGGCTCTTTGGCTCCAGCTGCTGCCCATTGGTCAAGAGCATTAGACCCGACAAGAGGAATAACTCCAAGATGATGATAACATTAAGTGTCTTCATTGTGACGTTTGCTTGTGTAAAATTGTAAGATCCAAATGGTCCTCTTTGAGTTTCCCTAAAGAGACTGCAAGAAAAGTAAAAATGTAAAATAGACAAAGCTCCAAGTGGCTCCAAGCTCATTGTGGTGAAACTCACTTTTCTTTATCTGGACAAATAAGACATGTTTCTCTTTTAAGCTGGACTTACCTAATAATTAACAGAAATGCTCTAGCTTAGGCTCGTCTCCTCAAATCTCCAGAAACACGTTTAGACCATAGAAAGAGTCTCAAAGTGGAGGGATGTTGTGAGCGTCATGTCCTACCACAGTTGTGCGTGTTCGCACTACACATCTGCACCAGAAATGGTCAGCCTGTAGTGGTCGTCCCGTCTTCTGCACTGACTTGTCCTTCAGTGTACTCAGTGTGTAAGAGTCTGAGAGCACTCACACCCCTCCTCTTTTTATGTAGAAGAGCTGAAGGAGGACGGACAGAGGGAGGAAGGAAGAAGACACTAAGGCCTACATTCATTTATTTTACGTGTTCACATTGGGCTGTCTCTTAAACAATTATATTTATTGCATAGTGTAGAGTTTTGAAACAATTCACACAATGACACTATCTTGATACTGGGGTTATCGGAGTCAATTATTTGGAGATACTGCCCCATCTTTATTTCTAGTTCAAGGCAAAATGGTTTGGGGGAGGGAAACTTTTCAGACTGTCATTAGGTTTAAGTTTAAATTTATTAACGTAACATTTTTTGTAAAATAATTAAAATGTGGTAAGGGTGGCCAAAGCATCGAAGCGAGAGGCAGACTCAGTACTTTAGCAGACATTTTATTCAAAACACATTCCTCTTCAAAAACATGGTAAACCTTCTGTACCAAAATAAACTGTTAACACGTCTTAACAGAACAAATAAAACAGAAATTGACTCAATTTAGGACAACACTACATGTACAAAGCTACAATGGTGCCTCCTGAGGGGTTCAGGTTTAGTTTGAGCACACGCTGAGTTTTCTGGCTGCAGAAAGTGGTTTGGTTTTGAGCAGGTTTTATCACCATGGTAACTTACACAACAGGCTAGCCTGCACTGAAGCAGGTTTAGTTTTAGTTTAGAGTCCGCAAATCCAAAGTGGACCAATCAGATGTGAGCAAAGTCACATGGATTTTTTTTTTTTTTTCAGGCTGCAACAATGTTTTTGAATTCTAGTCACACAGGTTTTATTACAAAGTGTGTAAATTGTTTTTGATACATCATAATCAGTTTGTTTTTTTAAACAGTTTTACATACATTTTGAGGCCATTAGTTTTTCAGTTGGTCTATCATCAGAGTGAGCCAATTATAATTACAGTCTTAAAACTTAAAATCAGCTTTTTTCTCCCGTTTGGCTGTGACCATGTTGCTTTCTGTTTCACAGCAGAAATAGCCACACACCCTTTTTCTTCCATGTTGATGTATATTGGCTGTTAACTGCACAGACACACCCAGTGATCAATGGTTTAAACCTGAGTTGAGAGAGAAAGTTGATAACTAGTGTCATGCAACAGCTGAACCCAAAGTTACCCAGTTTTGGTTTTATCAACTCAGAACTTACTCTGCAACTCTGAGTTTGTTCAACCAGCTTTCAACACCTGCCCTCTGGTCTGCCAGTTTCTTTTCTCCTCTTGAAACCATTTTCCACTTCCCTTTTATACTCTACCCACAGGTAAGGAACACCTCCAGGTAAGTACAAATCCTTCAACAGGTAGGTAAAATACCTGCCTAACATTTAGCAGGTAAACAATCACTGATTCACTTTTACAGGTGCGTTGTCCCATTTAATTGCATTTTGACTAAAGCAAAAACACAAAGAAATGTAAACCAAAATACAAAATACATAGAAAACTCATAGAACTCAAAACCAGTTTCACCCTCTTCCCATGGTATAGCCCATAACGTCACCAAGGTTTCAAAATGGCCACATGAAGGGCACACCTCCTCTTTGTTTAGCCATGTGGTGGTTCAAGTACAGTATGAATAAGGATGGTGTTTTGAATGTAAATGTCCATTTTCAAATGAACTGAACTATTTTAAACTAAATGTGTGCAAGTGTGGTTTAAATACTATAAACAAATACTAAACAAAACAAACCAGAATAGTAAGGTCTAGTTGTTTTGTAAATCAGATGCAAAATGAACAAATAAATACACAAATGAAAAAGTGATAACTTGAATAATGGGACATGGTGAACACAACCCACTTTGTCACAGATGTCTGAATAAATAAAAAAACAAAAAAAAAACTTTCATGTTGCAAATGTGAAAGCTCATATACGTTCAGTGTGATCAGTGTTTTCATGTAGGCCTACTTCATTTTATTTGATAGTTCTGGATTTAATATGGCTTTCAAACTTGTATATAATAATAACATTGTTGAAGATCTATACTTAAACAACAACATGCCCAGACTAGAGATCACAGACTAATGAAAATAAATGTAGAGCTAGTCTTCCCACCAATTCTTCCATCTTTATCCCACTAACCCTGTTATTGTCAAATGGACAGTAAAAGCAGATGTTGCTCTGACTTGGGCCCAACAGTTCCAGATGTGTTTCTCTGCTGCGCTGATGGATTTGCTGACTCCCGTCTCAGTTGATAAGTACTATTAGGCGTCTTGTTTGCTTTTACAATGTGACCATGTGCACATTTCTGCTGCTGTGTTGTAAATATTGCTACTTCATTTGTGCAGTTTTTCATTTTAAGGCGCGACAGAAAAAAAGGTCAGTGTGAGCTACAGCAAATGTGACTAACTCCCTGTGATGTTTTACACTGCCCTTAGATTACTAAAACACATTATTGTAATATGTATCAGTTACAGGAGCGTTTAGTTTCATTTCCTTCTTCAACCACCTCAAAGCTGTTGGAGAAACAGTGGATAAAGAAGTGGATAATGTCTAAATCCATACAACCCAGATCCCAGAGGTTTGTAAAATTGTGAGAAAAAACGTTGACTCCTGTTAGTGGACCATGTGTGTAATATTTTTACTTACAATAACAAATGAGTAAATTCTTATTGTACCAACAAACAGGAAAAAAATAAACTACATTAATTTGTTCTTATATTTTTATTGGTCGCTTTACTTTGGTCATCTGTCGAAAAACTGCAGTCTGAGTTTTTTTCTGCGGAAATAGATCGTTTCAGAGTTGCAATGGAATTTGCAAGATTTTTGAGGTCACAGACTCAGCCCAGATGTCACATTGGTTTTTTTAGGCTTAAGTTAACTTTGCAAAAAACAAGTGTTTTAATGAAATATATAATTTTAGGTAGATCTTACAAGACGATGTAAATGCCTTGAAAAGAGCACAAGTAGCTTGTTTTTCATCCAACTGAACAAGCTCTGAGTGAAAACATCTGGAGTCACATTGTGTTTAATGCTTATCATATGAGCAAAGGGCCTTATCAGTTTTTACTTGAAATTTGTAACATATCTCGATCTATTTGACATGTATTTATAAGCACTCAGCTGATATTATCACAAGTGCTTCATTGTGGTTCCCTCATTTCCATTGTACATTAGCCAATATCAGATAGGCCTTTACAACTTTCCTCTCTTCATTTTCATTACATCATCTCCTCGTGCTCGCTCATGTTCACATTGCTGTTGGGTTGTGTTTGACACAGTGACATGCTCAACAAGCCATGTGATAAGAAAGGGACCTCAAACTCACACATAGAAGTTGAAACAACAATTTGAAATTTAAAATATAGTTCTCAGACACCAAGCATTTTTCCAATAATGAAATCAAACACTAACAAAATGTTGTAGCAGAGGAATGGTTTTGTTTGTGTTCACTATAGATTTATTTCTAAAAAAAAACAATAGTAAATCTAGGGTATAAAGTGAGAAGAAACTTCTACAAAAAGCGAAGACCTTTTGTCATAGTCTTCACACAATTTTGCTTAATATTCACCCTTTTTAAAATACATGTTAGCTCTCTTAGGGTTACCTCTAAAGCTTTTAACCCACACCATTCATTGTACCTTTTCTGTTCTTGTCTAATTTGTCTAATTTATGTATCATATCATAGAGTATTACTTTGGTCTTATAGGTCAGATTATTATGCAAACATGGTTCATTTAACATGTTTTAAAGAAAAAGAGCCATGTTGGTGACATAACTCCACAAGGAGTAGGACCTGTTAAAGGAATAAGGCTGTCGTTCAAACATGTCGCCAGAATCAGTCACATACCTTTAATCCTCTGCTCTGACAGTGACTAATGTCCCAATAAACAACAATAACAAAAAGCGCCTCAGCACGTTCGTCTCCGAAGTGTTTTTCACAGCACTCCCTGACCTTTATTGTTAATATGTGGAACATCGACCTTCTTTCTCCAAAGCTTTAAAGGCAGAAAATCATTTTAGATGAACCATATAGTGGAGAGACAAAGGTACGACTTGTTTGAACAAGTGGGGATTCATCGCTTTAGTGTCAACAAGAGGGCAGCTCACCTATATAACAATACAGCCACTGAGCGTGCTCAGTTGCACAACAACCTGACTTTACAGCTGAATTATACCCACCGGTGTTCTAAAACTGCCACTGTGCGTGTGTCCATGCCTCAGAGAAAAAAGACTTCATGGTCTTTGCCCTGAGGCCTTATGGATGAAGTTGGGGGTTAACCTCTTCACCAGATCAATAAAAGTGGATGAGCTATAATTTACTTTGTTCATTCATTAGCAACTAATTTGTTGCAGCAGTGATGGGTGTCAGTCCTCACTCACTCAGTTAAATAAATAATCTTTCTTGTATTATATATTATTACTAATCTAACTGACAATTGGCGAAGGATCATTCAAAAGTAGTGGTCTCCTTAAACCTGCAAAAATCCCTCACGGTGTGTAACATCTAAAATGTATTAGAACGTTGCTCTTGTTGTTCGGCTTTCCTCTATAATAAAGGGCCATGTTCTTAGTTAAAAGACAATAAGGACAAGTTACATATTGATGGCCCTCCTCATTAATGGTGAAATGACTAAACCGAAGCCCGGGGCTAGCACTGCTCTCAGGGTGTGCTGTTGCATGTGCTTTTGTGTGTGTGACCATTGCCTGTGTGTTTGTGACTGCGACCCTTTGCCTGGTGGTCCTCCTGTGATAGCGTCCCATTAGCCTTAAGCCTCACCTCCTCACAAAGACTTGTGTGTGTGCCTTTGGTTCAAACAAAACTTCCTTTGAACCAAAAAAGAACATCAAATAAAGGTCTTCTTCCATTTTTCAAAGAAGCAAACAGATCTCAAGAACACATGTAGCTAACAGGGAGAGGGCTTTCTTAGCACGCTGAAGTTGAACAGATCTTACATGTTCGTGCCTGCTCTGATTTAAAGTGTCTGCAGCATTTTGTTTCTCAACATTGCCCTCTATTACTCTTTCTTTTCATCTACCATCCTTTGGACCAGTTTGCCATAAAGACATCACACTGTCTGCCTCCCAAAGCTATAGATTATATCTTTAGTCCCTCCTATAAGAAGTGAAGATAAGGCTGTACAGGACATGTAGAGAGCAAACACAAGGTCAGGACAGTTTAGAGAGATGTCTCAACAACCAAATGTAAAATTGCTGCGTTCAGAACAAGGACATCTTTATGACCCTGATAAACAAAGCGAGAGAGAGAGGCAGCCCTATAACATAAGCTGAAGCTTGAGCACTCAGTTTGTGGTACTAGGACCTTTACACATTTCTTGTCTGCTGTCCTTGAGGAAAACATTTCACAGCGCTATAACCGATACAAAAAGAATTCTTACAGTACTCGACTGATGCTTCCCATGCTAGTGTTCACGAGGTGCAACCAGTGTCACCCACAAAGACGTCTGTCTCTAAGCCTGTACACATCTATCTAATCTATCTCTCTACTAAGTCTTCTTTTACATATGGCAGATATTTATGTCACTTCCTTAAAATGAAAGAAAGTAATTTTAACATGGACAACGTTACTTGTTTACAGAGGAGTGCTAAGTGTGCCTTGCGAGCTGTAGAGGGACGTGTGGCTTGATTATTGTAGCTAAACATGGAGAAGTTTGCTGATCTGATATAAAAAGTGAGGTTACAAGACTTAAGCTGTTGCAAAGGAATCCTTTTGGCAATAAAAATAAGATGGTTTTCAGTAGCTCCATAGTTCAATTTTTAGGCCTACACACAGCAGGCAGGCTTCTAAAAATCATCCCCCTTCAAATGTCGTCCTGTAGCTAATGTGGTGTGACATGAAAATCCCCATGGTATATGTTGTGATGCTGATCATTCTTGTGTTGTCATTGTGTTGGTTGAATATGAGTAAAAAATAGTATAGAAAGAGTTAGACAAAGCCCACAGATGGCACTCTTGTGGGATGAAAGAAATATAAACCAAATGTTTGGGCACTTTGTACATTCCTTCTCGGGTCTGTTTAATATGTTGAATGCATAAAATATGAGCAACATCCTCCTGATGTTGATTCTCAGTCCTGCATCTCCTCCTACAGAAATAAAACAACAAAAGAAAAAGCGTTTATATTGTTGGATCTAATCAGATTTATGTTTGACCCTAATGATGTGTTGGGTTTGCATGGTTGCTCAACAAAGGAGGGATTGTTGCAGCTGGATTGGTTTGCATTGTCCCTGGTGGTTATGCTGTGTAGGTTACATGACTGATGGAAGAACAAAATATTTCAGATGAGAATGTTTTTGCCTTGATCTAAGTCTGGTTCAAGTCAGTCCAGGACAAACTCAAGTTCAATCTCCAAAATTGGATTAGGTCAACTCAAATCTATGTCTTTAGTAATAAAAAAAAATTAATCCACTATATACTATATTTTCTGAACCACTGGATAAGTATTGAAAAATTGATGTTGCTGTTGAAATGCTGTTGAAATGCATAAACTGAATAAGCCACCAAAAGTGTTTTATAAGTTTTATTAAGTATGATGCACATAAAACTAATTTTCTGTTATTTGTGGTAATCATTTTGCTTTGGAGCCTGAAGACATTTTGTTCCCATGAGGATTGGAAACAGGATGTCGTTGTGTTGATGTTCTGTAACTCACTGTCCAAATATTTCTGCTTCAAAAGAACTTATTATAAAACCAGACTGTTTTAGTAATTTTATTTATTCATTTATTTGGTTTGGACAGTGCATATTAATGAACGTACAATGTAAATTGTCACAAATATGCCGGCTTTAGCACAATGCTAATTTCCATCCATAGTTCCAGACATAGAAAAAAAAAAAAAAACATAATATCAATACAACAGACGTATAGACAGTACAGTACAATTTTACAGTGCAGTCAAATCTAAGATCCAGACTCTCTGTATCTGTGTCCAGGTTGATGTCATTGGGATCGAGTGATCTTAAAGACAAGATAAATTAGACAAAGACGTGGTGAAAGTAGGTTAATGCTGGAATGAGGGCTAAATGCTAAGATTGGTAATGCATGCCATCCATTACCACTGCTCTCTGAGAGGACAAGAGGCTGCGGCTGCAGTGTTTGTTTCAGTGAAGGATGAAGTAGGTTGACATAACATGGCACACATCTACAGGACTAACGAGACAAGGGAATGACATCACATCAACCTACTCATATTTTGGTCACATGTTAATTTCACATTTAGGTCACATAATAATCCATGACCTTTACCGACTTTAAAATGGAGATGGGCAGGTTTTTGTTTACAATGGTTGAGAAAATTTATACAAAGCTTGGTTCTGATTTGTGCATTAGTCAACAGTCCCACAGTGACCAGTGTTAAAAGACCGAACTCCCTCACTAATGACCGAAAGGCTGTGGCTAGCCTTTTGAATGCTGGCATCACACATAGCCTGCATGACACATTGATCTTTGCATGTGGGTCTGGACCGTGAAAGAGCAAATACTGAAGCACTTCAAAAAACACACACAGTGCCTCTGTATTAAAAAAAAAAGAAGGCGCCTTCAAAAAGTCATAAATAAGACCCTTCAATAAGTGTGCTGACCTAATGAGGAGAGATTTTGTGTGTATGCAACTGTTTGAATGAATGGAGTTTTGAGTCTTTTGTCAGACAAGACAAGATTAGTTGATAATGCTCCACATAATCGCCACAGATTTAATTTTAATATTTTCTTCTTTTATCACATGATTTTATAGTGTCTTCCTCACATGTCTGTGCCCATCTGGCTCGTATATCGTTAACCATTTACCCTGTAACAATGACTTAAGTAAGTAAACTTTACTTAGTAACATTTTGAATAGATAGTAGACTAGATTTCTTGAAACATGCTTTTTACTTTATTGTATTTTTGTTCTAAGCAGACACTTTGCTATTTAAATGATTATATTTCTTTATATGAGCGTTTCATTCTAACAGGCACATCTTTTGGTTTTAATATGTTTTTTTATCTTTAAGTATTTGTGCATTAAATAAGAAGTAACTTTAGTCTTTACCTAATGATTTTATTATTTGTCATGTAGAAACTATATGACTTTTACTTCTATTAAGGTATTTTTATCTTAAAGTAACTCCTTGAGCTTTTAGCCACTGTGCCTCTGGTTACAGCACTCAATGTAAAGGAAGTCTGCGCAGCCATCACCAGACAGTTTGTCAAGATGGCACCTTGGCGTCTTCTGCAGGATGTTAGCTGTCACAGTTTGTGCACCTGTGGGGTGTTTTTTACCAGTGCGAGTGGGAGTGGGACGTAGTATACCTCTCGCCTCTGACAGGCTACAAAAACAGTGGTGCGATTGTTCCCTCAGCAGATTACTGTGTGATACGAAGCCTCATGCCTCCAGCAGACATGTGACTCGTGTTTGTTGAGATAGAGAGGAGTTATACAGTGTCTATCTGTCCAACTGCTTGCTGTGTGTGCTTTGGTTAGTGTATTTTATTGATTGTGAGTCCCTACAGTGCCTGGCCTACTTGGCTAATTTGCCACAGTGAGGTGAACTCATGGTCGAATGTATAAAACAACAGCGCTGTAAAAGATGCCTGCAAGAATATTGTGTCTCAAATATATAGACCTAATATTAGCTGACAGGCTGTGACTGATATCTTCCCCATTATATAGAAGCACTTTGGAAAAATGGCAGAAAGCAGGTGGATTTTGAACCCATAGAAATTGTGCCATTTGGAGAAGATCCTTCTTTATTCTAGTATTCCATTATAATGCATAACACAAGCTGGAATAGCAGGAACAGGACAGGGTGGCTTTGAAGACTTCCTGTTGTTGGTTGTATTGGCTTTATTTGTATGAATAACATGGTGATAACCGATTTATTAGGTAGAAAACAAAAGACATCCACAATCCCACTGGAGAAGGTTTCCAGTTTAAGAGTGGGCGTTAGCTAACAAAATCTCTCTTCATGTAGTGCAGTTTACCTCTTTTTATTTATTACTGGATTTATTGGATTATTATTCTTTAAATTTTTTCTTTAGCTGTTCTTTAGCAAAATCTCCAACAATACATTTGTCAGAAAAGTTGTAATGACACCAGGACAGATCTGGTCATCATTTGGTCTGTCTTGACATATCTATAAAGTACAATAGGGCTACTAAAAAGACCTAATAAGAGAAAAGGCTGACAAAGGTGGGTTGGAAACCCCAGAGACTTGTAGGTTACAGCTCTGCTCTGAAAAAAAGTTATTTTGCTGAGCACATAAAATTTATTTTTGTATAGCCCAAAATCACAACAACAGCCGCCTCAAAGGACTTAGACTGCACTAGATAACATCCCTGTCCTTAGACCCTCCATCAGGGTAAGGAAAAACTCAAAAAACCCAGCCAGGAAAAAAGAAACCTCAGGGAGAAGCAGAGAAGAAGGGATCCACTCCCAAAACAGAAAGCTGTGCTAGAGATGTGTCCAGGACACTTGAAAAGAACATACTGTAGAAATACAATATATAAACAAGTATATTTACAAAACCAATATGATATTGGCAGAGTCTGTAGGACAGAGTTTATGGAGCACAGAGTTCAGACAGTGACCGTAGATGTGCTGTAATGTCCAGTGTCCACTGTGTGTGAGTATGTGTGGACCAGCATAAATGTGGATAATAGGATGGGGAGGTCATCATAGTAGAGTCCGGTGGTGAGGGGACACGTCATCGAGCAGGTCAGAGGTCAGGCTTACCCTAGGAGCAGACAGAAGTGAGTGAGTGTGAACCTACATCTACAACCAGTGTGAGTGAGTATGAGCGTGTACCTACAGCTACAACCAGTGTGAGTGAGTGTAAGCGTGTAGCTACAGCTACGACCAGTGTGAGTGAGTGTGAGCGTGTACCTACAGCTACGACCAGTGTGAGTGAGTGTGAGCGTGTACCTACAGCTACGACCAGTGTGAGTGAGTGTGAGCGTGTACCTACAGCTACAACCAGTGTGAGTGAGTGTGAGCGTGTACCTACAGCTAAAACCAGTGTGAGTGAGTGTGAGCGTGTACCTACCGTACAGCTACAACCAGTGAGAAGCAGTATTGTTATGTAGATTTTTATTGCATAGGATTGTCAGTGTTTCTAAAAACGGTTCAGTAATACTCATTGCTTTGTTCAGAATCAAACTCTGACAAGACTAATGCTTGGTTTGGTATTTGTCTTCAGTTCTTCAGAAAAATTGGGTGTTAAAATAAATGTTTCCTTCACTATAGCCCAAACCCTTAGTCTATTTTATGCAGTTATCTACTGATTTGTGAAAAAAAAACATTTGCCTAGATTTGGTAAAACCTAAATATTACCTCTTTGCCAGGCTCTGGTTTTGTCAGAATCTCTTCCAGTAATGCTGTTGGTCACTGCACATTATAAATAAACTGCCATCTTTATATTCTCAGTTTTTCTATTTCTGATATTTACTGGCATATGGTATGGCACACCAAACCACTCTTTCCAGTTTTTCCCATATTCTCCAGTCAAACCGTGTCAGGCCCAATAAACCTTTGTCTCCAGCCCATTAGCGTCTTGACTTCTTGGCACGGCCATTGACAAGCACTGTCTTAGAGCCTTCATATGGATGCTAATTGGAGCGCAGCAGAGAATCAGGACATGCGTTGCATCCTTCCCGCTCTCCTGCCGATCCCTTCTCTTCTTGTCATCTCCTATTCTCTTTCTTCAGACACTCATCCCAGCTTCCACCTCTGCTACAATAAGTTCCAATAAAGTTTTCTCCACATCTCCCCACTGACTCTATGTTACATCTCATTCTGCTGCATTTTTATCCCCAGCCCTCACCTCCTCCTACTTTATCGACCATCTTTCTACCACAAAAATAGATGGGATTGGAAATACAGTCAGTAAAAGTAGGGAGCATGAGGCTCAGGAGCCAGTATCAGTAAGCAACCTCGCCTGTGCCACCAACACACACCAACGATGTGTTTGTGAGAGTTGTGCATGCTGTGAGTTCTCTGCTTGAGGGCAAGGAATTTTAAATCAGACATCCAATGAAAGTGATACCGCTGAATATTTGAATATTTATTTCTTATCAGAAGCTGGGATGTTAATGAGGAAGCTGTGACTGGGGGGTTATGAAGAAAATGGAAGTCTGGTGTTTGGGGGACTGTCAGATGCTGTTTATTCTCCTCCGGTTTCATGTTTTAATGGGAAGAAAGTCTTAGCTGAGCCGTGTGTTTATCCTGTTAATTACATAACTACAAACATGCAAGGTTGTGCTGTTGTGGTACCATTTCATTTTATTGTAGCATTTTTAGCTGAATGTGTAAACAAGTGACCGCAACTCCACTTTCTTAAAATGCAAAATAACTGTACTTATAGAAAGATGATAGTTAGTCCCTACATCAGGTGAACTGCATTTAGTCCCAAATTTATTTCATTAACCCTGCAGTTGTGCTGGAACTGAAACTATGCAGCAAGTCTGACGGTAAAAGATTATATACCCAATGGCAAACGTAGCCCATTTGTACCAGAGTGTGCTATTTTACATCACTGAGACACACTAATGTGTTTTTAATGCAGCTCAACAAATCAGCAAGAACAACCAGGCTGCGAATCACCAATCTCTAGAGTTTTCAGGCTAAAAGCTCCATTCTAACATATTTAAAATATACCTGGTTTTGTTTTTAACATACTGTTTATACCTGATACTTATTTATTCAAAGGAACTTGACATTGACTGGGAAAAGTCTCATTAGATTTGGTTCATTCACAGGGTTTTTCAATTTCCCAGCAGCAGCTCCTAATTTCAGTGTTTGATAATAGGGTTTTTTATTACCTACTCGTGCATCTGCTTTTTCAATAATAATTATGACATTAGCCATTAACATGTTGCATGTTTGATTGTTCTGTTTAGGCATCTTCTTGTCTTTTACGCAAAAGGCATGTACATTTGTATGGCCATGTTTTTAGCATGTACTGTAGGATATTTGATGTTCCTTGAGATCTTTCACAAGAGTTTAAAGTGCCAAAGTATATTTCACATAACTATGATTGAGTCACTTACAGACACGAACTGAATCTCTTACTCTTTCAAACTTAACTTTGCCAAACAGTTTGCGAGATGTCAATAAGTGGAACAAATCTAGCCTCACTTATCTCCTTTAACATTCAGAGCGTTGGCCTGTTCTCATCTTAATGGGACAATGGAGCAGCATTACCAGCGGCTCATCCTTGTGATCCTGCCTCCCTAGGGTGGCGGTCCCCATCCAGCGGTGTGTGTGAATGTAGGTCGACTGCACAGTTCAGCAGCAGGCTTGTTGTTGTTTGACTCGAGATGAATTGGTTACACTTGGTTATGGATCTAACAAACAGAAAGTTGAACCACTTTTTGGGAAAATAAACTAGAACATATAAAATATCCCTTACACCACTTCATATTTATTTCAAACGTCTTGCAAAAATACACATTGCTTCTTTTTTAATGTAATCCTCACTTTGTCACTTTGCCAGTTGTTGATTGGCTGACATTAGCATCACCATTTATCATTCTTAAATTCTGTCAAATATGTGACCAGTGAACAATGTATCTTGGTAGAGAGAAATAATTTATTTTAGTCAAACTATGTTTCCCAAACATCTGTCAGTCATGAAAAAAATAAAAAACAATAGTTTCGGCAACATGTCTCAGCAGCAGTGCTGAGCAAAAAATGAGTATTTTTTTATACTGTCAGCATACTGCAGTCTGCTCTAAATGGACTTCTACAACAGATTTGTCTTTACGTCTATTTTTTCCTTAGCCCTTCCATTAATCTGTTCATTGATTGTGTTGTGCCACTGTGACAAGAATATTTTAATATTAGAAATGGCTGACAAAACAAAAATCAGAATAGAGCATGGTTTAGTGCGGAGCAAAGCCATATCCCTATGATACAAAAGCTCATTCTGATCTCTTCACACACACAATAGAGCCAGCCCTCTCTACCCTTGGGTTGGGCGGCAAATAATACCCATAATACAGCATGTCTGACTATAGGAATCCCCTGGGCCATACATGTCCAGCTTGTTGAGGGTTGTGCCAGAGACTTGATGCCAGGCAGGCTTTAAACACAACTTTGGTTCAGTTTTTTGTCGTCATTCCCTTGTTTAGATCATGTTAGAACAGGGAGTGAGGTTTTTCTACTTTTACCAAAGGCAAAATGGCCTCAGATCTGTACAATACAATCATTCACACAACCACAAGCAAAAATATTATCTGTATTACGATCATGATCAGAAAGTGAGTCTGTCACAGCACTGTGATACAATAAGTATAAGCAATAAACTCAGAGTTTACTGCAGCACTGTAGTCCCTTGAGTTCACCAAATCTTTTCAAAACAGCTCTGATGAGGGAAAACAGGGGATTTACCCACAAAAACAGAACAATTACTTCTTAGATTCTTCTGAATTATTCATAACAGTGTTGTGCCACTGCAGTGTTTGAAAGGAATCGGGCAGTCCCTCAGAAACAACAACACTGTGCTAGATTTGTGGCCTAAAAGTTTGAAAGCTGGGATTCAAACGGCTATTGGGATTTAAAAGAAAGTGACAGTGGCCCCACAGCACCACACTGTGGCGACAAAGAAGAACAACAATTGTGGTTGGCTTTCTTTTTAATTTTAAATGTACAAGGCTATAGCAGCATTTACCAGTAAAGTTTAACAAAACAACACTTAGGCAGCATTAGTGGCTTACTTATAGCAGCCAGATACATGTTCACTCTTCAGTAAAAGCTCACATAAGCATGTGCAAATACATAAAAAAAAGGAGTGTGTATAGGAGTGAACAGTGGATTATGTGGTTTCAGGCAAAAAAAATGTCCAAAACAGATGTAATAACCCATGAAACCCCATGGCATAACCTTGAGGGGTGAGACTGATGCCATAAGTACGTTGTATAATGCGTCAGAGTTAGTATTATGTCACAACCAAGTATTCAATAGCAGGGGGATCCAAGGAGGCTCACGGCCCCCAGCTGCCTCTGCTTAAATTTATTGGCTGCACAAGCGTGGCATGAGGGACCACCAGCCGCACCACACGTCATGTGATCTGTCTGTGTGACTTCAGTGAGTACCCAGGCTGGATGTGCAACTATTATTAGTAAATAGTCCAGGGATACTCTGACTTGTTTAAAAATATTAATATAATAAAATATGACACCCCACCAGATCCTATAACTGAATTTGTTAAAAAAGGGAATGATCAGCATGATCTTGCCATCAAACATTCTTAATCCTTTAGTTACTCAGACTTAAGGCACTTAATTTAAAGAAAACAAATACACATCTATGTATGTTTTCACATTGCTTCCAGCAGAAATATAAAATTATGACAAAATGGTTCAAATTTCAATGACTGTTTTAGAGTGGCCTTCAGGAATGCAAAATCAGCATACTATACTGTACTGTGCTGCATGCATTTGGGAGTGTAACAGTCATTTCCAAACTCGCCTCTCCACAGGCTTAAAACTATGTGGAACCCAAACAGGAGCCAGGCAAAGTCTAATGCCAGCATCAATGTGGGTTTAAACAAACCCAGTTTTATGGTTCCTTCCAGGTTTTTGGTCCTTTCTGCTCATCTCAAGAGCCATGTTCGTTCACAGAGTCACGTTTCCAATCACACGTCAATCTTCTTCAACTGTTCATAGGTGAGGAAGAACTGGACACAGAGTTAAGAAGAATTTTAATGTATTTTTTTGTTCTAGCTCAAAGCCCGTTGTTACAAAATCCCTGTGACATTGGCCAACACAGCTATAACCTGACAAGTCCATAATCTCATATTTTAGGCACCATAACTGACTGGCCTAACTCAACGCCCTCCTGTAACTCTATCAGTTCATCTTTTATTAGATCTGGGTCTTTGAGCATCTCCACTAATATACCCGCTAACCCATAAAGCAACAGTAAAAGTGACTATGGCAGAACTATTACATACTTACACAATAGTCCTGCTTAGACTGCATCACTGAGGAGCAGTGTACACACAACAATTAGATGGGTAAAGGATACAATGATGTTCCAAGGTCCCAGTCGCAGCCAGTTGGGAAAGAAACCCTTGTAGAGGGCCATAAAACCCTCAGAGCGCCATGTCTGAAAGCAAACATACATGTTAATAATAATTCTCTCAATACCAATCTGTATGTTGTTTTTACTTATTGTTACAATACGTTATGATATGTCAGTGTTTAAGATTATTAAAAGCAGACACAACTCTAATGAAAACACACAAAGGAATGTCCATTATCAAAAGTCCTCAAACTAGTAAGAGATAAAACTTGAACTTCTAAAACTTGCATTACGTATTTTACAAGTTTATACTCAAATGCTTTCAATATTTGGCCTTTTAAAAACTTTGGCACAGAGCTTTTACTATAATCATATCAAGATAGTTAAATTAAACTTGCTATTTTTGATCCAGTCAAATAAAAAACAAATAACTAGAGTAGTACTAAGTCAGTCCCATTTTTCTGACATTTTATTACAACATTGAGATTGTTGACCAACCTGCAGGATACAGCCCAGTGTTCCCTGGTATAGAGCTACTCCTTTCTGGTTCATCATTCGTGTTCTTACTACATCTACAGGGTTGGAGGCCAGAGCTCCAGCCAGACCACATACAAAACTTGACCTGAGGACACAAAAAATACCTCTTTATGCATGCATTATGCTGTCTTGCTAATGAAAACAGCATGAAAGCACTTAGCTGCTTTGTGTTGTGAGCGATTGGTGATGAAAATGTATTATTTCTGAAAAAGACTGAGTCCACACCAAAATCACTGCTATTAATTCACAGTCAAGGGAGGCTGTATCTTAGGCACAAACATTACTGCAATACAGCATTTTGAGTGCTTGCCTGTGTCTTAAATTTAGCACAATATAGTTCCCAGTATCAGACAAAATGTGTTACAGGCAGTGTTTATTAGTTAATAGACTTGTACGCCATAAGATTTATTGACCATTGTCCACTCTGACAAGCAGACAATGGTAATGTCACAACAGAAATGCATACAAACTAATGGTTAGATTCTAACTTACAAAAAGTGTGTGTAGACAGTGTCTCCCATGTAACCTGATAAGATCAGATGTTTCTTGGTGAGGTCATAGACTGGAAGTTCTACCCCCACCACGATGGCTGCCCGCTGAGCTGTCAAAGAGACACCCTGGCACAAAGACAAATATCATAACATTTAGATGATTGGGCAGATAGGTCAATGATTCAACACTAAACATCATTAGATCCAAAGTTTTAGTTTATATGGTATACCTTCCATAGTCCTCTTGTTCCCTCCTCCTGGTAGATGTTGATAAAGTTACCCATCATACTGCCCTGGATTACATTTCCTTGAGCCTGCATACGTATCTAAAAGAAAACAAACACACACACACACACACACACACAGAGTTAGTTGTTCATGTAAATGACCGTAAATGCATGCAGACAAGTCAGTGATAAAAGCTACACTTCAAACCCAAATAGTGGTGTATTAGTTTAACACAGATTGTAAACAAAGCAATGTCTTCTAAATATTTTCTTCTAAGAAACTCTCCAGCCTTCTCTGGGTTTATATAATTCTGCTGCTGTTTATGTTAGCTGCTTAAGCTCCTTAAGTGAGAGCAGTGTGTAGGAAACACAATGTTCCAAATGTTATTAGCAAATTAGCGCCTAGAAAAACTGTAGTATAGCCAAAGGTTTGTCCAATAGGTACAGAGAAATAATGTGAACAGATATATCATAATACCCTTCATTTTGTGCCTGCTGTATCGTTTACAGCACAACATGTCACGTTCTCGAAGCTAGTCTTTAAATAATCCTGAAGTGGCGTCTTGATAACATCAGATGCCCTTTACTCCACAAGGCATGCAACCAAAAGGACATATGTACAGCCTGAGGTTATGCTTCACTGACACACAACATTGTTCTAACCTGCTCTTCAGCAACATGTTCATACAAGCAGCAATATCCAGCACAAGTTAGGACTGAACTACACACTAAAAACAAAAACAAACTGCTATTATGAGTAAAAGTAACAATAGGAAATAATAACCTGCACTGGCTTAATGCGTTCTTAAATTAGAGACATAATCTTTAGGTCCAATGACTTTGAAGCGTTATTTTTTACGTCATTAATTACCTTCAGCACATCGGTTGGGTTAGCAATGGAAGAGGATATCACTCCGGAGAGAATACCACACGCCACATTTGTCAGCAATGTTTCATCTGAAAGTGAGAAGATCAAAAGGCAGGTTGTGACACCAGATAGTAGCTTTGCACAATTTTATAAAAACACTTTTAGCTCTTAATAGGAATTAACAATGAAAACTTGATTAAAACTCAACATAGCATACCATGATAGTTTCTATGCATGGGATAATAAGTTGAATATGTACAGCTTATTATCTAAAGCAACATAACTTCTAAGAAAAAAGACAGATTCAGTAACATCTTAAGGGTTATTTTTCACCTTCATATAACTTTTTGAGGTTCTGTGTACTTCATAAGGAGGACCATTCACTTGTGGAGAAACTGGGACTCACCCTCTGGTCTGTCAACTAGCAGTCGTTTGAAGCTCTGGTAGGTGCCGATTTTGATGGTCCCATAAGAAGCCTGGCGGAGCATGGCAGGGGCAATTCTGAGACAGAAATACAATGCATACTGTAAATGAATGCCAACCATGTCTTATAGGTCAGCAGTTGTCCTGACTCAATAAAGCCCTCGTGTAAGAGAAAAAATATGATATGCACCTGGAGTAAGATGCATATCAAACTAAAGTATGTCAATGTAGTGTGTGTTGCAGAAAAAAATGGTGGGTGGAACATTGGCTGCCGAAAAATAAAAAGGAAACCTCACAGGAAGCAAGACTTATGTTGAAACAAGATGGCGTGCACAAAGTTTAATATGAAACACAGAAGCCAAAAAGTAGACTGAAGCTAACCAAAAGCACAAACTGACCCCGAATAGAGAGCCCGGAGCCCCTCCTCTCTTCCTATCCGGGCCATGGCGTGGAGCATGCCTCTGTAACGGATCTCTCTGTATTTACTGTCGCCCACTTGGCCTTGTACTTGAAGCCGTGTCTTGGCCAAATCGATAGGGAATGTTCCTGCAAACACAATGCACCACAACACGTGCTTTATTCTGCATGAAGTACAGACTATTTAAATCACTGCCGTCGACCACTCAGACCCCACACGACCTCCCCGCTGCTCTGCTCATCACTCACCGCATTCCGCTGTAACAGAGGCCAGCCCGCCGAAAACAAAGGGCTTCCAGTTCATGGTAGACATTTTCTCCAGCCTTTTGACAGAATCTGAAGGAAAACCCGAGAACTAAGGTGGAACTGATGGGAATTCAAAGCAAAATTGTAAACGCGTGGATACATTTAGTTCACTGCCGGCGATAGTACGTAGCTCATGTGTCGCCTTCCTACTCCTTTCTGGCTCTACCGCTCTAGTAAGACACCCCGCCCAAATCCTTTCTGATTGGCCAGGGCTTTCCATTTTTCCGCCTATTATACGTTGCTAGCAACCGTCCCAGATAAGAAATTGTTGAGGCTAAGTCGAAGAGGAATGTTGCTAGTAGTATTGACAGAAGAAGGGGCGTTCTACAGTCACTGGTTGCTAGCCCATGAGCTAACCTGTCTCAATTTATTCACTGCCATTACTGAAGTAACCACAAATTCTTCCTTCTCACAGTCCAGGCAATTGAACCAAAACAATGAACCAAAACTTGCATGCAAAACCCTAACCCTAACCCTAAAAAAAGTATCTAACTTTATTAATTATAGCTTTTACCGAAAAGCACAATGAATTTTTTTCTATAGTTGTTAACATTTGTCAATTGTTAGTGTTGTTTCTTTGGTATTGATGTCTATCTTTGTGTCTGTTCTCACAATGGCTATGTTTAATAATTTTCTTTCTTTTTTTTTTTTTTTTTGGCTACAGAGGTAATCTTAATAACTAAAATCTGAGTTTCCAAATGGCTGGCTAAGGTCACTGTGTCATGAATACCTAGAATAGATAAGCTTCAAAATTTGTCAAGCAATAGGATTTACACTTTAATATTTATTGTCAAACACATATGAACAACGTATGCATATATAAAATAATAAAGTAGTTTATAATGTAAAAACCTAGGCTATAAGATTAGCTCAATAGGTCTATGAATCTATTTGTTTATATACTATTGTGTTTGAATGCCTATTTTAATGTTGGAAACATAGATTTAGGCTAGTTATTACTTGTGTGTTTAATTTGACACTTTAGGCCTGATGTGCTAAACTTTAACTTACACTTTAACTGATGTGTTAAAGTTTGATGTTGTTTGTAAGCGTTCAGCACCAATGAATAAATAGCCAACATGTAATGAGCAATGCTGTTTGTAATGCTGTTTGTAATGCTGTTTCTCAATAATGCATGTTTGTACTGGTTTGTGAACTGGTTTATTGGCTGAGGTAAAGCGGGAGCCATACCTCTCTACAAGTAGAGAGGTATGGTGTGTACAGAAGGTACAGAATGTTCTTCTCCACTTCGCCACACCCAGTGTGGCGAAGTGGAGAAGAACATTCTGTGGCAACAGCAGACAACAGCTTTATCAGTATCATGAAACTGTGAACTTAACTCATCTTTACACTCCAAGAACTAATAAGTAACTCAAAACTCTGTGTTTTTTTTAAACCTCCAAATTAGACAAGATGGTTGTTAGACAGGAGGGAAGGAAATATCTGCACAAAAAGTTGGTAAAATTTGTTCAGAATAAAGAATAAATTGGGTTTTGCCTTTTTACTTGAGAGAAACACTAGGAATAGCTATTAGCTATATTATGCAACAGTTTTTTTTTTTTGAGACATCACCCAAGTCTTAGAACCTATGTCGCTGTAGCTATTTAGTTACTTCGATTACTATTAAGCTAAGCTACTTAAGCTAAGCAAAATATGTTGCACTCATGAGATTATAGGCTATGCTATTCTTATTACTAAATGTGTATTTTAAAACTATAGCGTTTCTTTAAAAGACTTACGTAATAACTAGATATCAGAACCCTGTGTGTGTATTTTAAAGGAATGCCCACCAGATGTCAGTGTAAGGCCGTGACAGTCCTTTAAACTCCATGGTGTCTTTTTTGAGATGGGGACCTGCCTCTACTGAGTAAAGAGCATGTGTATATCAGTTCATGAGTTGATTTTGTTAAATAGACTCAAGGATGACATTGAACAATGCAATAAAAAAGTATGAAAAAATATTAATAGATAAACTAAACATAAATGTATGCCTGCCATCTTGTTTTGTTCATGAAGTGATGTAAATAAGCTTTGTTTGTTCTTTTAGTAATTTAAATAGGGAGCAGGTTCACAATACACATTTGGCTTCCTTCTGCTCTTTGTCAAACATATGTATGTTGGTCATATTAGTTGTGCATTTGTTTTGTATGCTTATTTTAGACAAATAAAAAAACAAAAAAGACGCTTGTGTTACATATGAGGCAATCAATATGCTTAAGAAGATGTCACAGACAGAGGCAGGGTTTATTCAGGAGTATGAATTAACACTAATCAAAAGTCAAATAGCCAACGCTGAAGATGTCTGCTTTATTTGACTTTTTAATGTACACCATACATGATGTGTATCTGTTTTCCATCACATTTGTCCCTTTGCTGTTGTGAGAAACACGCTCTGTTCTTGGACTGCAGGACATTCATCTCAAGCATATTTATTATGATCATATGCTAGTTGTATTGTTTGATTAATGGGTTGTCTATGGGTCAGTGACCTCAGCATTGCCATCAGTACATTATAAACGACCAAGGAGAAAGATGCACTGTGTGTGTGGCCGTGCACATTACAGTGTGTGTGTGTGTGTGTGTGTGTAACATGCACAGGCCAATGTACACACAGCGTCAACGAACAGAAACAAATGAATGGAAATATTGCAGGTTTATCTGAAACCAATAAGCACAGGGAAGTGTGGTGCAATGTCCACATTTAATGTGGTGATTTGTCAAAAGGAGCCTGGGAACAACCCTGTGATACTAGAGGATGGGGATATATCTTTGTTTGGTGCAGTTTAAAAAATAAGTAAAAAATATATAGTTATGACTAAGGCTGCATTACTTTATAGTCTTCTATTGAGCCGTCTATAACCATCTATACTGATTTCAACACAAAAACATATATGTCATTTGTATAAAATATATTTTGTGTTTTAATTAAAACCATTAAATAATAAAAACTATGAACTGCTCTAATATTGACCATGCTTCATTTTATAGCCTTGAACACACCAGAATAAAATGTGAGGTTTATTATAGGACTAAAGATAATATTTCTGGCAAAAGGAAAACATATGTTAATATCTCCTTCTGTTTCAAGTCATAAAAGCAAAAAAATAAAAAAAGAAAGCCCTGACCTTGAACACAGAGGTCTGCTTGTTTAAAAAATGTGTTTGTCTGTCTAGTGTTCACACTAGACATTTCAAGCCTCAATTTTGTTGTTTTAATTTTCTGGAGAGTTCAGATGATATGTGTGTGGATTTACTCTCAGTCTGACACAAAGAGACTGGGAAACTCCACGACCACAATGATTTCAAAACATCGATGGGCCTGGAGATGTGCACTGCCAGCACCACAGTGGTCATTAACTTAAAGTAAGACTGTATGATGCATTGTATGATTACATAACCTTGTGTCAACTGCACACCCATATATACAACACAAACAGATAATAAATCATAAACCAAAGCAAGCTTTAGTTTAAGGCTAGAAGAGGCCTATTGAAGCCATGTACAGATGAAGGAACAATCCACTAATGCATGTCCATGTCCCCAGTAGGGTCACATGTACTCTTCTTTACATCGTATTTAGCATGTTCAAGTTAAAATAATGTAACAAGAACAAAAATGTAGAGTCAAAACAGAGACATTATCATTACAGTAATGGCTTTTTCTGTGTGAAAATGGTGGATACAGTAATAATCATTGTTCATCGCGCTGATATAGACTCCAGTGTCCCTTTGTGAAGCCGGAGTATTTTTACTTCATCCTCAGGGCAGCACTGAACTTAATGGGAAGCGAAAGCCTGTCCACTATGGTTAGAGTATGTGTTTGTGTGTGTGTCTGTCCTACTTGTTTACCATGCCCCCTTTCACTGCTCCTCACACCCTCCAGCTCAGAGTCCCCCCTCTGACGAGGAATGTGACACTCTGCTTCCTGATTGGCTGTGTGCTCGCTGAGGCCTGCCACTTACTCCAATCAGCAACAAGGCTGGATTCAAGAGGTGAGCGCCGACATCACAATGACGTAAAATGAAGGGATTTGCTAGATCCACATTTTTAAACATGCCTAGTATTTGATTTGACCATATAAGGAATTTTTGTATAACATCATTGTTAAAGGTTCCTGACAATAACATGCACATGCTTTGGATTGGGAGTCCTTAAATGTAATCTGTCTCCTTATATGATCTATTCATGTGTCCTAATTGTTGGCATTGTTTTCAGTGACCATGCCTTGTCAGCAGGTTTCTCTATCAAGGCCTTCCTCAGTGTTGCCCACCAAACATCTAAGGACTGAAGGTTACTCAGTGATGGAAAAATCTCCAAAACCTGAAGGAAATGTGAAAAATATGAAAGCTTAACTCTTTTTCAAGGCCATTGCGGTTGACCTTATCTTCTTTTATCAGAAATAAGAAAGTGGAAGACAGTTTAGTTAAAGCAACTCTATGTAACTTTGTACCATAGAATAGGGCAGCGATTTCCAAAGTGGGCATCAGGAGAGAATTTCCAGAAATCCTTTAAAAAATAAAAAAAATATATATATATATATATATATATATATATATATATATATATATATATATATATATTTTATGATTACAGCATATCATAGTTATAACTGTAGTTTACAGTAAACTATGCCAATAAAACATGCAAATAAAAATATTACCAATTCTATTTTCAGGTACTTTTTTATGCAGCCAGCTTACAACAGTTTCAGGTGTAGGTAGTATAAGACATGACATAGTATAAGATGTTAATGTTTTTGTCCTGCCCCTGCATATACCGTGTTCAAATGTTAGTTCAGTTTACCACTCTCGTATTACTAACATGATAATATGGTTGTGTTCTTTGTGTTGTTGCTATGCCTGTTTTTCTATAGACCTTGTGCTCTTTGCGCAGCATATGTATGTTTCAACCATCAAAGGGGAAAGTAAGCGGGTCTCTCGCATCATTATTCTGTGGGCTGCGGTCTGAAAACTTTGGAAAACCCCTGGAATAGAAAACATGAAATTCATTAAAATAATAGCCTCTAGATGGTTTATTTTATTTATTTTATCTCCCCCTTTAATCACAAAGTGTGGCTTGTCAGTAAAGAGACTGGAGTATTGTGAAGTGGCTTTTGTGCTTAGTCCATTACACAGTTACACAAACAGTAAAAAAAAAAAAAAAACTTAAGAAATATTTTAACAGTGTGTGGAGTAATATAAACTCTAACCCTACCAACACATAGGAGTAAAAATTATTGATAGATTTGACAGGTGACAACTATTAAACACACTTTTCATCTATGGAGTAATACTGGAGTTACATTAGAGTAAGAGCTACTGTACAAGTTAAATGTGAGAAAATTATGTTTAAAAAGGAGGAGATGTATATATTTCCACCACAACATCTAAAGACAATGTTTGTTTGTTTTAAATAATTGTGGCATTTTTATTTCACTTTTGCTCTAAAGATGTTATGTTTTGCAGCTAGAAATGCAAATGAGAAGAATGGAAAATGAAAACCCCAATACCAGAGTGCACGTTCATGTGTTTGAGTTCGAGATGCGGATTGTCAGAGGCAAATATCTGTCGGAGAATGAATCCGAAGTCACACTGAGTGCAGAGGTCCCATAATTCCAAGCAGTACCCCTGGGAATATTTATAATAATCTGTAAGAGGCTGTATTTAGAGCTATTAGCCCAACGTATGCATCCTCTTCTTCTACAATCCTTCACTGTGCTCACTAATAGCCTGGATTAGCTGCTGTTTTAATAGACCCATCCATCTGCTCTATTTATTCACAACTCTCTCACACTTTTCTCTCTGCTGGCATCTCTTTCCCTCATGGGCAATTACACAAACAAATGCAGTTTGTTTTAGTGTGACTGGAAGGAAATGAATGGATTTCTCAGGCCATTACATTTTTAGTTTAAGGTCAGTTGTTGTATTATATCATTCCTGAGAAAAGGTGAAGTCCCTCCTTAAATTAGCTCAACACATTAGCTATGCAGATTTATGGAAATGCTTGCCACAGCACAGAGCTCTGATTGGCTCAAGCTTTACGCCCCTTTGAGGCACTCACAGGATTAAATCTAGATTTGCATAACTTGGCTGGGAGCTTAAGGGGGAGCAGAGTAATGGCTGGTTGTAAGATGACGTTTTGAGGTCGGCAAGCGTCAGACATACGTAATGCACCCACGCAGGATTCACACAAAAAACATGTGGGCTGCTTTTGACAAACTCTACATATACTACAACAGTCAAGGGCACCCTCAGTATGTTTGATCACCCCAAGTGTCATTATCCACAGCTTTAAATATTTTCAAAAGGGTCAGACACATTATTCATGATCAATATCAATGAGCTGTTTCAGACTTTTAACAGCCGCTTTAAGTCAGTGAAAATTCAAAATTGATCCACTATTAAAATTCTCCAATTTGTTTAGAAACGTTTCTTAAGCATCAACTCTAAGAAACTCACAATCATTTGTGTTTAAAAGGGTGCATCAGAATAGATCAGTGTCAAAATGATGATAAACAGTTGAAATTTTCTGACTGTGGTTTAGCAGGTCTGTGGTAAATATCCTTAGTCAAAACGTCTAAACAAAACTTACCACTGATGCTCCACATTTGAAAAAATTCTTAATAAGTGAGTGATCAAGATATGTTGGGGCCGTGTTGTCTCAAATCAGGCTCTTGATTTTCACATTTATTTGGCAACACAGATCTTTAGAATAATAAAAAAATATATTCCTTCCATTCTTGTAATGTTTTTTATCTAATTGTGCCACGAGTTAGAAGAGAAATTTAAAAAAAGGCACCTAGCTTTGCTGGCCCCTCTGCGTGGAACACGCTACAATCTAATCTGAAACTATCAGACCTCATTTCATTTGGAACTTTCTGTTCAATCTTAATAGAGAACGTGAAATAGAGAAGGTCAGTGCTTGTGTTTTTTAAATGTTATTGTGTTCTCAATTATGCACTTTATACCATTGCACTTTAACCGTCTAACCTGTTTTTTCTTTGTGTTGGTTGCTGTAACTTCTATCCATCCATCCATCCATCTTCTACCACTTATCCGGGGCCGGATCGCGGGGGCAGCAGTCTAAGCAAAGACGCCCAGACTTTCCGCACCCCAGACACTTCTTCCAGCTCCGGGGGGATACCGAGGCGTTCCCAGGCCAGCCGAGAGTCCCTCCAGCGTGTCCTAGGTCTTCCTCGAGGTCTCCTCCCGGTGGAACATGCCCGGAACACCTCCCTAGGGAGACGTCCAGGAGGCATTCGAAACAAATGCCCGAGCCACCTCAGCCAGCTCCTCTCAATGTGGAGGAGCAGCGGCTCTACTTTTAGCTCCTCTCGAACGGTCCTTGATATGCTGTAACTTGTTATTTATTATTGTTGTTGTATTTCAAAATTACGTGTGCTGCAGACCACTTGGCCAGGTCATCCTTGTATAAGAGATCTTGAGCTCAATGGGTTCTTTTGTGGTTAAAAAAGGTTAAATAAAAATATATACTTACATCAGACAATTTTATAAAAAGGTTCTAATACAATTGACAGACGAATAGGCGCAGCTTCTGCAGTAAAACAGTCGGTGAATCAGTCTATCATGGTGAAGAAGGTGCTGAGCTGTAAGTCAAAGCTCTCGATTTACCGGTCGATCTATGTAAGTTCCTATTCTCACCTCTGGTCTGGTCTGTGGGTCATGACTGAAAGGACAAGATTTTGGTTACAGGCGGCTGAAATAAGTTTCTGCCGCAGGGACCTAGGACATACTACAGTAGAGGGACTGTCTTTTGCTGGCCTTGGAACGCCTCAATATTTCCCTGAAAGAGCTGGAGTGTCTAGGGAGGGGGAAGTCAAGGTGTCTCTGTTTAGACTGCTGCCCCGACCTGGCCCCCAATAAGCAGAAGAAAATGGATGGACACGATTACAGATGCAGTTTATTTGTCATATGTAGATAGTGCAGTCTATTTAGACCAAATATTTTTGACCAACCCGTTCATCCGACAAAACCAGAACTTACTGGTAGAACTTACACTACAGCCTTGTAATAAGTGAGCGTCTGTGTGCTGCAGGAATGTCAGTGTCTACATGCCGTTTACCGATTACTGCCATTTCCCAGAAGCAGCTGCTAAAACAGAGCCATGCCCCCAAGCTATGGCTCACACTCTGTTGTTCTCCTGGGTTTTAAAACATCTAATACACTGTTACTGTAGGCAACCACCAGCACAGTGCTTCTTTACAGTCTATGACTTGACACTGTCACCCACCCAAAGGTTCCTGTCACCCTCCTGCTGGCCCCACCCCTCACTCCAAAGCCCCTTTGTCGTGTTTTCCTTTTGCTCACGTTCCCAGGGGCATGACGATTCCTCTTATCAGAGCAGACCAGAAGCAGCAGTGTGTGTGTGTGTGATTGTGGATAATCCTCTGCTGTGCTTTTACTGGCTCAGCACTAACACACTTTTGGTGTAACTGATGATTTGGAGTTTCTTTTATTTAAATAACAGTATTTAATTTGCTGGCTGCTCTAAATGGCACAGCTGTAATTACAACATAGTATCTCTTACACTGACATTTCAAAACCAGTTTGGTATTTAGGTTAGTTTGATGTAACAGCATTATCTATTTACAGACTGCATTTTGAAACAATATGTTTCTTTTTCATCTGATGTGGTTAAAGTATAGACATGTTTGTTTCTGAAAATATTTTCATTTGAAAAAGACTAAGGAAGCAAATTAAGTGAACACAAATGTCCTAAAATCATTTCTCAAAATCAAAGTAAGTAGTAACATTTTTAAGGGAAAACATAGCACAAGTCCTAATAAAGTTTTAATGAACGACTTGTGTTATTGTCTCAGATTCAGAAAAAGATTTGTGTTAAAAATGAAAACGTAGTAGAAGAAGACACATTTCTTTGCTGCCTGGTTGCATACAAGATAATATTGGTCTGAAATATACCCAAAAAGGCACTAGTGTGGATGCAGCCTGTGCACTTGTGTCTGCGTTTCTGTATTGGTGCAATAAGTAACTGAGATGGCATGTGCCTTTTTATTTTATCAAACTTCTGTGTGCCTCAGTAATAGCATCTCTTGACATAAGGGTGACTTGACATGACCAGTCACAGCTGCCACCTGCCTCTCAGACCACAGCTATTGGCTGAGCCTGAAATCCATTTCCCATCATCAATGATCACATGACACATATGCAGCCCCTGTACATTGGCACGCATCCCTTTTGCCAAAATAAAGAAAAACTCTCCCTGCTGTAGTTGCCATAGTAACCAGTGATTCACTGCATCTGGCAAATTATTGGGCGGTATTGAAGGGCGAGGGATTGTGAATGTGAGGGACTGTGAACCTCCTCTGCATACAAAACCAGGGCTTTCAGGTAAAAATGACAGGCACAACTAAATAATCAATTTTTATTTTTTTAGCCAGTCAATATTACTCCACACAGAGGTGCATGGTTTGACATACTCACACATGTATGTAGACGCACACAGCATGGCCCATTTGGCTCAGGAGCCATAGCTCAGCATTGCTCCTTGCTAAAGGCATGGCCTTGTAAGGCACTACAGCGGGTTGTGAAAACAGCCCAACGCATCACAGGGACTCCACTTCCAGCCACGGAGGACATCCAGAGGAAACGCTGTCTGCGTCGAGCTCGCAGCATCCATCCCGCCCATAGACTGTTCTCTCTTTTGCCCTCCGGCAGGCATTTCAAGTGCTTCAAAAACAGGACCAGCAGACTGAAGAACAGTTTTTCTCTTTATTGAACTCTGCACCCCTCTGATCCCTCTGCCTCTCATTTACTACCCCCTTCCCCCCTCACTGCGCACACCCCTTCACAGTGTCTTTTGTACTGAACTGTCTATACATAGCATTTATGTTTACTTGAACTATTTGCACTGCCAACTGTTCATTTACAAATAAGCAATAACTTTCACTGCACTACTGTTATTGAGACAGCTTCTGTTCGTAATTGTTTGCACTATATCCATTGCACTACTGCTCACCATAGCCTTACCTATCATTGTATATATCCATCCATAAAAAAATATGTTTATAGTAATTGCCATTTGTATTTATGTTCATAGTACATATCCACCTAAAAGTTACTTCTATAATATAATCTGGGCGGCAGTAGCTCAGTGGGTAGAGTGGTTGTCTTTCAACCAGAAGGTAGGCGGTTCGATTCCCACTCTCCCCACAGTTCATACTGTCGTTGTGTCCTTGGGCAAGACACTTAACCCACCTTGCCTCCAGTGACTGTAACACTGGTAATTACGTTAGAACAATGTAAGTCGCTTTGGATAAAAGCGTCAGCTAAATGAATAAATGTAATAATCTATTTCTGACTTCTGTTTATAGCTCACCATGGCCTTGACTATCATTGTAAATACCCATTTTATAATTTCTGTTTATAGTAATAAGCCATGTGTATATTATGTACCTATTCATCTGCAAATTACTTCTACAATACTAACTTATTTATTTTATTATTTATGCAAATACTGGATATCCTGCACTTGCTGCTATTGCACTTCTGGTTAGACCTAAACTGCATTTTCTTGACTGTTTTCTTGACTGACAATAAAGTTGAATCTAATCTAATCTAATTATTAATGATGTTTATTAGACTCTAAAAATACAGAACCCTTGTTACTATGATGCCTTGTGACTGTTGTGGATGAACAGTCAGAGCACAGTCACATACTGTAAAGATGTGTCACATGACCTTGACATTATTTTCATCAGTGACAGCAGCATAAACCCCTGTCCTTCTGCTGTTTGCACTAATGCAGTAAATATTGGTCAAAAGTCTTTGTATATTGTGAGAACAAATGTATAAGTGTTTCATAAGCGCAAACACAAGCAAACAAAATAAATAGGACCCAAATAGCTGTCAGGTAAGCAGGTAAAAAATATTACACACAATGATGTATCAGAGTTATGTTGGGGACGTCTGGGATCACAGGGTGTGGCTTGGACACAGGGTGAAAAAAGACAAAGACACTGCTATACAGAGGAACATGTTGTGTGAAATGAAACAATGTCCATCAAATGTATATAGATATTATACAGAGTCAGACTAAATGCTGGTCCACGTCTGAAGAGCCACCATTCCTTTTAACAAATATCACAATATCTGTACCATAGTAATTTTAATAACAGTAACAACAACATAAACCAGTTATGTTGTAAAAATATACTAAAATACAGTTGTGTGAAGGGTCTTTTGGGTAGTTTCTGTTGTCATTATAATTTAAAAAGAGTGAAAAAAAGTTTCTGCCAGGGTATGTAAACTTATAAGCACAACTGTATGTACTTAAATTATATTGGTAATTATTGTGCTAGTGTTTGAACCCATGGGTTTAATTTGACTTTTAACTTTTAAAACATTTGTAGATTTAAATACACATTGTATAGATTAATAAGTAATTGATGATTATTGTCTGATTACTGTGATGACAGGAGACCTTGTGCCCTCTGTGGGTCAGTGTTGCTGTATAAATCACATAAGTTAAAGGTGTGTATAAGATCTTCCCATTAGACAGTCACAAATGGCTGTCGGCTCAGCGTTTACTGACTAGATTATGCTGTTTATAAGTCTGCCGTCTCGATCAGCTGACAAGACTTTCATTTGCTTTGATGGTAAAAGTCACTTCCGAAATTTCCTGTTTCTTCTCTTTTTAACATCTGACATCTTCAATCTGAGCTGCCTAAAACAAACAGAGGAAGAGAAATTGGGAGGTGTCCCGTGGGAGAAAAGCAGGCAGGAGGACAGAGAGAATAAGTGGAAAGAGATGGGCGTTGGGCAGCTGATAGAGGACGGTGAGTGAAGGATGTATGGATGTTTGGAGCGAGGTGTGTGAGGGCGCCATTAAAGCCTTGTACTATAAATCTCTGACAGTGCACATGTGCAGATAACAGAGGGATGTCTCTCTCCATTCTGCCTCTGTCAGGATGATATATGCACCCCTTTCTTCTTTCGGTGAAATATTAGAGAAGGGCCGTGTGTGTGTGATAGCAGCCGGCATGTGGCCACATGTTTGGTAATTCCTCAGCTCTTATCAGGGCTCACATGAGGTATTGTAGGTGAACAGCCCTCGGCCACCTGGGAAATGAGGCAAAATGACCCAGAAGCGCTCTCACACACAGCAAGAGAGGTAGCTGTGAGACTGTCATGTCACCCACGTAAACTTGTAATGAGTCTGTGAGGCTGAGGAAGTGGGCAAAGTTGGAGAGACATAATGATTTCAACACATGTGTAACACAGGGATACAAAGTTGGGCCAAGCATCAGTCTATGCAGCTGATGCTAATGGACAACAAAGCACTAGTGAACTCTAAAACATTGTAGAGGGATTAAAAAGACACTAAAAACTAGCCAAGTATACCCTGGAAGGCCCATTGTTGAAGAGTAGAGCATGCATTGAGCAACTAGACTTAAGATTTCTGTACGACTAAAATAGTTTGATAGACTAGCATGATTTATCTTCTGTGTAAATGAGTAAAGGAGTCCATCTTCATATTCATTCTTCTTAAAACAATATTTTAACTGTTTTTAAAGTTGGAGTCAGGTGAACAAAACGGTTCATTAGTGCCAGACCTCATGTTACTTCTGCATTAGCGTCATTGTTAACATCTGATCCCAGTATTTCCACAGGCTAAGGCTAAGCCACCGGGACACAGCCGAATGAAAGAGAGAAGAAGGAGAAAGTGTCTGACAGCTTCCCTGATCACTTCTTAGAGTGACAGCTGTGATTGATCACATAATGGGGAGCACATTTGCACGCTCTGCTCTTCATTTAGCTGACAGCATTTTCTTTATGGCATCTTGTGTTATGATGTCATAATCATGCCAGTGCCACTGGAGTACCCGGGGAATAAATCTTTACAGTCCCTCCAGCGCCACACAATGCGTCAACGCTGCTCAGGCAACATTTTCAAATGGCTTCTTGAGCTGTGAGTCAAATGACCTCATCATTTAACCGTTTCACAATTTCAAAACAGAATAAGGTGTGACTTTGGTGTAAATCTGCTTAAAAGGGTAACTAAACCCCTGGTCAGAGCCTAACTCCACCCACTCACAAAATTTGAAAAATGCTGGAAAAGTGTCTCGAAAGGGGTCTCGCCCAGGGTGTATTTCAATGTAGAACCGCCACTGGGTGTGACAGGTTGGTGAGTTGGCTGCATAACAGCCCATCCAGACTTTGAGGCAGTAGCACTAAACCCCTGTGTTACAGGCTCTAACACTTGTATTGTAGTGTTACACTTATCTTCAGCTTTTTGGTGAAACGTGGTTAAACAGGGTAGTTCCAGGAAGAAGAGATTAATGTTTTATAAATAAGTAAATTTAATGTTTTACCCTCCACTTACACATACTGTACATGTGCACCAGCTCTTTCAGCGGTTATAGACACTTGTCTGCTGCAGTGTGGTCAGGTGGTGCTGGGGATAACTGGGCCAGCAGGTACAGGTCATACCTCCTTGTGCTGTCCTTACAGACAATTCCAATACTGAATTTATAAATATAGTTGGTATATAAAAAAATTTAAATATGAAGAAACAGTTATACCTGAAGTTACACACAAAACAATTGTTTAAAAACATGCATTATAAAATCAGCTATACAACTCAAAATGAACATAAATCAACATAAACATTTACAAAAGAATGTCTAAATGACACCCTTTTCTCAAACTGCCTTTACATAATTCTTATATTCTTTAGAGATTGTTCTTACAGTAAGCATTTATATTGATATAATATTTTATATATACACACTTAGTTTAAGTAAAAAATAAATGTCATAGTAAATTCTCGTACATCATTTCAAGGCAGGTCCAAACTTTGTAAATCCTGCACAGTCAGGACAGAGGCTTTTTTTTTTTCAAAGAGTCTAATATTTGTAAAATGATCACCACAATGCGTTATTCTATAGCAATCCTTCCTGCTATTTATGGAAAAAGACAGCAGAAGAGTATCTATTAGCGTTATTTTTGTAAATATCTTATAGTTGTTTGAGTTTCAAAAAACCTCAAGATCACTTTGACAGCATTTGACTTGACCTATAAATCTTTGGTTTTTAATTTAACTGTCTGGTACATTTGTTCCAGTTACAGCTCACATAGCCACAAGTTTGATACTTGACACCAACCAAAAATATTTTTCAAACAGTTCAGCGGCTTTTATTTGTTTAAGCCTCAACAATGTTGGTTCTGGTCCAACTGGTTATGATGCTCTAACCTTTGTGTTGATTGTCTACATTGTTTTGTTGATTGCCCTTGAACTTTTTTTTCTGCAGCTGTTAACCTAAAGGTTTCAAAACTCAGACTACTACTACTACTTTTCAAGAAGGACAGCCAGCAGAAATGACAGAAAATGATTTGTGGAAAAAAATCAGAGAGTCAAAAGTGGCAAGCAGATGGATGCAACAAAAAGGGGAAAAAAACACTGAAAGGGTAATAAGCGAGGTATGGAGACAAAGATGGAGCGAGGAAGTAAATGAAGAAATACTGAGCTGACGGCTGAGGAAGTGATGAATGGGCGGAGCGTGAGACAGATGGGACAACTCGACTGGTGTGGCAGAGGAATGGAGAGAATAGGTGAAAGAGTGCTCACAAAGACAATGATAATTGTGATTATGACAGAGAGACATGCATCACAGCACAAGCCCAGAGGCCAACTCCTCTTTAATAGACTTCATATTAAAAGGAAAATGTGTGTAATCTTCAAAACATTAGCAGTAAACCCTTTGGCTCAAGTTACAAGACACAAACAAGAGAGTGATTTAACAGAGTGAGCACAGTAAACTGATGTGTGGGGGTATAAGCACCCGCTATATGATTATTACTGTTTCCTGGTCATAAAATATACTATCACATGGTGCATACTGCATATTTTCCCCATGGGTCCTCTTTAACCTTTGCTGCAGCTTTAAACACCAGTGACTTGAATGCCTTATATAAGTCAAATGACACTGATAAGAGGCCGATGCAGTTAAAAAAATTTTTTTTAAACCCCCTTACTACCTGTTGAGGAAGGCTCTCAAAACATGTGCCTGAATTGGGTCTTTTTCTAAACTTAAATCCAGCTTTTTTTTTTTTTAATACTTGTAATGTGTAGTTGTTCTCATGTCCGTCTGTTAATTTAGCCACTAAAGCATACAATACACTAGCCTGATATTAGCCCTGAGGTGTAAAGACAGTTCAGTGCGACATTCATTTGTTCACAGGTAGTTTTTAAGTTTGAATCTGATATGAGTGCTATTGCTATTTTGGTACTACTATTTATCTAACATGCAAGGAAACTGAAGATACATACATTGCTTAGGAACTGCATCATATTGAGCATCTTGAAAAATATAGAAAGGCGATCATGCCATTTCAACTGATTTCTTATTTGATAGTGCTATTCAGTTCCTCACATGTTGGATATTGAGGGTCATGAATCAAAAAGGTTGGAAAACACTGATCTCAACCTCTCTTTCATTTTGATGACTGATGACTGACTTGCAGTTACATCACAGTAACACAGCATTATCCTTACTCATACTGGAAAAGTGGATTTTTATCCACCAAATAAATCAATACCACCAATACCGCCATTGTCTGGTTATGTAGTCTGATTGTGATGTCAGCTCCAGGCTTTTGGTAACCCTCCTACTGTCCAGTAAGCATTACAAGATACACATATGCATCCACCCACAGCCATAATAGAGCAATTATCCTCTTCAACTCGACTCTGCTCTGATTGTAATTTGCATTTATTATTAGCCCTCCAACTGCCAGAGGCTGTGAGGCGTGTGGACAGACCGTTATACTCCACATCACACTGATAGACCTGCACAGATGCTTCATACACATAAGCACTAACATAAGCAATAGACATGCGTCATACACAAACATATTTAAATATGATGCGCTAACGTATGTTCGTACAATGCTGATGAAGTCTTTACAATGTTACTGTGTTTTGTTAAGGCTAATCCCTGTTAATGACACTATAGAGAACAGTATGTTCAGTGGCATCTCATCACAGAAATACATGCTTCTTTATGTCCCTTTTTGTGGTGCTGTCAAAATGGCCTCCAAGCTCATGGATATTTGTGTAAAGCAGAGTCTCTCAAGGCGTATACAGTACATAGTCAAGATGCCAGCCCCTAATAGATGTGCTCCTATACACAGACAGAGAATGCGAGGAGCAGTCGAGTGTGAAATGACTCTGTTATCATGTCGTCTGTGTGGAATAAATTTGCCCGTCCACCTTCTGGAGCAGGTGTGGCGGTCTGATGGGCTTCACTGTATATGTGTGTATTTGGTGTTTTATGTGTTGCATTTTTAACACATATTGTTGGGCAGAAAACAAGGTGACAAAGCCAGACATTCCACATTCATTTGACATTTTGCATTAAAAGACTCAGTGAAGACTATTGGATGTATTAGTGTTTCTAACTAAACTAATGTTACAAATCATTTAACAAGAAAGAGAGAGAGAAAATATTTAGGATATAATTTAATTACAGAATAATTTAACAACATCAATATTATTAACTAATCTCAGACCTAAAACATATCTCCCTGAAAGATCTTCTCTGAGTTTAGTGCTGTCCGCATAAGCACCAGATAAACAGAAACAGGAAGTGTGGTATTAGGAATATGTATTTATTTATTTTTGGTCTATGCCTGAATAAGGTCCTGACTTAAAGTGTTTCAGCAAAAGGCAAAGTGTAGTGCATACACATTCCTACATCAATGCCTACATCAATCTTTATTTTCAAAAGCACATTAGTAAGGGGAAGACTTTGACAATAAGCTGCACGTAATATTTATTAACATTTACACATTCTATTGTTTAATACCTCTAGCTCTACTGTGTTTGAGTGATATTGACCTTCTACTGCTTGGTGTTATCAAGTGCTTATAGCCTAAATGCAAAAAATAATTTATTGACTTTATTAAGTAGCCTACAAACTAGTGTGGTAGTTTTTCACTCTTAAAATCCATATACATAGTCCACTGACATGTCTGCACGCTTCAGAGGGACCCCAAGGGAGCGTTAGGTCCGTGCTACTTCATTGCACTGCCTAATTGATGTGGGCTTTTTCATATGCAGTTATATTATAAGAGGGGGGCAGAGAGAGAAATAATGACTTCACCTATAACTAGTCCAATAGTTTGAACTCATTCAGAACTGAATACTGTCAGTCATATATTCTAGACTTTGTGAGATGACTGTGCCTTTAGCCTTCCTGTCAAGCTGGCACTGCAAATCAGCCCATAGTTTAGCTAGGTACTTCAGACCAACCATGAGACAACATGAACTGGACAGACCTGAACCTATTAGTCACACATAATAACTTAAGTCTCAGTCTTTTTCTTTCTCAAACATGGAGAAAGAAAACAGAAAGATTCAAGAATGGGGCAGCTCTTGTGATGTATGCACAGCTAATGTAGCAGTTACAACCACTTATACAATGAAAAATGGCTGACACAGAAGGTGGACAGCCCAATTAAAGGCGAAGGGAACAGAACTAGGCTGTCTGAGAACAGTGTCTGTTTACACCATTAACCTAACGGTTACATATTAAATTTAACATGTTCACCAAATTAAACATTAAACACCAAGTTTACGTTAAATTGTGGAGGCTGGTGGTATTATAGTTTTTCCTTAATCTCTTATCTTATCTTTATCTTATCTTTCATATCTTTGGTCTTTTATCTGATTCTCATCTAACCTACCAGTGAAAATAAAGTGAAAACTTTTTTAATGCTTTAAATGCCTTGAAGAAGGGCCTGTGTACTTTCTGACAACACCTGAATGTATCATTAACACACATCTCCGTTACCATAGTAACTAAAAGAGTTAATTTATTTTCTTTAAACCTGTAATTAGCTTTCAAGTTTTTTTCAATACCACATCAGTGTTCTATTTGTGCTTTCTTTCTTAATAAGTGTGTAGGAGAGCATGAGCTTTATTTCTAACTTCTGTAGGCTAAGCTAGTGTTAGCTGTTGCTAACTGTTAGTTAGGCAAGGTGGAAGAATGCAAACGCAAAGCTAGCTGCTTAGTTTTTTGCTATTGTAGGAAGTGTTATAAAGGCTAACATGCATAGGTTTTTTTCACACACTCCCCGGGACAAGCTCCCAGGTGCAGAAGTCATTCAGTGGCAAGTTATGTCTAGTTTATGTTTGGATTAGCATGAAGGACATGACATGATCAGATTTGACATGACCTGAAGAGGACTAGAAGCACCCAATAATTATAAACCATAGGATATTAAAAATTATTATAACAACATGTAGTTAGGCCTATTTGAATTGTGTTGTAGCGTCCATGATTCACTCATAGCCTGATGGACTTCAAAATAGACCCTTCAAATTCAGAGTCACAGGTAAAATCACATTTCTGTTTAGGGTCCACTGATCTTTTTAATGCTAGCTACATTGTTGATAATTGTTTTGTTCTCTACATCTGGGTGTAACTTGGAGAGAACAGCGCCTGTGGTTCTACAGAGCAGCAAAGTAAGTTAATGGTCAATGAAACTTGGTTTCACTTGAGTTTATCATGTACTGCAGTCTTTTTATGTGTAATATAAGTGTTATTCAAACTAGGGAAAATGGAGAACATGTCATTAATGGAGGAAACTTCGTAGGAATTGTCTCATGTGGTATTTTTTCTGCCCTAAGGCAACCACATTCATTCACTGCTATTGTTGTCTTCCAGCCTGGGCGTTTCTGCCAATTCATCGCCTCAGTGTGCACAGGTGGGTGTTTAAAGAAAGCGTCTCACTGAGTACACAAAAACATTGTGCTATTGTTTAATTATTTTGATAATTTTTTCATAGTCTTCTTTCAAGGAATCCCATAGTCCTGACTCTCTGAAAACAGAAAGTATAAAACTGCCTAAATGTTTTTATAACAAAAATGCTGCCTCCACAATAGTTTGAAGTGAAAGTTATAACATTCTGCATTCATGTGTCTCTCGGACCCAGTTTCTGAGGTTGTGGTCATGAATTTCAACTTGCAAAGTCAGACTCAAGCCATATTAAAAATATATTTTGAACCAAACTTTGCAGACATGTTGATGATACTGCTAATGTTAAGTGGGTAGCCATCTTTAACCTCAGTTGTGGTATATATATATATATATATATATATATATATATATATATATATATATATATATATATATATATATATATATAGAGAGAGAGAGAGAGAGAGAGAGATCTGGGCAATGTTCTTATTTGGCTTGGTGTGGCCTGCTTTAAGACAAACCATAATGCAGAAAAAGCATATGTACTGGAAAGCAGTGAAATAGAAATGTAACAGCAGCAGGTTATTATTTTTAGGCACACTGTATGAATTTGCTGTGTAGGCCCACGTTCCTATGACGATGGTAAACAAACATACTTATTACCTTGGGTACTGGCGTTATCTGTCACTACAGATGATTATCGAAACATTAACTGACTGTACACACTGAAAGTAATATGTAATATGATCACGCTTTCCACCTTATTGGCCTCCTGGACTACTAGTATTCCACTTCCCCTTCTACCCTATTGTCTATTGTCGTGTGTCTGTAAAAAACCTACACCTACATTAACATTTATATTTAGTCATTTAGATTTTTTTTTTTTAAAGAGAAGGAATTGATAAAAAGGAAGTAGAATTCAGTGTTTGTCAGTCAGGTGTTGACGAAAGAGATGTGTTTTCAGGTGTTCAGGTGTTGACGAAAGAGATGTGTTTTCAGGTGTTTTTTAAAGATGGCTACAGAATCTGCTGATCTTGTAGCAGCATTAGTAGAGCATTCCACCTAAGCACTTGAAGCTCACACGTGAAGCTGTTCTGAGAAGAGAACAATGGTTTCTGCTTTTAAGATTTTCCTCATCTTATGCAAACACTTAGGGTTGTTAGAGAATGTAAACAGTGATATAATATGATTAAACAGCGTGTTGTAAGAATTACATATTCTCTAAAACTGCAGTAGTCATGTTTGTTTTAAACATCTTTGTCTGTCCACACCAAAGCCAATACTTCCAACTACTGTTAAATCAAACATAACAAAGATTATGTAGGGTTCCAAATTTTGAAAGGAAAAATCTCCTGACTGAATACATAATAGCTAACAAAAAAAGTGATAAAAGACTTTTGCAGGACATTATACAGCTTTTAATGATTTTAATTTCTGCTGAAATAACTCTGTATGAAAGAGCCCCTCCCAACTAAGGCACCCAATCAGGACGGCCAGAATGAAGTTGTGGTTGACGAACGTAGGAGGCTGGTCAAGCTGAAAATTGAGGTACAGTGATGGATATTGTCAATAATTCAATGCTTAATTCATGCTTCATGTTCTGTTAAAAAGTTGTTAAACACTGTTGATTCACATGGGGATGGCAGACAGAGAAAAAATAAACAAGCAGTCCGATAGAATGGCAAAAGTGAAACAGCAATGTTACATTCCCACCAAAACTTTGTCATTTGTTCAAATCCAGTTGCTTGTTTTCTTCATGGTTTTGACAATCACATTTGTCTGTAAGCCAAACAATATTCAAACAGTATTCTCTGCTGGCTACTTTAAAAACACAACCATCTATTGCTGGTCACAGTGGGAATGTGAGTGAGTGACCTAAAGGTTTTGAAAAATTGGACATTAGCCTTGAACTGGGGTTAAACCTGTGAAACTGAGTCAGATGAATGAATTCTTAAATTGGACACTGGTATCATCTGTGGAGCGCATGAATGCAGCTTACATTAAACCCTCGAGTTAAAACAGCTGATAAATCAGTCTTTTGGTTTCAGTTCTTGTCTGTGACCCAAACAACAAAGAAGCACTTCAGTTTCTTAATTGTCTGCGGCAATCCCTGCCCAATGGTAAGATGTCCAAACATACTCTAATAGGTTCACTTTATGTGGCAGAGTGGTTAGCACTCCTACCTCACAGAAAGAAGGTTGTGAGTTCAAAACCTGGCCTACTCAAACATTCTCGACTCTGCTTGGGTTCTCTCCATGTCCTCCCTTTCCTCCCACCGTCCAAAGACATGCATGTATAGGTTAATTGGCAACTCTAAAGTTTCCCTAGTGAATGAATGTGTGAGTGAATGGTTGTCTGTCACTGTCTGTTTCTAAATGTCAGCCCTGTGAATTGGCCAGTTTTTGGGTCTGAGGCTTTGGGCCCAAAGCTGCTGGGATAGGCTCCAGTCACCCGTGACCCCTAATGGAATTAATCATGAATGAATGATTGAGATGATGGAGGATGAATCATTTGTAAAGGTTCTGGAGATAATAACCGAGCTGGATGAGACTCAGTGTAGGGTTCACGTTTGGTAGTTCCCAGCTGAGTAGGAGCTCCCCTCCTGTGGTTTAGTTTAGGGTTGGGCCGGTATGAGTTTTTTCAGACAATACTGATATCAGATATTTATCTGGCTGTTGTGGCCACTAGCCGATATTGGCCAATGTCAATATATAAAATATTGATAGCCATTGCTTTACTGAATAAAAATAATCACATTTATTATTTTCTTTTTTTAAATTGAAAAATTCACATTTGCCCTTAAACTGTGCAATCACATTATCCCTCAATCATTTATATGATCTCGGTTATAGATTTGGCTTTTGCAGAATCTCTGCTGTAGTTTTGTTTTTCTCAAGGGCTTGTTGTGGGGCTCCCCGAATGCTAACTTGCTAATGCTAACTTGCTAATGCTACCTTGCTAACTCTATCTTGTTGTTTTCAAGTTTTTAAATTAGTGGTATTGAATGACACAGGATCCTCCTCACAAAAATTTGCCATTGCATGCGTTGCATATTTCAACCCGACTGTCTTCTTTTGACACTGCAAAATATGTCCTGAGGCAGACGTGGCAACAGCTCCAGCATTTTATTTTTTTTTCTGCATTGCCAAAGCGTGCTGGCCCAAAATGGAGCGCTGCTGCTTTCAGGTGCAGTACAGTGTCACAGTCAAAAACAAACTATTCGACAGAATTTAAGATCGGCTCTACACATCAAGCATTTTCTCGTCTAGTTATGGAACAGAGGTTGCTGAAAGAAAATAGGTAAGGAGAAATAAAGAGCAACTTGTAGGGTGTGGTCGAACTTCCTCTCTCGAAACATAAAACGTGCCAAAAGGTGCACCAATTTCTTACATTATACATATCATATAATTTAAAATGTGGTTAGCACTGTCGCTTCCGGGCCGGATGGAGCCTTTCTGTGTGGAGTTTGCATGTTCTCCCTGTGCTTGGGTGGGTTTCCCCTGGGTACTTCCCCTACCTACATAATAATAATAATGTGAAAATAAAAATAAAAAAATACTGGAATTAGCTGTCTCTTCTTGCCATGTGTTTTTCACAAGAGCAAGAATTAACAAACATGTTGCTGCCTTGTGTTGTCCCTTTAATTCTTGTGTTTGCTAAGTGTCTTTGTTGCCCATTCAACAGACTGCAACAAAAGCTCTACTGTACAGCTTTTTTCTCTCTGGTTTCAGAGAGGAATGGGAGTGGTGATGACGATGATAGCGGTGATGATGAAGATGTGAGTGATACTACTGAGGAAGAGGAGGGTGAGGAAAATGGTGATGAATCTTCAGCTCCAGAGATTTTGTCGTGCTCAATATTTCATACAGAAAAAGCGGCAGATCTTGAACTGTAAATATAAATGTAGAACACAGACTAATACCGTTGTATGTTTTACAAACAAAATTATGTTGCCAGTCCACTCTTTATTACAAATTATTAAAGTTGAAATGAATTGAAATGTATCTAGCTATTTCTAGTCTTGTCTTTATTTATGTTGGTTGTTATTAGCAACCTACGGCAGACCAAAATTCAAACAGTTGGGGACAAAACCAAATAAGATGACTGAAGGAACCCACAGCAGAGTTACATTTATCACATTGAGAAGACACTGATAGGAAGATCTGGCTTAATTTTGTTTTTGAGTAGTGCAGTCTGTGAATTACCTTATACTGAATACGTTTGTGTATTAATGTAACAAGAATAAACTTGCCTGCCCAGGTTTGAATGACGGGTTTTGACAAATGGGCGCATGTATAGAGTTTCTGGGAATCTTAGTGGCTACTACGTACAAAGAGATACATTACCAGCAGATGACATTTCAAGGTGTAACTAGGAAGGAATGTTATGCAGCTTTTGTTTTTACTTGTACAATGTCTCATTGTATCAAGTTGATGATTTGTTGAATTGTTATACTTCAAGTGTTCTAAATGTTATGGACACCATTGCTCCTGTTAAGGTTAAAGTGATCAGGAAGAGGCAATTCATTATGAAGGATACAAAGAAGATTTGCATGTTTTCAATCAAACTTGGTGTGTCCTGTTTGCTACAATGAACAGATTAACAAACCACCAGAAGTTTAGTTTCCACCACTAAATGCAATGACTGGTGGTTTCAGTCCTATCTTAAAGACAGGAAGTGTTAAAATAATTGTTAGGTTTGGATCACAAACAAGACGACAAAGACCGCACAAGGTGAATTTAGAAATGGAAGACCGGTTTAATTCTTGCAAGAATGAAACAAATCAGACACATGCAACAATGGTACATGGTGATTTTTTTTATGTTTACAGCAAATTATTATAGATGTACAATATGCCCGCCTCTCACCTCCAGGGTTGTGGATTGACGTGTAATGAGCTGACTTGCCAGTCATAGATGTGATTGAGTTTCCGTGAATGCCACTAAGTGTACAGGACAGAGTGTCCCTGAACAGTGATTAGATGTGGTGCAAAGTGATGTCTTTGTCCTATCTGTAAGGGAGCGCCCCGCCACCTTGCGGAGAAAGCTCATTTCGGCCGCTTGTATCCGGGATCTTGTTCTTTCGGTCATGACCCAAAGCTCATGACCATAGGTGATTGACCGGTGAATCGAGAGCTTTGCCTTACAGCTCAGCTCCTTCTTCACCACGACAGACCGTTACATCGACTGCATCACTGCAGAAGCTGCACCGATCCGTCTGTCAATCTCATGCTCCCTCCTTCCCTCACTTGTGAACAAGACCCCAAGATACTTGAACTCCTCCACTTGAGGCAGGAGCTCTCCACCAACCTGAAGGGGGCAAGCCACCCTTTTACGACTGAGAACCATGGTCTCAGACTTGGAGGTGCTGATCCTCATCCCAGCCGCTTCACACTCGGCTGCAAACCGTCCCAGTGCACACTGAAGGTCCTGGCTTGATGCAAAAAGCAAAGACGAGATCCTGTGGTCCCCAAACCAGACTCCCTCCGGCCCCTGGCCGCGCCTAGAAATCCTGACCATAAAGATAATGAACAGGACCGGTGACAAAGGGCAGCCTGCCGGAGTCCAACATGCACTGGGAACAGGTCTGACTTACTGCCGGCAATGCGAACCAAGCTCCTGCTCCGGTCGTACAGGGACCGGACAGCCCTTAGCAAAGGGCACTGGACCCCATACTCCCAGAGCACGAGGGACACAGTCGAATGCCTTCTCCAGATCCACCAAACACATGTGGACTGGTTGAGCAAACTCCCATAAACCCTCCAGCACCCTGGAGAGGGTATAGAGCTGGTCCAGTGTTCCACGACCGGGACGAAAACCGCATTGTTCCTCCTGAATCCGAGGTTCGACTATCGGCCGCATTCTCCTCTCCAGTACCCTGGCATAGACTTTCCCGGGGAGGCTGAGGAGTGTGATCCCTCTGTAGTTGGAACACACCCTCCGGTCCCCCTTCTTGAAAAGAGGGACCACCACCCCGGTCTGCCAGTCCAGAGGTACTGTCCCCATACGCCACACGATGTTGCAGAGGCGTGTCAACAAAGACAGCCCTACAACATCCAGAGACTTGAGGTACTCAGGGGAGGAGCTTCCCAACAACCTCAGTGACTTCGGCCTGGGTGATGGACGAGTCCACCTCCGAGCCTTCGGCCTCTGCTTCCTCAGTAGAAGACGTGTCGGTGGGGTTGAGGAGATCTTTGAAGTATTCCTTCCACCGTCCAACAATATCCCCAGTTGAAGTCAGCAGATTCCTACCTCCACTGTAAACAGTGTTGGCAGGGCACTGCCAGTTTTAAAATCTCTGCACTGGCTTCCTGTTGCTCAGAGAATAGACTTTAAAACAGCACTGCTGGTTTACAAGTCTCTTAATGGTTTAGCACCAGAATATATTTCTGACATGCTAGTTGCTTATGAACCTTATTGGACTCTGAGAACATCTGGAACAAGCCTTCTGCTCGTGCACAGAGTTAGAACTAAACCTGGTGAAGCAGCGTTTAAGTTTCATGCAGCAAAAATCTGGAACAGCCTCAACTTTAATTATGAACTTTAATTATGTTCAAGGGGAGGTTAAAAACCTTCCTCTATAGCTCCGCCCACATTCAGTAAGGACAACTGAAAGTGTTTTTTACCTGCATTCTTTATCTTTTAAGCTGAATGACTAAATGTAAATGTAAGTATATTCAATTGAATAAGGTAGACTAGGCATGACTGGGTGGATTTCCACAGGCATCACAAAAGACTCTAGAATATATATATATATATATATATATATATATATATATATATATATATATATATATATATATAATAGATATTATATATTTTTTACAATTGTTAGTTGTATTTGTGGAACAGGGCATGAAATGTTATCACCACAACATAAGAAACTATTACCACAACATTAGCTTGAATTTATTTTAATTCATGTGCTGTTTGATTTTGAGACAGTAAAAATAATTATTATGAAATGAAAGTAAAAGGTAAATCAAGTCAAAACAATGTTTTTAGTCTGGTCGCCCCAATTTGTGAAGCTCTGATTAGCCTACCACTGTTCATCAACCCTGTAAAATCCAAAGAGGGACTAAAACCACCCTTCTTTATCTGTGTTAATATATGAAGCTATTTTTTACAATGCATGAGTAAAATAAATAAAATGTTGGTTATTTCAGGAACAGAGTACATATGGACAAAAAGCTGAAGGAAAACTAAACCAAAAAGGGAACAAGAGAACCCCACTGTGACTGTCACTGCATTAAAGAGGAAGCAGTGGCTTTTATTTCAGAGAAAAGTAAGTATACATTTACATGTATCTTTTTGAAAATCTTTTACTCTAAATTAACCATTTTAGTTTACCTCCTTAGTTTACAAACATGAATATTTTCTCGATGGAATTATTTCTCAGCTGCTGAAGGAACCCACAGGTTAATGTACTGTATACTGTATGTGATGTTGTATTTTGTTTTATATACAGGCTCCTGACATTGATAAAGCCGAGCACAGCCATGTGTTGGGTCCTGATAAGCATTAACGAGACACACCTCTGTCCAGATCATCTTCACCAAGTATCGACAGCCATCTTGACTGAGGTCTTGTAGACAGTTTTAGAATCATCTTCAGGCATTTAAAGCATCTCCTTTGGACTGATGCATGCATGACATTCAGACTACACTGTTATATACTTTTCTATGGTTGTATAATTTTGCTGCAAAATTTGGACTGAGGGAAGTTTATAGAAATGAACACCTTATATTATATAATGTATACATTTATTAAAGGCCTAAATTCATGACTGATTTTGTTCCCTTTTTATACCAGTCAGCTTTACATTGTGTGAGTTTTCCTGATTTTAAAATATTAATGTTTTGAGTGAGTGTTTTAATTGTAAAGCTACCTATTATAACAATTTGTGTTTGGATTAAAACCTAATAGAAAATACATGTTTTAGGTTTTGTACAGTTTGAGAGTGCTTTATATACTTAAAACCAATATTTAAAGTTTCATGGTTTTCTTCTGTTTACCATTGTTTTTCTGTATTTAATAAAAAAAATAATAAAAAGAAGACAGACTCTTTGTTTAAAATAATAAGTATTGTATTTGTACAATACTAATTAAATAGTACAGCTAAAGAAGTAAACCACAAGTAACCACTCAGTCCAAAGTAAATCTATGTGTACAGGTTTGTTTTGGTTACAGAAACTTAAGTGTAAGTAAAATAAAGAAGCCTTTTTACTACAACAAAGAAAAGCTTGTTTCAGCAGAACTTAAATTTACAAGTGCATTCGGTTTACCAACTTTTTTAAGTAAGGTGAACAAATTGTATTTTACAGTGTACACTTAACTGGCTTCTATAATTGTAGTCATGCTAGCCTGGAGGTTCAACTGCTTCCAACTACAGCTCTGGAAAAAATTAAGAGACCACTGCAAAATTATCAGTTTCTCTGGTTTTACTATGTGTTTTGACCACAGAAGTTTGTTTTTTAATACTTTTCCTTATTAAATAAGATTTGGTTCAGGTGATCACCTAATCAGCACCTCATTAAGTAGAATAAAGTGTGCCTGTGTTCGGATTCAACAGACATTGTAATGGAATGGTTTCCATACTTGTAGAGATGCTGATTCAATGGGGAAAAAAAGATCTCTTAATATTTTCCAGAGCTGTATTAGACAAGCAACCTACAGCCCTGTTATGTGTACCTCCTCAATATCCTCAAATCTAATTAGTCTTGCACTTGAAGTAACAAACCACAACTATGTTTTTGCAGCTAGTACAGGTGGTGTTTGCTTTGTGAAATTTGCTTTTAGGGAGTCATTCACATTTTTATGGGAAAAAATACATACAATAAAAATGTGCAGAGTGTAATCAACAACAGTCTTTATGAGGGAAGTTCAAGCTGAGACAAGACAAAGATGCAGACAGACTGTTGGTGAAGCCACACACTGTGGCTTGTTTGATCCCTACAGGACTTTTCTTGAGCTTCACCCAACAATCCTCTTAATACATCTTTTGTCAAGAAAAATGTTTCTTAAATTTTGCTTTATTCATTTCAATCCTTTTACAAAAACATACAGAAGACTATTAGAGGAAAGAAGTAGAACGTTTGAAGAAACAAAATCCTATGGTTTATAATAACACGTTCAGAAAAAGCAAATGGCATTTTGTCCTTGCTCTTTTTTAGGTAATCAGAGCTACAAGTAAATCTAAAGCAGGGCTCTGTGTGTAGTCATGCTTTGTTTATTAGGCTGACTTCTTGGACAATCCATCATATCTCAGAGGTCATCATTATGTATTATCTCCATGCATGGCTGTAAAAAGAGAAGTACCATGTCACAAAAACTTTAATTTGCACAGGTTGGATGAACATAATGACAGCTCACTTCAGTGGAGCAGGACGTGGACATGACAAAGGGGACGGTCGTTGTCTTTCATAAGGCAGTCATTGTGATGTCTCTGTGTTATTGTTTATATCAAGGTCAAGCAAGGGGTCACTTGGAGAAAAACGTGTTGTCTAAAATATCAAACCTATTAAATGTGTAAATCACTCAGAATGGCACTTGCTGATCTCAGAGTCTGTTTCTTTGACAAACCAACAGCCTTTTCCATCAAGGTCAATCCAAGTGGAAGTCAATCAGAACCCTTTTCACATCCTCCTTCCCGTGACACCATACACTCATCCACCCACCCGTCTACACCTGGAGGCTCACGCACAGCCACTCAGGCGTGGGCGTATACGTCACTGGTGGTGTTTTTCGTTTTGCTTTTTTGCTTTCCTTAAAGTGGATTGTGGCTGTCAGCAGCAGTCAAGGAAGCTTCATTATTCGTCAGAAAAAGGCAAGGCTGTGACTCATGCCTGCGTGAAGAGACCAATGGGCAGCCGAAGCGTGAGATATAAATAACAAGTAAAAGATATTCTTGAGGGAGAAAGGGTCACTTGCGCGCTGCTGGATGAGATTTGAGTTCGCTCTGCTACTGGACTGTTTTTTGTCGTGCTTTGGGTGGCATTTTTTACATTTAATTGTGGTTTGTCTGGAGTCGACAACCTGTGCGCCGGTAAGCAGAATATTTGCTCTTTCAATCCAGCCACCTCTTCGATTCCGTGCGTGAACAGACTGAGGTGCTTCATATTTTAGACACATATTCTTTTAAAACAGACTCACAGATTCTGCTGCACAAAACATATAAAGGTAGTTTCAAAGCGTGATATTTAGTAGTGCTGTTTGAGAATAATTAGCTTGTGATGAGTGACAGGACGCATTCATTAGTTGCTCAGTCTGCTTCTCGCAGCCATGACTTGAGTGATGATGGCACGTGTGCTTGTTCAAAGCTCAACTTAATTGAAATGTCGATTGCTGCGTCAATAGGTAAATGGTGTAGATTATGTATAGATTATGCACATTACAGTTTAAGCGAGTTAATATTTTCCTATATTGTTTACGTCCTTCTTCAGACAATGACGCTCTGCTTAGGTGTTGATGCTTTGTGCTTTGAATATTTGATTTAGTATTTTGTCTTAAGAAAAATAATGTTTAATTCTGTGAGTTCTCTTATATTTGATTGACAACTTTTTTTTTTTATTTTTCATTGTCCGATATTGAGACTAATGTGAGTCCTGCGCCATCAGTGGCTTCATGTTTCGTGGCAATGCACAATTTGATTAAGAGTGATTTTTTTTATCCCTTTTCAAACAAATTGATTTGATGTATTGCTATAAATACTTAAACCGTCATTTAACCTTTAACATCACCCCTGAACCTTTTATATTTCCAGTTGAAGACTCTGTAAGGACATATCTCAGGACTGATGGCTACGTCTGAACCAAGAGCCACCGGCGGGGAACAGGACCCCAACTCTGCCAATTTAAGAGACCCGTCCTCTAGTAGGTCCCCACTCTCTCTCTCTCCTCCCGTCCTCTTAATAACACCGTGCCCCTGTATCAACCCCCGATCCCAGCTCCTCGTTAAGGCACAGTCCATTGGGGCTGACAGGTTATGCTAAAAGACTTCCTCCACGCGGACAAAAAACAACCCTTTCCCTTTCCGCTTTGCGCGTCTTGCCCGGGCCATTTGCTGTGTAGGCTTCGTCGTTAATCATTCCGCTTAAAAACAGAGCCATCACAGCTGCCTGTCGCCTCTGTCTGGCAGATCAGCAGTGCGCACCGAGCTGGGGACGCGCCACAAATAATGCACCATTAGGTCTGGCACTGTCGATATTTATGACCATCTTAGTCGCTCTGTTTTAGATAGACTTTAAACAATCTGAAATAATTTCAACAGAATTTTAGTTTTTTTGTTATAAGACAGTTGTGTAATTCAACCTTGCCCTCCTTATTTCGTTCGGCGGGCTGTGCGTCATATTATCTCATTTTCCAGACTGTTGAAGGGCCCTTAAGGCTGCAGGCTGTAGGCAATAACCCCCAAAAGGAGAATGATATGTTGATATTCCTGAAAATGTAACCCTGAATATAACAATGGCGGAATGCACACCCGCTTGGAATTTGGCTAAAGAATCATTTTCTGACGCAGACTTAACCTGATATTTTCTGGTGCCTTCGTCGAAACCTTTTCTGAAATATGCCCTGAATGACCAAGAACCTCCACAGACAGGGTCTATTTTTTCCGTAGTAAGTGCATTATATCTTTAGCCAAATGTGGGGGCAGCTCAATTTGACTTTCTCTGTCAAATAAAATCTTTCTGATTCCTTTTGATGGCCCCGGGTGTCAATAACCCTCTCTAAAAATTGTGCGTAAAATGCCCATTATAGAGCAATGATGTTTGTTTTTGTCTGACTTGCTCGTATACCTCTGCTGAATGTTGCCATTATCTCTCTACCACGCTCCACCTCACGCCTGGCGGCTGCTCGTGTCTGTGCGTGCGTGTGAGCATGCCTGTGTGCGCCTTGGCCTGAGCACCTCAAGCTGCTTTTTTCTTTCATGAGTTAATTTAAAATACTCGTTTATGTTGAGAAACTTTTTCATCAGGCATATAATGTATCAGTCCGCAATCTTTATTTCCTTAACACCTTCAGTCTTGTGGATGTATATTGTATGAATGCATGCGCGCGCGTGAGTGTGTGTAGTAGATAGGTCTCTGCTGCATCTCAGCTGCTAAAGCTATACACAATCCCCGGCCAAAGACATCCAAGCAGCTCGCTCCAGTCACACACCGTGTTTCACTCAATTAATTCCTGCCCTCCTTCGTGAGCTCATTTCATGGGTCTTAATTCCAGCCCGCCTCTTGGCTGGGTGTGGGAACCAGCGTGGATGTGCCACACAGGCCAGGCCGGGCCACTGATCACTGCTGTTGTAAACAAAAACACAAAGTCAGACAAACAGAATGCCCATAAGCACCACCGACCAGCACTTAAACATTATTTATTTGACAAAGAGTTTGTGAAACATTACGCAGATAGCCTACTGTAGAAGTTTGATTATAGGCTATTATTTCAGTCAATAGAGAAGTTTCTTTGTCTGATGGTTTATGCATTGACTTAGAAAAAACAACTGGGTTCGTTATTCAAATGAATTCAAATATTTAAGTCAGAAATCGAGATGGCCCACCATAATGCCTTTATGTGCTGTCCGGACTGGAATCATCATCCAAAATCATACACCCGGTCATGAGCGAAAAGCTATGCGCTGCATCACGCTTCCACTGTGCTCTGTGCTTCACCAGCTGCATCCATCACTCGCCCATCCTCGTTTTTCTTCTTCTTTTGCGGCCTCCTCATCCTTCAGAAAAAATCAACCGTTCATTCTGTTTTAGCCTACGAATACGCGTGGATGCACGGATGCACTCGGAAACTCGGGATGAAGATTTGTGGTAAGTTACTGCGAATAAAGACTGTAAACATACTTTGAGTCATCAAGAGACACATTTCTTTTCTGTTTTATTTTGCTGTTATTTTCCACATTTATTATTTTTATTGTAATAAATAAAGGTCTGAGGCCCACTGAATTAGGCCATGATAAAGTCTATTATAGCAAGGCCATCCATGCCTGACAGTGCGCGTTTTCATCTCGGAAAGGTCAGTGGACATTAGCCTGTAGCTCTGATGATAAGGGCCCTTGGTAACACTCCCGGGCGCCCCTCAAACCCCCCCGTGTCTTTTCCCATCAGCGCCAGCAGGAAAACCACCACTGAGACAGGCGAAAATAATTTTTGATAATACTTGGAAGTCAGTCACGTGGTAGGGGGCAGTGGGCGTGGCGTTGCTTTATGGGCGTATTTTAAGTGAATTTGGGCAATATAAATAAATGGTACCTTTTATACTTCTAATATAGTATAGTATATAGTAGCATGTTGGCCTATTTGCTTTTTTGTAGATATCTATTTGCACAAATCTGCACAATGTGATTTTTAGAAGACATTTTACCTTTAATAATTAAAATAGACAATACAGACTGGAGCATAAAAAACATGGAAGTCACCGTAAAGCCTTTTAAACGCGTTATGTATTTTATTTTATTATGTTGCAAAAAATAAATAAATAGCCTACACAAGAATGCCGATATTTTGATATCCTATTTAAAATAATTGTCTGAACATTAATTAATAACACTAATAACTTATTGACTGAAGAAACGGTCGATATGATAGGCCTATAGATTATATACTCTAGGATATATAATGACACGATAAACAATATTCAAATATGTGTTCACCTAAACAACCTAATAGATCAAAACAGTCTACGATAACAATAATTGTCCTACCTTTCTGGGCCTTTACATTGACTATAGTTTTTTATGACATCTGCCTTCTCTTCTGACATGACTGCGTTTACACATTGTGCAGAAAAAAGTGTAGCCTACGAGAAACGCTTCGGGGCTCATCCTTCATTAATCCCTAGTCTATTATAAAGTCTATTAATAAGTCTATTATTGGCGGTGTGGGTCATCAGATCGGACCGCTCCACTGAGCACGTTACGCGGTGGGGGAGTGCGTGGATAGATGGCAGGCGCGCGATGTCTCTGTGGGTGTTTCCTGGTTGTGATGTCACAGGGTTATGGACACACCAAACTGTTATGGTGCGTATAAAGGACTTCCTATATTTTACTTCCTTCAGTAATAGAAGAAGCAGACACGACTGACTTGTTTGAAACCTCCCAAGTCCGTTTTTTCGCCTGACCTATTTTCTTTTTGTTGTTATTGCGTGTTTTGTTTAGTTTGTTTTACTTTACGTTGTTTCTCTGTGGGCAATGGAGGTGTTTGGTGATAACTCGTGCTCTTCGCCGTGCAATACCTTAGGGTTTCTGCAGAAGAACAACAGCCTGGAGGAGAAGGGGAGGCTGGCGGGCCAGAAGAACCTGCTCTCCTGCGACAACAGCGACAGAGAGGCGACTTTCCGACGCACAGAGACAGACTTCTCCAACCTGTTCGCCAGAGGTCAGGTTATTATTACATCATAAATTACTTAGAAAATGTATTATCAGTGAGATAACAGTGGAGACTTAAACTACCAGATGACAGTTATAGGCATACTGTCAGCTTTTTGGTAACAAAACAAAATCTTATTAAACTGTAGGAAATTCTTACTTTGCCTTTTTTACTATAGGCTTTAAGATACATCCTTGTCCTATTTTCTCAATTGGCCAAAAATGCTAATCTGAAATCATTGGGCTCATCAACTACAGCTTCATGCTCTTGTTTTCCTGACCTTCAGATCTGCTGCCTGCCAAAAATGGAGAGGAGCCGACCATTCAGTTTTTGTTAGAAGTGGTTGACATTCTGACCAACTATGTTAAGAAAACCTTTGACCGCTCCACCAAAGTGCTGGACTTCCACCACCCACACCAGCTACTGGAGGGCATGGAGGGCTTCAACCTGGAGCTGTCTGACCAGCCCGAGTCTCTGGAGCAAATCCTGGTGGACTGCAGGGACACGCTCAAATACGGCGTACGCACAGGTATGGGCCACAAAACCTTACACCACGTCAAACAGGTCAGACACGTTTTATGTGACCTGCAGGTGTTCTTTTGTTATTAGTATGCCAGCCTGCGGACATACAACCTAACTACACTAAAACTAGAGGGGGAACAAAGTGATGCTACAAAGGAACAAAAAGTGTATGAGCCATTGTATAAACATGTTGTACAAAAAGTGTTTGTTTGTCCAAAATATTATTTTTAGTGTGACCTTTTGCAAATTGAAATCTATATTTCAATGGAAACACGTTACTTTCCATTAAAATATAGATTTCCATTTGGCAAACATTTAAACTTGTCAAGTTTTATTATACTATTCCTATATAGTTATCGTTAGTAGATGCACATGTCCATTCTTTCATCACATCAGCAGCTGAGGCCCAGAAATGGTCTTGCCTGGGTATAGAACTTTGTAAAATTAGAAATGATAAGGTTCAACCTACTGTATCTAAAAGCCAATGCCAATCAACAAAGGTTTGGGTGATTTAATTTGTTCGGACACATCTCCAGTTTATTGTCATATTGGAAAAAATACGGAGCTCCTGACTTTATGGACCCCAGTGATGCATACACCACTGAGTGACTAGATTTATGCTGAGGTAAATTCAGAAGAGGCCATTCAGTTCAAAGCTGTTTGGCAGAGTGACGGTGTAGGGCCCATTATGATGCCGGTCTTATTTATTACCCCCCTGGTACTACTTCAGTTGACAACATCCTTTTCTTTTCCTCCTCGACTTATTAAAGCAAGTGTTGCCTGGGGGGCCTCTAACATGGCCTCATTCATGCTGTTAAAAAGGACAAGGCTCAAACTGTCCCTTGGGTCTAATTTATCACTTGGGTTCTACACTGTCTACACTTCAACACCACGTAGTGTTGTGCGTTTTTCACAGTGCACTGTTAAAGTCCAGCCGGAGGAGCTCTCCGTGGTGCTGACATGTTGTTTCTGACCTTCTCAGCTGAACAGTGGCATCATATTAGTTTTTCATCATTATCAATCTTTATTCTAAACAATCCATTATGGTTTACAAGTGTATTATAATGTACAGGACACAACAAAGCTTTCAAACTGCAGGCCTATTGATTGCTGACTGCATGTTAGCACCTTCGAGATTAAATAGCTGTCATATAGTTGCCTTGATGCTGGAGTAATTATGTGACACTACACAGTGCTATGTCAGATCCCCTAAGCCTCACGTTTGACCAGGGGAATACTACATTAGCCTCTGTAATGAGTAATAAAAATGTAAGGAATATAATATTAAATACACTTTGTCTAACAGTATCTCAGTACATGAAAACGAAAAAAAGAATAATGTTGAATTACTCAACGGCTAATGTAGAACTCAGCTTTTGGACAGAGCTATCAGTCAGTAACAGAGTGTGATCAGTGGCATTGAATGCAATGTTGGGGTTTGTCTGTGGTTAAAAAACAACAAGAACAAAAAACAAGAAGTACAAACTGTTCAGAAAGTGATCATAAAATGAAGACATGAGAGAAGCACTGCTGTTGTGTCATTGTAGCTTGGATCAGGTCATGACCAAGCACTATTTCTTGTGTTGAGTATTGAGTGAGAGACTGGGATTTGGGGTAGGCTTTCACTAGAATGACAGATCAAAATACCAATTCCACATTGTATAGACAAAGAATATGGCAGAAAAGAGAGTGTTATATGTAAACAGAGTAATGATATTTACAGACGTCTGACCAAAAGAGTGTTTGAGATCTCAACATCAGTAAAAACCTTAACTGTTACTCATGTGCTCTGAAAGGGACAGAGCTGTGTGTTTTGAGATCATGGAAGGATCAGACTACACAGATATTGATTATATATATTTTTTGTATAAAAAATTACATCTAATTTATAGATATAATTTGCAGAATATAGACTTACAACATACATTTTAAGTTAGACCACAATAACATTTGCTTTAATAATACTGTGGCATATACAGAAGATTGCACTGGCCTTGACAGGTTTACGTACGTAAGTTTATAGTTTTTTCATTCTTCTCCGATCAGGAATAGCGGCTTTACCCACAAGGCATTGCTGTGATTGTGTGCTTTAAAACCTTTATTACAAAGAAGAAATAACAGCCAATTTATATACAGAAATACAAGCATAGCATTTTTATTAAAACCTGCTTCTATGTTTCTCTTAGGTCACCCTCGCTTCTTCAACCAGTTGTCATCAGGCCTGGACATCATCGGTCTGGCTGGAGAGTGGCTCACCTCTACTGCCAACACCAACATGTAAGTCATAGCTTGTGTATAACATATCTTTTTATGTAAAAGGGGAACACTCCTAAATGTCACCAAAGGACAACAGAGATTTCCTGTTTGTAGGCCACTGGAAACAGCTCCCAGTCATGGTCATAAATAGACTTCTGTTGTGCATGTGGTGGTCCCCCAAGCTGGTCGGAGCCTCTGAGGCCGGTTATATAAAGTGTTAGGTTTGTCCTGTAGAGGTGGTGTATTGACAGACCCTACTGTATTGGAGGCAGCCCGCCCCAGGGGCTGTTAGATTGCATATTGATTTCAGGTCACAGCTACATGGTGGTCTTGTCTGATAGAGGGCACGAACCTCATCAACACACACACACCTCTGTGAATGAGGTGTAACTCTGGTGATAATCTGTTGAATGAAACATTAAAGCATCATAAGGATGGTGCTAATGCTGCATCCTAAATATGAGAATACACATTTAGGTTTGGCATGTACTTCAAATTTAGTAACACAATGACATGGTAAACCTATTAAGACTTAAAACCTTAACAATAGATTGATATAGACTGCTCTGAAATTTTATATATTTGTGAATGCAAACTACAGTGAACTTGAATATTTATATTTAAAACAACTGATTTATTAGAGTATATGATGCTTTTTTTATGAGAAAGTCAAGTGACAACATAACAATAGCATGATTACCTGCTATTGAACACCTTAACAGAAGACTTTCATGCTTTGGGCACAGTTAGGGTTGACTTCAAAGGCCTAACACAAAAACCATGAGCTATTAGGCTTTCAATAAAGGCAAATAAATGTTTTTATGGCAATTATCTGTTACCTTTGGAAATGACAATTTTTCTGTCTCTATATCAAAGAATGGCAAAAAGCCTAGTATTTTATCTAGTGCCAGTATGCTACGTGTGTAAACAGCAACATGAAATGTCTCACCTGAAATTACAGAGTCAGTACAAGGTGATCTTCACAGGGATCAAGAGTCTATTGTCTGTGTGGGAGGCTTTGTTACCAAATTGAAGATCAATAAAAGGAAAATTAACTATAGCCACAGATAAATGGAGTCACTTGATTCATCTAAATCCCAATAGATTAGTTCTGGAGACCACATCCTTGATGGAAAAAGTTCCCTTTTCTTCTTGTGGTTAAAGAATCCCCTGAGGGACATTGAATTCACACATTGGCACAAGCTCTCTTGCACATTTGTGTAATAATACACAGATACACACCAGCTTCCTCCGTCACATATACAGCAGCTCGAGTTTCCAGTCCATTGACTGCAGGCTCATTGTGAGCCAGTCATAACAGATAGGCCAGCTGGGCCTCACACTGACACACAATGTCCTACGGCTGCTCAGAAAACCCTGGCAGATTCAAGAAACTGGCTCTGCTGCTCCCCACGGAGCGCTCATTTCAGCCTATTGTCCCAGAGGAAATGCATGACTGTGGTCCTGTGAAGGCTGGGGTCAGAATGTTAGTCACACACACAGGCACAGACACTGTGCCCTTGATGATGATAATAAGGGCATTTAGGGGCTGTCCCTGGAGACTGGCAGGTGACTGAGGGGTAATTTTCGACCTGAAAAGACCAATGATTGGCTGTGATTGTGATAATGATCCCCATTATTGTCATTACAGCATGAATGACTCACAAAGAGGGAGAATCTTAAAAAGCTATGCTAGATTTGACCAGTTTCAGCCATAGTCGAGAAAATAAAAGATGAAGATGAAAGGACATCCAGCACATAACATATTATTCCTATTCCAACATTTAGTTCATAAATTAGCTCCAAAATGAGACATTCTTTATCTTTGTGTGGTTGTGGCACTGTCTCAGTCAGAGCCCAGCCATTTTGATCTTTATTGAGAAGGCAATGTTCCAGTCAAATCTATCCCTTGGGTGTGTCCTCAGTGGGAATAAAATGTCTCTTTCTTTTATTTCTCATTTAATTTATTTTTGTCCTGAGCCTTGTTCTTTACTTCTTTTCATTTCAGAACCTTTTTTCCATCATTATATTTTGCCATGTTGTTCTATTTTCTTTGCCCGCTCTGCTTCCCAATCACCCTTTCTCTTCTTTTGTCATCTTTCGTCACATTGTCTGGCTCAGCTCACAAGCCGTGCCAGCCTAAACCCAAACTAGGCGCTCTAGTGCTTGTTTGGATGCTGTGAGCAATTGGAGCAGAGCGAAGAGATAATGTCACTGTTGTTTTAGACGGTAAGGCTTGTAGTGGCAGTGGTTAATGGTGATGGAGGAGTGTTGTATAACTGGTCTCTTTTGAAAACAGGAATCAGTCCTGAGGGTGCGTAGGAGGCAGCGCAATGGACGAACAGTCGACAACAAAAGCTAAAGGCCTTACATTAAGAGTTGCCTTTCACTGACTTTTAACCTACTTATGTCAAGTTTTTGTTTGAGCTACTAAGTCTTCTTGATCCATTACTGCTGAAGATGGATGGGGTCAGACTCTTACATTCACATTGCCCTCGCAAGTGACACAGATCAGAATCTCACTTTTGTTTTGTGAACGCTCTCACCAAAAGAAATCTCTTGTTAGCTTTTGTTACCCAACCTGGAATATTTTTAGTGTTTGTGTTTTATGTGTGCAGCCATTATCTCTTAAAAACACTCTCCTGTCTGTCCTTTTTTCACACACATCCTCTTAGCTGTCAAATCCAACCCATTCAGAGTCGCTACTGCAGAGATTGGCAGGATTGACAGATAGCCATCAGAGCTTTGTGTGCTTTAATTAAACAACTGAGTAAATTCAGAAGCTATTTGAATATGAATGTTTGCTGCCTGACTCCTATCAGTTTTTTTAATTAGTCCAGTCAGCAAACGCTCTGCATTTTGGCTCTGCGTACAGAATAACAGAAAAGCTAATGAGAGTATTCGTGTATTTGAGCTTTCTTATCAGCCAATTATTGTTTTTGTTTTTTCACTATAGCAAAGCAAACTGTTTCTGCCTGTGTTGATTATTTGATGATGCGACTTGCAGGTTCACCTATGAGATCGCTCCAGTGTTTGTTTTGATGGAACAGCTGACTCTGAAGAAAATGAGAGAAATGATTGGCTGGCCCGGCGGTGAAGGAGATGGCCTCTTTTCACCAGGTTAGTCTAAGAAATTGTGTTTTTATTTTTGTGGTGTATCAATACTTATTACAGCCTTTTTGCTTTCAAATAATCTGAAGCATCTTTATTTGGTGCTTTTCAAAACTAAACAGTAATGAATAATATATGTGCAGAAAGTTCAGGTGATCTTAACTTCAGATCAAGGTAGGGTTGGAAGTCCAGACAGTTAGATTTCTTCAAAACGTTATACACATTTCACAAAACTACCCGTAACGCCTTTGAATATGTCCTCAACAGGGGGGGCCATCTCTAACATGTACAGCGTGATGATCGCACGCTACAAGTACTTTCCCGAGGTCAAGACCAAGGGGATGACGGCAGCGCCCCGCCTTGTCCTTTTCACATCCGAACTCGTAAGTGACCGCTAACTCACATACACACATGCAGCCTGTTGAGCTACTGTCATAAAGTAGACGCTGCGCTTCATTGGCCGAGGATCGAGGCCATTGAAGACCTCTGGTACAATCAGTGGCTCTCTTTAAATCAAGGCAATGGCGATTGTAATGGGCATCTGTAAAGTATTGCAGGGAGGTCAACATTATAGAAAGACACAAACATTTATTTCCTCATTAATGTGTGTACTGTTTGTCTTTCAGAGCCACTACTCGATTAAAAAGGCTGGAGCTGCCCTGGGTTTTGGTACAGAGAACGTGATTCTGCTGAGCACAGATGAGAGGTATTTTGTTCTGATAAACAAATTTTAAGACACAATAAAAATGGTTTATCAGTTTCTTCAGTGTTAATGTGGTAATGCTGATTCAACCAAAGCCCATATGCTCTGCACAACTGTGCAGGTTTATCCACACAGTGCAGTTTTTCCACAAATTTGACCAATAACAGTAAGCAGTTTTCTGTGTAAAATACTCCCATCAAACTTACTCTCTGGTTTATGCCCCGTAGATCTGCAGACACAGGGTCTGTCGGTGTAAGTTCAATTATTTGGGGGAAATGACTCGACGCAGACTTGTTTATTCTTAATACAATCAGTCTAAATCAGTTTCACCAAAAGGAAGCAACAATTTAATTTGACATTTGTGAATCAGCCCCAAAGAATAATCCTGAACAGGCTAGTTACCAATGGCAACACTAAACTTCCAGTTGGTCATTACTGTCTCTTGCCACATATGCATAAGCAACTTGTAAATTAAATTAAATGTAAAGAGGAATTTAATGGAAGTTATTTATACATTGATAGGTAAACTGTGCCATTCATTTGAATGGATTTGGGCATTTGTAGAAAAAAAGGTTGAAATGAACCTCCAAGTACCACTTCAAAAGATATTTGTCTTTCCAAATATGATGTTTATTGAGTTCTATAATGTGTATTTATTTGAGAATATTATGAATTAAATTTGTATATGTAACTTTAATCTACTGGAATCTTCTTTGCTGCTATAAAGTGACTATGTTCAAAAGCACCTCATCTTTTCTAAGAGTACAGATTGTAAATTAAGGTATATACTGTAGCTATAGTTAATACCTTTTATACCTACACTGTGTATTTATGTTTATTTAAATCTTTGAGACTCACGCGTACCTCTAGAAAGAACCAGCGTACCACAGTTTCAGAACCACTGACCGAGGCTTATAATAAGGTGCTTTATGCTAAATCAGTTTGAAATGTGTTCTCTGCAGGGGGAGAGTCATTCCTGCAGATTTGGAGGCCAAGATCATTGATGTCAAGCAAAAGGTCAGTGGCTTTTAGTTTGCTCTTTTACCTTCTTTCTATTACTTGACTTCTCATGTTTAATGCTTCTTGTGTCTTGATTAATGCAGGGCTACGTGCCACTGTTTGTGAATGCCACTGCTGGTTCTACAGTGTACGGTGCATTTGACCCCATCAATGAGATTGCTGACATCTGTGAAAAATACAACCTTTGGCTGCATGTTGATGTGAGTAGTTTGACATGGCCTGCTCTCTGTTTAAATGCTTACATCTATATTGTTTTCAACTGTGCTGTGTCTCTGTAGGGAGCCTGGGGCGGTGGATTGCTCATGTCCAGGAAGCATCGCCATAAGCTGAGTGGAGTTGAACGGTGAGTAAAAATATTCTTTAATATGAACCAGTTAATGAAGCTTTACGGTCATTGATGCCTTTACTGAACTTTGCAGGGCCAACTCTGTGACATGGAACCCTCACAAAATGATGGGTGTACCACTTCAGTGCTCGCCATTTTGGTCAGAGATAAGGTATATTCACAAAGTTGTTTATTCTTTGTTTTAGTGAGAAAAACACCCCACTCAAACATTTAAAACCAATCCTGTTTTATTCTGTTTTGTGCTAAAAGGGGATTATGGCAGGCTGCAACTCCATGTGTGCTGGATACCTGTTCCAACCAGACAAACAGTACGACGTCACCTACGACACAGGGGACAAAGCGATCCAATGTGGGCGACATGTCGACATATTTAAGTTCTGGCTCATGTGGAAGGCCAAGGTCAGCACAGTAGCACACTTCTACTTTGGATCATTTTATTAGATTATTCTTACCAGTATAAACTTTTATCTGTACAGGGCACCGTTGGCTTTGAGCAGCACATAGACAAGTGCTTGGATCTGTCTCAGTATTTGTACAACAAGATCAAGAACAGAGAGGGATACCAGATGGTGTTTGATGGAGTGGTATGCATCAAATATTTTTAGAACATATTCATATAAACTACACAGTTTGCTGTCTCTCTGGATTTTTTTATTTAAGTTTTTGTTTGGTCTATTTGGGCAAATCTGAGCTGTCTATTTTTTTTTCTACCGCAGCCCCAGCACACCAATGTTTGCTTCTGGTACATCCCACCTAGTCTCAGAGGAATGCCTGATGGTCCGGAGCGGCAGGAAAAACTCCACAGAGTGAGACAGCTTTTATTTTTCATCTTTATCTTTATAATTTTTATTATTAAAATAAAATAGTAAATTATTTAAAGTAATTCTTAAACTTGGTATTATTTGCAGAACATACACTACCAGTCAAAAGTTTGGACACACCCTCTCATTTACAGATTTTTCTTAATTTTCATGACTACATTGTAGATTCTTACTGAAAGTATCAAAACTATTGAACACTGAACACATATGGAATTATGTAGTAAACAAAAAAGTGTGAAATAGCGCAAAGATTCCTCAAAGTAGCCACCCTTTGCTTTGTTGACAGCGCTGTAAACCCTTGGCCTTCTCTCAATGAGCTTCATCATGTAGTCACCTAAAATGGTTTTCACTTTACAGCTGTGCCTTGTCAGGGTTTATTTGTGGAATTTCTTGCCTTCCTACTGATAGTTGGGACCATCAGTTGTGTTGTGCAGAAGTCAGGTTGGTACACAGCTGACAACTCCATATGTGTTCCTTCATAGTTCTAATGTCTTCTGTATGAATCTACAATGTAGAAGTAATTAAATAAAAGAAAAACATTGAATGAGAAGGTGTGTCCATGTACATGGTCATGTACATATATACATTTGGACAGTAATGTGTCATTACCACAAAATGTTTAGCAATAATACAGGGTAAGTTAAAATCAATAAAAGGACAACCAATAAAAAAAACAAAATAACTAGAAACAAAATTGTGATAGAAATTGTTAAACATTGCTAAAAAGAATGTACAAAGAGATAAAATAACAAAAACTTATTGATTCAACGTAATTAAACAAGGTAAGCATGTGTGCCCTAATATTCTGTGGTACAGTTCAGTTTTACAAAAGATTCCAAATTGAAAAAAACAAAAACAAAAACATAGCTTGAGATAAAAAAAAAAAAAAATAGAGTTGTGCCTTATCAGTTTGATACTGTTCTCATTTTATTTATTTTATCTCACTTAGGTGGCACCAAAGATCAAAGCTTTGATGATGGAATCAGGGACCACCATGGTGGGGTACCAGCCTCAAGGCAACAAAGTCAACTTCTTCCGAATGGTTGTCTCCAACCCTGCGGTCACGCAGTCAGACGTTGACTTCCTTATTGACGAGATCGAGAGGCTGGGCCAAGACCTGTAGAACCTCCTCCATCTGTTGCTTAACACAAATGGCAATGAGGCCAAACAGTCAGTATTGGAGGAAAAAGTAATGAGCGGACATGTTTGGGTTCAGTCAATCTTTGCCTGCAGCTTGACAGAGGAGATTCCTCCTATAGGTTTCTCTCTTAATATTAAAATAATGTTTAGGCTCGAGGCACAACACTTTAATGAATGTTTGTGCTGTGAAATGTTGTAACATGTGGTTATCTTATCTATATTTTGTCTAATGTTCAGGTAGTTTGTCCTTTCTTGTCTGTGTATATGCATCAATGTGAGTGAGGATGTGTGCCAAACACTTAAAGGGGAAAAAGCACAGATCAAAATATTACAGAATATCATGAAACTATTCTGCTGTATCATACATTTGCTACACAATTTGAGTCATTGGTGCTTTCATAGATACACACATTTAATACCAGTGTACTCTAGTCTTGACCTGGGAATGTGTGCTAGTGATGCATCCTTTTGTGTCTTTTAGCATAAAAAGGTGTTTAAAATAAGCCAATGTGCACAATCATTTCCCTGTAGAAATTTAAGATAAAGATGTAAGATAACAAAAAGTCTGTGACAAATGAGTAAAACGCTGGTTCGTTGTCTTTTTCATGCAATCATGACGTGATGACCATATGTGTTTATAATATGCATATTTAAATATATAAAAGATATTTATTGCATTTCCACTGTTTGCAGATTCAGGTATTTTAATGTAAATGTACCTTTATGTGTATAGTAATACATTTGTAAATGTAATCATAGAAATTTGGGTAAAGATTATTTATAGTAATTTTGTCAGCCAAAGAAAGATTCTGGAGCAGAGCAATCCATAGTACATCATATAACTTAAAACGTATATTGATTATATGTGTTTGTAAAATGTTATTACGGTACCTGGAATGCAATGCAATTTATAGTGCTTATATTTCAGTGAGTGTTTTTGAATGAATGTTTTTCAACGTCTGTCTGGCCTTTTGATGAGATTAAGAATGAAGTCTATATAACCTTCTGGCTGCTTTGCCAGTCTTTTATTTTAGATCGAAGCACAAGGATGTGAGAATGTACTCTCAGCTATTGATTGAAGAAAGGATTGTTGTTATTGTCAAATCCTAATGCATTAAATGTAATATAGTGTAGTAACTGTACTGCATATGACATGTATTCTTAGTGTTATGGGAGCTCTTGTAATATCTTGTATAAAGAGTTCCTGTTATTGTCTTTGCACAATGTTCACCTTCCTTCTGTGTTTTGTTGTATGGCAGAATTATTTTTGAGTTATTATAACAAATTTATATTTATAGTATCTAGGGACCATATGTGAATGGCGCAATTGTATAAATCATATTTAAGGTAATATGTGTTCTTTATGTGACCCCTACTGATGACCAGGTTTAAGAAGAAGACAGACGGTTTGGTCTTCCAGGAGCTTTCTAGTAAGCACTTTAACAGAATCAAACCATCTTCAAAAAGATCTTAAATAAAGTCTATTAAATAAAACAGAGTCTGACTCACTGACTAAAAAAATAGCATAATGTGATGCCTACATTAACATTAATGTTGACATGTTATTTCATAGACAGTTTCTTGGTCTTGCAGAGCCCCTGAGCAGTACCTCACACACAGATAAACACAAACATTATTGCCAGGGTGTAATCTTCTCCAGAGGCTTTGTTTGCCCCCCAGCTGTGTGTGGAATTGACTTTGCTCCAGTGTGCAACCATCTCTCACAAGTACCTCCCTAATAACATAATCTCACTGCAAACAAAATTTCTTTGTATATTTTACATGTTTTTGTTTTCAAAAATGTAACGTATTATTTAATTTTGGTAGAGTAGGCTACATTGGAATACCATCTTCATTAAGAAATTACTACATCAAGCCAAAGCCAGGTGTCATGACCACACAAGTATTAAATATCAAAAGGAGGTCTAGCTGTAAAGGATTTATTTAACCACAGCTCTCAGAGCTTATATTAGATGTGGGTTACTTCATTTATAGCCTACGTGTACTGTATATTTGATGTACAGCTAGCACCATCTGGTGGTCACTCGAAGTATTACAAAATCACAAATTGGATGGGGCACTGTTGGTGGAGCGTCACTCACACATCTTCTCGTCTTCTTTGTCTACTCATTGTCTAAACTGAAAATTAATTTACATTTCAACACCGTCCGATTATTTTTCTGTTATTCAGTAATGCAAGTACTGACTGTCAAATGGCTAAATCACATTTTAAACCTAATGTGGAGTTTGAAATGTGAAATGATTTTTTCATAGACTGAAACCTATACTATATGCAAAGATTTTTTGTAGGCATGTGCATAGCTGAAGCCATAAGGTTAAAGGTAGGCTATTCTATTCAGTATAGCTTTATGAACACACCGTAAAAACAATTTAATCTTTAATTCACTCTTTAATGTCAATACTTTTTTTTACATGTAAGCTTAGGCGCGCAACATAATAGAAACATTATCTAAATGTTTTCCATTTTCATCCAAGCCTTGATTAATGAGAAATGCGCGGAAAAGGCGTGTAATCAAATGGCCTTATTTCCTGCCACGTAACAGCGCATGCGCATTACAACGCTGTTCATTTGGCGACGTGTACCGGTCTGGGTCCTGGTCCTGGTGATTTTTGTATCATACGTCTGCTAGGGCAACCCCTGCCACAAAGGACAACTAATACGCCCTACAGGACAGTGTAATGGGGGGTTCACAGAGTATGGAGATACCAGGCGGAGGCTCAGAGGGGTACCACGTCCTCCGGGTGAGTTAAAAGCGCCAACGTTAACATCCTACTGTTAGCTTTAGCATAACCGCTGCTCGGAGGCGGAGGAGTTCGGGATGACGAGAGGCCGGGGATGACAGCCGAGGCCCGTGTCTGCTAACAGGAAACATATCAATACACGATAATTGATCCTTGAACCCGTATCAGAACGGACAAATCCTGTTTTACTAGTTAATGGACTGTGCTTGGTAGTTAATAAATGCTAAGCTAACTACTGCCATTTAGCTGAGGTTCAGAGAATGACAGGTGCCACCTTGTCCAAAGTAGGACGCATCTTTGCAGAATTTACATCCCATAAGTACCACGGAAAGTTGTTAAATAACCCAATACATGACATGACATTATAATGTGGTCAGCTCGTCCTACTGAAGTTCAAATATTACTGATGACAGAAATGGCAGATTCATGTTTTTCAGTTGAAGACAATCTCCCCTCTTTTCCAGGTTCAGGAGAACTCTCCTGGACACCGAGCAGGACTGGAGCCTTTCTTTGACTTCATTGTCTCCATTAATGACACCAGACTGGTAAGAAAGAGTTGTAGTTTCAACAGCTTTATAGATAAGTCCCACAACAAGGCTATGACTTTTTTCTAAGTAATAAACTATTTTATTTTTGATTCCGACATTAATGTTTGTAAAGATTCTCATTCATCCAGATTAGAGTAAACTTTAGTCCTTTGCAGACGGTGCTCCTTGTGTGTAACCTTCGGTGCTACATCACAATTTAACACATTGTTGTGCATCTTTATTTCACATTTTCCTTCTTTTTCTATAGAATAAAGACAATGACACATTAAAGGAATTACTGAAGACCAGTGTGGAGAAACCTGTCAAAATGTTGGTTTACTCTTCAAAGACACTAGAGCTGCGGGAGTCCACTGTCACCCCCAGTAACCTGTGGGGGGGTCAGGGCTTGCTTGGTGTCTCCATTCGCTTCTGCAGCTTTGAGGGAGCCAATGAGAATGTTTGGCATGTGCTGGTAAATGCTATTGTGACATTTTAGATATGTTTATTATTGTACAGCAGTAGTTGAACTACTATCCCCTGTGTCTGTTGACAGGATTTGGAGCCAAACTCTCCAGCAGCCATTGCTGGCCTGCGACCACACACTGACTACATCATTGGTGCAGACACTGTTATGAATGAGGTACAATGTTAGTCTTTAAACCAGTTTTTCAAAGTTGTTTTACCCAATAATCATTTCCTTACTTCTTTTTTGGTGGGATACAGTCAGAGGACCTTTTCTCTCTGATAGAGAGTCATGAGGGAAAACCCCTAAAGTTGTATGTGTACAACACGGACACTGACAACTGTCGAGAGGTGGTCATTACGCCGAACAGTGCCTGGGGCGGAGAGGGCAGGTAAAACACTTTGAAATACATCACAGTGCATTAGATACCACATTAACCTCTCCATTAACAAATGGATGTTTTATCTGTATGTTGTAGTCTGGGATGTGGGATTGGTTATGGATACCTCCATAGAATTCCCACCAGGCCTTTTGAGGAGGGGAAGAAGATCAGTTTCCCTGGAAACTCACCCAGTGAGCCTGTCAGCCCACTAAAGGATGGATTCACTGAGGTTAGGACTATGTTATACTAGAAAAGCATATTGCATTACATTACAATTTTACACATACAGCAGATTATGAAGTTGCACTCCAACAGCCACCAATGCTACTGTTTGTATGATTAAATCTTAAATTTTATTTGATCAAAATCCATTTGTTGGAGAAAGATGACTCCAGCTTTTTTGTGCCTTTTGTAAATGGTCTTGCATTCTTAAGCAATTGGAATGCATCCTTTTTGCATTAAGACCTTGAACTTATGTTGGCAAATGTTAGAGACAGTACAGCATATTTAAGTGACAATTTTACTAGTCAAGTGAAAGAATTAACTTATCTGTCTGACGGCACAGTCTTTTTCCTCTTTTAACTCTTGCAGGTTCAGCTCTCGGCCGTGACCCCTCCTCCAAATCTAGTTGGCGTTCCTTCTGGCCTTGAAAACTCCCTTACTGGCCTGTCAATCAGCACAGCGGCCCCCAGCATGCCCAGTGAGCTGCAGACCGGTACATTCACTGTTTATACATTGTGACACCAACACACTATATATATTATTATAAACCTGAACTATGCCATTCTTTTGTTCAGGTTTGCCAACTGTCCCGCTGCTGCCATCATCCACTGCCTCCCCCCTGAGCCATGTCATGCCACTGAATCCTGCCTCCACCAGTTTTAGCACAGCTAACACACTACCAGGTGGGTGACTACGCTAGCGTTCAAACATGATGACATTTGCTTTAATTTCAGCATGGCCAAGGCACTATACTTCCTCCACTGCAGGGCACACCTTTTGTAAAAAAAAAAATGATAAAGCCCTGTATTAGTTACAATGAGTCAAGACTGGATCTTGTTCATTTATGCTCGTACTCCCCAGACCAGAGTAACAGGTCCCATGAACTGCTAAAGCTTTGGTGCCTTATCTTATTTCTCTATTTGTACCATTTACTGATTTATTTTTATTTCTATTTTATTGCCTAGCAGCATATTGTAATAAGATAATCATTTGTGACTTTAATTGACAAGAATGTACATTCCATACCAGCAAGCTTTGGCCAATCACGTTTGCATACATTTGGGTATGCTTTTGCATTTAAATTAAGGGACACTCCCATTGGCCGGGCGATTAAAGCGGGGAAAGGAGTTTTCAGGTATTGCAGCTTTAAGTTGGTTTATTTAAATTTATTAAAAACTAAAACACTCTCAGTAGTAGTGTTGTCAAATATATCGATATTTCGATAAATATTGATACTGAAATATCTCAAACGATACGATACTCATTTTTTTTTTTTTTTTAATTCTTTGCACTATTGGATTCTGAATGTATGACAATCTGAGAGGCCGTTGAACAAGTGCACTACCTCATGGGTCTTCAAAAGGCGGACCGCGATCTGGACCGCAAGACATTATTCATAATTACAAGCGCATTGTGTAAAACATATTTTTGAACCGGCACTTCTAGGACAGCTAAGTCTACACGCGCGGGTCTCAGGTTACTATGGTTACGGACAGAACAGCGGAAATTTCAACATGTTTAGCGTAGCCTGATAATGAGTTTTGAAGATATGAAGATTAACTGACGTTATGGACGGAGAGGGAACGTTTATTTTAATCAGAAAATACAGCTCCTCAGCTCCATGTCAGTGTCAAAGCTGAACAACAGCCCTTTATCCTCTAGTCACGGCTGCTTTGATAATCAGAGAATGAATTCAGAACTAAACCAGGACTGGACAGTTTTCATGTCAGGATTAAAAAGACTCTAGCTCGGAGAAAAGTGAGGACGTCTAATGTGGTGAGTTGTACATTTGTCTGTCAACTTCTTTATTCTGTCGTAGGTTAAGTATTGACTCATTTGTCGCAAATTTGACCTCATTTACAAACAGCGTGAGTAATTAGCTCACGCAATTTGCGTTCATTTGAACCCAACACATGTTTATTTGGGTGATTAAAAACAGAAAAGGTGTGAAAGGAGGGTTTGGAAATGAGTGACACAGGTTAAGTCTTCCTTAAGTTGTGTCAGTTTCTGTGTGAATCCTAAATCCTGTTACAGAACTAATCATAAGCATTTTAATTAAAATGTTACCTCACACGGGGAAGATACAGGAAATAAATATTTCTATTATAAATTTTGAAAATGTTTAAAGATGAACCTGCTAATTAAACAATAACAGTTAATTATTGGCAACAGATACTGCTAAAGAAATGCTCAGTGCTTTTTTCCTTGTTCTTGTTGTTTTCAGAGGAAAGACAATAGGAAGAGATCAATTATGACAGGCATCTTTGTCATATTTGTTTAACAAATATGTTTTGGCTTGAATTGATGATTTTGTATTTAAAATGTTCTCACACAAGTATGAAGGAGTATTAGGCATTATATGCAAGATTCCAGGCTGTTGTCAATAAACCACCAGGTCCTGAGCTTTAGCTTTAGCCTCTTTTGATTTAGTAGTACTTTTTTCTTTTGTCTGTGACAAACATCCTTCTCATGTAAACAAAGGATAAAATACAGAAAACAGTGGATTATCAACATTCATCTCCATATGTTTAAGAGGCTGTAGGTGTGGAATAAATGAGACTTTACTTTAAAGAATTATATTCAAATACATATCCTTTTATTAAAAATTTCCGGACCCCTCACAGTGAGGAAAGTTAACTAAGGTCCAAGCGGACCATGGCTGATTTTAATTGAAGACCCCTGCACTACCTCAAGACATTTTTGTTAATGTAAAATATACCTCATTGTCATGTTCTATCTAGACATGTTATATTTATCTTTAAATAAAAAATTAAAAATAATAATATTGTGACAGTTGTTTTCCCTTTGGTATCGAAAATGGTATCGAATATCGATATTTTTGAAGGTATCGTATCAAAGTTAGAAATTCCAGTATCGTGACAACACTACTCAGTAGTCATTATTTTTAAGTTAGGGTGGTACAAAATACATAGAGTATTAAGAACAAACAGATCCAGACTAATAAAACTACAAATAAAATATATAGATGCACTCCCAGGTATTTATAGGTGGTAACTATTTCAATGTCTTCTCGTCTGATGGTCACAGTTTGAATTGGGGGGGTATCACGCCTTAAGTCTATGACCATCTCGTTAGTTTTGAAAGTGTTTAGAATGAGACAGTTTCCTTGACTCCCTCTATAAAAGGCTCCTGTATTCCTCTTTCTGACCATTTTAGATACAAGCCACTATGGCTGTGTCATCAGAATATTTCTGAATGTTGCAGGACTAAAAGATATAATTTAAATCTGTAGTGTATAATGTGAAGAAGAATGAAGCAAGAACCGTTCCTTGAGGAGCCCCTGTACTAATGACAGTCTATGAAACACATTTCCCCAGTCTGACATACTGTGGTCTACCTGTCAGAGAATCAGTGATTCTTGTGATAAAGGATGGGTCCACCCTCATTACATTTAATAGTAATTTTACTTAAATAATTATAGTTTTAAACTTCTGCTCTGCTTGAGGGTCTTTTTTTACCTGCAGAAAGGATTAAATGATGGGAACATGCCCTCATTCAGTTTCTGTGTATTTTAGGTCTCATGTCCCTGCCTGCCGGCTTGCCTCCCCTGCCCAACCTGCCGAACCTGCCCAACCTCAACCTGCCGCTCCCCGACCCCAGCAGCTTGCCCCTTGCAGTAGGAACAACAGGTAAATGCTAATCTATGATTTGTGAAAAGAAATAAAAAATTGTTTATACAACTACTGTGTTAAGCTTTTGTCTAGGACTATAACTTAAAACGTAATCAAAGCCAAGCCCTAAAAGACTGTTTTCTCCATTTTGTTTATTGTATCAGTAAATACAGCTAATCACACACCAGCCTTTCACATTACTAGTTTATTTGGTACTTTAATATAGTTAATAGTAGTATACCTACATTACCAGACTTGGCACCTCAGAACCGAAGCATACAATAGCTTTTATTTATTGAGTATTTAATGAACTGTATTTTTAAGGAATATTTTTCTTTGTTGTCCAGCTATCCCACATCTGTCTTCGCTTCCGCCCCTCAACCTGCCGGGTATGGCCGTGTTGCCCCCTCTGTCACACATGCTGCCTTCCCAGCTACCCCCGTTCCTGCCTCCGTTCATGCCCCAAAGTGTGGCGCCCATCTTGCCCACCTCCACCGCTCCAGCCTCTGTCACAGTCACTGCTGCACCCGAGCCTCCTGTAGACGCCCCGGCCCACACAGCAGCCGCTCCCACGGAGACGCAAGTCTCCACGGAAACACAAGTGCCCACAGAAAGACCATCTTAACCAGGAGAAGACCTACTCTATTCGAACCAAACACACATCTGGTTCCTCTTTCCCCTGTCTTCCTTTCTGTTTTCTATTTATTTGGCCAAGTGGGAGAGGTTGCACCGGCTCAGGCATGGAGGGCAGTGTACTCCATTTTCGGATAAGAAGACATGGCGCAATGAATGATTTGGTAGACAGGTCGCACTAAAGCCTCCTTTTCAGAGGAACTGGGGGTGCTGCAGCTTTCCCACATAACGTAGAGGGCCAGTGCGTGTTCAATTTGTAGGTCACACATCTGCAGTTACAACCAGGCAAGGAACTTATGTCATCTGACAAACCTCCTTATTTCACTTTTTAAAATTAATATGTATAACAGGGCTGGCTGATCTAAATCATGATTATTCTACATTGTTCATATTAAAAAAGGATATAGTTCTAACATTTATCAAAGCACTGGTAAATGCTGCATGGTTTTATCATCCAGCCCATGTTCCTGCTTAGTAACACTCTGACCCATATTTGATTTTGATTGACTCTTTATATTTTGTTTAAACTGCAGTAAGATTATTTGTTCCCTTTTGAAGCTGCATTATTTTGCACTGTCTGTTATTTGAAATAGGTAGCCATGTTGTATGTGTCCAGAGCAGCCATGCCAGAGGAGAATGCCCTGGTTACATGAGCTACTGAGCAGTGTGTTGGTGCTACATGGGTGAAGGGTTAATTAATGCACAGCACATCTTCTCTCTTGGCATGGCCCATGTGAATAGTCAACTGTTACCGCAGTAATATGTTGCAGCCACAAGATGTTGCTGTAAAGGACTTTTCTGAAATTCAACAGGATGAGCAGTGCAAGCAATAAAGCCAAATTAATTTTACACTGTACTTTGTCTTTTGAGTGGTGACTTCACAAAAAGTTGCTAAAGGGTTTTAAAAGTAAATTTTTGCTTTAATTATGTCAACCGCCCTATATCTACATTTGTTTCACAATGTTTGTAATAAAACACAATTAACAGTCTTAGATGACTATACAACAATATTTCATGAATTTAACTGTCAGTTGTGATTAAAGGTCTATCAACTACAACCTCAAATTGTTGCTGTCAATGAGGCTGCATAACCCTCACACAGGAAATATGTGTCACACTCACACTGTAGGAATTGTAAGGCAATCTTTATTGCATATGAATGAAATGGCCTAGCTTTGCACCTGCACAGCTAATGTAATATGACATGTAGCTAGGAACTGCTGCTTGTACATCTACACAAGGCTCTTATTAATCACAGCCTAATATTTTGGACCAGTCAGCTGTTCAGTGCCTTACTGCACTTAATGGATACAATTTATCAAAATTGTTTTTATTTGGGTGAGCAGACTGGTTTTAGCAGAGCTACATCTGTGGCTTTGTCTATCTAGAAGCACACTTGTAAAAAATGATTAAGATTTATTTTTACAGCGGTACAGTGCTCACAGGGAGACACCCAGTGAACGCTGGCAACTGTTGAGGGCTATTGTCACAAGACAGTTTTATTTACAGCATCATACACTATATTAAGAAATTCAGTTGATTTCTAGCTCTATGTGAACGGTACAGATCCAGCCTGGAGTGCTCCTACTTGAACTGGTTTCTTGCACCTGGCATCAACAGCTGTGACTGGTCTCCATTATTGTATCAGCCCAATAAAAATAAACTCTGCTCTATTATTTGGACTTTTACATCAGTGTAAATGAATAAATAACCCACTTGGAGACTGATGGTGGAGCCTGAACATGTTGCATTTCCCCCTGAACACAGCAGGGGCCCATTTCAGATTCATGAGGACGCACATATGCAACGCGCATTCACACATTACAAACTAAAAGCAACATTTATAGCAGCAACTGAGGACAGCTTTGAGAAACAAACAAAAAGCAAGGATCATCATTTATACATTTGCCAGAAAGTAATGTAAAATTAACACAAAACGTAACCATCCCTCAGTCAAGTTGAAGCTGATGGACATCAGTAACAAGTAACTGCGATACTGCTATTTTTTTAAATATATTTTGACCTAACGGCAAAACTTTAAGACAGAACTCTACTTCCAGTGATGAAAGCAGGATCATTGCTTTTCAACAAAAGCAAGATCAGCAGGGTTTTCCATTACCTCTACTGGTACTCGCCCAGGACCAACCCACACGGCAGTACCTTATACTAATACTTCAAAACCAGGTGTGTGACCAGGTTCTGGATCAGAAGCAAGTCTATCCCAAGATAAAACCTCTGCAACATTGTTTTAGTTCAAGTCCATAAAGTGAACACTTGATCTGTTCATTTTGTGCCTCAAGGAATAAATGTAATGTTTTTTGACACAAGGCCCTGTACCTCTTTTGCACCAGACCTTCTTTTGGCTTCAGTGGTCAATGGATCAACAGCATTTTGGTTGACGTAATACCCAGCAATCGTGAAGAAAAAAGAGGGTTGAGCTTAAACAGCACATCTGGGATCAGTTTAAGGGCTTCTATTGACAGCCGTTAAATAGTCCGCTGGCTCCTTCTTGCTTAGGACAATTCACTGAATCACTCTTAAGTGTCACTTTTCCTTTTCCAATTTCTCACAATGAGTTCAGAAGGGGAAAAGATGCACAACATTCAGAAGCGTTCTCCCTGTCCCCGTTCATGCTGAAACTCCCACCGGGCTGTGTATCGATGCAGAGAGGGTCCAGTCAGTGCCGTGCATTAGTAGGGCGGGACAGTTGAAGAGGAGGGCTGGAGGGTGCCAGACGAGTTAGAGCGTCTCATGTGAGGCAGAAGATAAGAATCTGAGCACAGCTGATGCACGTCAAACCTGTCCTCCTTACGATATGCCAGACACCGCCGAATAAAGGCCTAATGAGGAGAACAAAGTACACAGCTGGAGTTTTGGCATGTTTTAGCTTAAGTTCTGACACCTCAGTTTACAAATTGTAGTGTCTCCCAATGCTTTTCAATATTGCCACATTCCCTACAAGTATCAACTGTGTTACTACTATACCAGTCTGATAAAACACACTATGACAAATAAAAATCCTGGAAACCTTTTGCCTGAGGTAACCACACCTCACATATTCCTGGATCCACTATCTTTTTTCCATTGAAAAGTTGCATAATGTAAACAAATATGCACTTGTTCATAACTACTGTTGTTTTAGCGCTTTGGAACAAACTTAAATCAATGTATATGGTCAAGTAACTAAAACACAGGCATCAAGTGGCATAGAAGCATTGTGGTTATTGTCAAGACATGGACTACATGGACTTTTAATAGACCGCTTTTACAACAATTATTATTTATATTTTTTTTGTCTGTTCTCATTTGATTTACTGGGCATTTCAACGTTGTACCTTGGCCTCTGTGCTGGCCTGTGGTTTTGCAGGGAACTGAACCTCTGTGGCTTTGAGGATGGTGTTCTCCTGCAGAATGTCCTGCTGAGACTGGTTGTGACCAAAGGGCTGGTAAAAAAATACAAAACAAAGATGTACGTCACTCCTTTGTACTTGTTTCCTCATTCTGGTCACAGAACAATGTGGGGTCTTACATATTTCATCCTTGGGTAGAAAAATGCTGTCTAATAAGAGAAAGTGAATGTGCATGTTAAGGCAGATACAAAAATGTAAATGCCTTCATTACTTCATGGGAGTTAAAACCTAGTGCAAGTCTTCACCCTGCCTCCAAAGAACACCTACTAACTCAAGTTCCCCTCTGTAATTTTACTCTTATATGAATACTATTTTTGTATACCTTGCGTCCGTAAAGACACTGGAAGAAGATCACGCCCACAGACCATACGTCCACCTTGTTTGAAATCTTAGGTGGCTCCTTTCCCACCACAAAGCACTCTGGAGGAAGATACCTGCAACACACACAGAAGCTCAAATGTTGACACAATATGAGGTTTACCAAGTCTTGGTAAATGTATTTCAGTCATACCAGTAGGTGCCTGCTCCTTGTGACGTTAGGTCCATCCCATCCACACCGTAGTTATCGTCGTCCATAATTTTGGACAGGCCAAAATCTGTGATTTTGATTTCTCCACAAGCGGTACCATCCACCAATAAGATGTTCCCTGAAAGCACACAGAAAACATCTAAAAACCAGAACAAAAAGCACAATTACCTGTAACATGTTAACAACTCATTGTCACATATTTGACCTACCAGGCTTGAGGTCGTAGTGGATGATGGGAGGTTTAATCTCGTTGAGGTAACGCAAAGCACTGACAATCTGCATCACAATCGAGCGGGCTTCTTTCTCAGACATCAGCTTATTTTGTTTCAGGTAAAAGTCCAAATCATTTCCTTCACAAAACTCCAGGACCGTACAAAACCTGAGAGCCCGTTTAAAAAGAAGCACAATGACAAACTTGAGATAGACATTAGAGACAGATTAAAAACAACTGGTCTTTATCATCTAGATTTCTCCTGCTGCTGGAAACTACAATACACACAACCCAGTACAGTGCTAGTTTGAAGCTAACCTTTAGAGTGACCCAACAACACCTTTAGGGCATGCTGATTCAGAATCATATTTCAAAATTCACACTTTCCCCACTATGTGCAAGTGTCTGACGATACATGCACCACCAAATGACACAGTGTCTCAAGACACAACGAGGAACAACAAAAACAACTCATTCAGTTTGATTACTACCCAGTGCTGCCTGTTAAAAGTGTTTGGCTAAAATAATGCTTTGCCAATAGGATTAAAGACATCGCCGCATGATCAACAACCTGAGAGTATTGGAAGTCAACCTAGATACTCCAGAGGTCAGGGGTCACTCACGTGTCAGTATCCAGGGAGAAGTAGTCATACAGTTTGACTATTCTGGGATGGTCCAGTTGTTTGTGTATCCGGTACTCCCTGCACGCATGCCTGAAAATGCAGAGGGTATGATTTGGAAGGCACCATGTTTACCTTTCACACAGTTGTATGTGAGCAAAGACCTACTTGTGGTAGTTCTCTTTCTTCTCCTCTCTCCAGTTCTTGTTGAGCTGGTGGATTTTCACAGCTGCATAGCGCTGTTCAAACAGGTCAAACGCCTGATTGTGCCAAGAAACACACAATTAACTCCAGGAATCCATTACAAAAGAACAAGGAAACTAAAGAAGCCTTAAAAGACTTTACCTTGTAGACCTCACTGAAGCCACCCCTGCCCAGTAAATGGAGCAGCAGATACCTCTCGTTCAGAGTAGGATGGTCTTTAAAACTGTGAAGATTATATGGAAGCAGAACAGTAGTGCTAGAGTTAGATTATTTTTGTCGGGTTTGTAATCGATTAGTTTGTTATCTGTTATGTGGCAAGTCCAATAGACTCACGCTGAGCTGTCCTCGTTGTTTATCCTTTTCAGCTCTCGGATATGAAGGTTTCTAACTCGCTCCAAACGCTCCAGCTCGGCCTGGATTTCTGCCTCCTCCTACAAAAACATATGCAGAATTATTATAATAAGTACAAGTTCAGTCACAGAAAAATGTTGCTTTAAAAAGGTATTACTATTTGTCACTGACCTTCTTCAAATGACCAAGACGAAGCTTAAAAATCTCTTCCTGCTCGTGATACTCGGCAAGCGTTAGTCTGCCACAATAAAAGTGAGCGAGTGTTTCTTACATTGATCTTTCAAGTCCTAAAATCTCTCGCATCTTTTAGCATCACAAGGAAATACTCACAACTGAGGCAGGGAGGGTTTAAGAAAAGGGTCAGAATCGTTGCCGTTGACAACCTTGGTTTTCCTCTGCTTGGGTTCGGAGGTGGAAGCCACAGATACTGAGGGGGAGGCAGGATTTGGGGGCTTCCTTTTGGCCAGCAGTTTTCTCTGGCGCTCTATATCCTCCCGCTGCTGGTTGACGCTCTCCTGCTGCCTGAAGACGTAAAGCGTCATATGGATATAGCAACAGAACACTGTGGCCAAAACACTGGCTTTCACATAAGGCTGTGCTCCAGGTCGGTGAAATTAAGCGTTTACTTGTATCGCTTTATTCAAGAGCTTTTCGCACTATTTTTAGATCCAGAGGTGCTTGTGATCCCCAATCTCTTACTTGATCAGGTTTTGGAATGCGTATCCGTCAGTCCACTGCTCTGTGTAGGATGCCCCGTGTCTGACTGTCGTGAAGTGGCCGAGGCGGAGGCGGTCCTGCATGCTCTTCTCGCGGCACGACTGCTTCTCCTGAGTGCTCTGGAAAACAAGTGACGATAAACTATAAAACAAGACCATTATAGTAACAAAAGACAGAAAATCAGATTAATGCTGGCAAAAATATTCTTTCACCATTGTCTGTGTATGTAGTGTTTATTTTGTTCACAGCATTGAAGGAACAACACTCCTTCTGCGATGCTGCATTTGAATTGTGTAAAGCTCTGGTTCCAACATTCAAAAACTCAGTAATTTCAAAAACTCAGTAGAAAAATTAAATGAGCATTTAATGTAGATGGAGAACAGGTTTTATAAGAATTTGAACAGGTTTTATTAGGGTTTGAACAGGCTTTGGTTGAATTAAAAAAAAGGTTTTAGATGAATTCGAACTAGTTTTATAACAAAATAATACTATGCAAAAGGTAAAGGACACAAAAAAGGAACTATACCATATCAAAACAAATATGGGTCACAAATCATTAGGGACTTTTGAAATCTGGGTCATTTGAAAAAAAAGTTTGGGAAACATTGGTGTAGAGGGACAGACTTCAAATTCACAAATATCACGGAAAGACCTAAAAATGGGAATTTATTAAAATGTCAATGTTATCTACATCCTGAGATCAAGTTTCAATGTTTTAACATAGTTACCTGTAGCTCTAGAATTCACACCGTAATAATTTGTACCATCTTGTACCCCTCAAGAACAGACACCAACAGAATATGGACCTAGTGCTTAAAATATAATTCCCGTATTCAAACGTTGCTACATGCGCAAAAGCTTTTTTAGATGTACCAACCCAGAAAAGGACATTTTCTCCTCAGAAGTTTTGGACCAGTTCTGAGCTAAAAGAATATATTATATATATAGCGTCAAATCAAAACCTTTATCTGATGCCACAGTTTGTAATGCAGATACCTTCTCTATAAGCAGTTTCTTGCTCATGGTGATGCACTTATTAAGCCGCTCTTTGTATTTCTCCAGGAGCTTTTGCTGTTCATCAATCTGTCTCCGTAGGTCGCAATTAGCCTGTTGTGCAACGACAGCACAGATGGTGGTAAATTCAGCTGTCAACATTGCTGTGCATTACAAGGAAAACATGACCTGACATTGTACAATTGTTGTCATATGCGTTTCCCCGCAGTCAACTCACCCTGAGCAGGTCGTCAATTCTGCCTTCTTTCTTTTCCAAGTCCAGACTTTTGTTACTCTCCAGAGCTGCCAGTTTCAGGCCCGTTAACTCCGTCTAAAAGCATTTAGAGGACTCATAAGAAATTATTTGTGTAAATTGAGTTGATTTTAAAGGAGACTGCTTATAAGAATTATACCTGGACAAATTTGCATGAAGAGGCTTTGAGATTTTGTTCCCCGAAACAAAGGCTGGTGGGAGAGGAGCTGTTTTGTCGAATCTACAGACACAAAGTAAGTTAAAGTGAGTATCTGTCACATTTCAACCTGAGAAATCGCTGAGCGATAAATGCTTACGATTGAGCCAGGAGCCGAGTGGGAGTTCTGAGGAGAGCGGCGAGTGGATGGGAGACCCCTAACAGGACTGGAACCATTTCCTCCCTGAAACTTGAGAAAAACCCATTTAAGAAACTGCTGATAAAAATAATAAAAGAATTATCTCAGAGACAATAATGTGATACTCACGTCAAAGTAGTCGCTGATCTTGGGTCCTCGTGACTTCCCTGCATTGAAGCATAAAAAAAATAAATAAATAAAAATAACAATGTAGATCAGAAGTAAATGAATGTGATTTATTTTGTAAATAATATCACATTCATTTTTTTATTGTTTGAATAAATTGTACTAATTTTACTGGATCAGTTGTTCAGGTTCACAAGGTTCGACAAGTACAATGTAGACTATTACAAATAAATACCCAAACACTTATTTTATACATCTCTCGGCTGTACCTTGACTACTTTCTGAGTAGGTGTCGGCTTTCCTTTTTCTGCCTCTGGATGATTCGGAGTGCTTTTTCTCTGGGGTCTGTTGAAACATAAACAGAAAAAACACATTAATCCCCAGTGTCTTACCCAACGAAGCCTTTCTATTGCTGAAGCTCACTAGGAAGATGCAGTAGGAAAGCAGAGTACATACTGAGTAGGCAGGGGAGCTTCCTCGTTTTAAGTCAGAGTTCTGGGACAAAGATAGAGAGAAGAGATAGAAGTACTGCTGAAGAGAGTGGACCAACACATGGATGCAGTGTCTAGATGGGGTTTATTGTTACTTGTTTTTTTTTCCTACTGGAGACATTCGTGCCTTTGGAAGACCATTTCAAAACTAATTAAAGTACATTAAAAGGTGACTTTACACACAGTCACCATCATTAATTGCTTAGCCCTTTCTTAAGAACTCAATGTTCTTGTTCTGAGCATGACATTAAAAAGGTGTATTTTAAATGGAAAGATTGACAATTAACTGTAAGAACGCTTTGGGGAATGTCAATGTTTGTGCTTGTTGTACCTCTGACTCTTTGTCACTGGACGAACCAAGGCTACCATAGCTGTGGTTAGATGACTCGTTTGCCAGACACTGAACAGAGAAGACAGACATAAGTAAGGTTTCATAACACACATGCAAATTTAAAGATCTGTAACAGTACAAAAACTAGAAGGCACACACCATGTACTTTCAAAAGAAGGTTCAATTAATGGGTGTGTCAATTGGCTTTTTATACAAGGCAACTTTCAGAAACAAATGGGAAACCTGATTTAACTTCTATAATTTAAACTAGTTTTGATCCGTACACTCAAAATCATACATTATAATTAACATTTTCAACCCAGGTGCTCTTTTCTAATTTAACCAATGTGCTCTCGGTAATTCTGTAGCTGCTGTAAAACATTCATGAGGATTTCGTTTTGTGCACTGCGGTTACCTTTGCACCTCCACTGGCGCTCCCAGTGCTGCCTCCCGTGTTGCCACTGACGGCTCCTGTGAACCTAGCCTCCAGCAGTTCTTGTCTCCTGGGGTCTAGGCTGTGCAACTCCTCCATTGGGCCTGGTGTAAAGCATCCCCAAAAGGTAAGGTTAGTGCAAAGGTTGAGACAAAACCACAACTACCTTCAACAAAAAAGGCATCTCTCATTCTGCAACAACATTACTAGAAGAGAGCAAAGATGAGAGAGGAGCAAGGATAGTATCTGGGGGTGGATTTAAGAAAAATGGATGATTAGTGGATAAAAATAGAAGGGCTTGGTTTGACTCAGCAGTGGGCTGTTTTTTAACACATGCATTTTAATGGAAAATATTATGTAGAAACGTCACTACTTTATTAAACAAACAGCACTGGACAGAGGGACATTTAGATGGCGTTGTTAAGTTTGTCAAGTCCTCATTTACAGTCTTGGTGGCTACTTCACACAGAGCCAAACTAAAATCTGATATTCACAGATATGAAAAGCTTAGTAATCTTGTGGCATAAGAACAATAAGGCGGCCGTGACCAGGTTAGTGCATTGAAAATTTCGGTCTTTGACATGTTACACTGAAAAAAGTAATCAAATACAGGGCAAAGTTATTCATTTATTTTTTTATTTTTTGTCAGTTTTATGGACTTCATTGACTTTCCATAGTAACAAAGGCTTTACAGACTAAACTAAAATGGAGCATTACAAACCTGATTCTTTAGGCACAGGTAAGTCAGAAACAGTAAACATGAAATTAAGCATGAGGTGTGGAAATAGATTAATGCCAATCCAAATGCTTGCTTGTTTACCTGAATCACAATATGGAGAAAATGACCACAGATGCAGTAGTCAAAACATATACCATCTGATAAAGCGAGTGTCTGGGTGGGCCTTGTATGACAACATAGTTTCTAGGAGAGCCACGCCACACAAACATGCAGTTTGTCTGTGTCAAAGGCTGTGAGACTCAGGTCTGCTCCCTGCTGAATGCTACTGCTGTTGCGTTTGTTTCCTTATAGGACGTTTCCTGGCTGTCATCTTAACATAGCTTCTGGCACAGAGGCAAGCCCTAAAAGGCATAATGGACACGATAAAACCTTTTAGCTATGAACCACAAAGCAAAGAACAAGGCCTGTACAAGGGTTACATGAGGACAGGGTACAGAAACGTTTAGGGGAAATTGATCCACTTTATTTTGAGCTATTTAAATAGGCTACTCGTCAATTGTAAATCATTGTTAATAATGGATTTTAGTGAATAACTGACATTATGCCTTTATTAAACTGTAAATTATAATTAATACAACACTGATCCCTAAGTCATTGTATAGTTGTATAGTATATTAGAGTGTCAACAACATTTAGAAGCATTAAGAGCAGATTTACGGTACACAGCAGCAGAGACATGCTAAGAAAAGCATGGCTGTGTGGCTATGAAAGGTTTCGTTGTTAAAACTCCATCTAGATACTGTTTCTGGGAGGTAAATGCCGCTGGATTGTTAACGCTGTATAAAAATTGTTACTGTAACCTCTAACGAGTAGGAGTGTTCATTTAAACAGTTTAACCCAACAAGCTAGACCCTGCTTTGTGCAAACATGAGCTGCTGCTCTAGAGTGGCCATCAACTGAACTGACAGCTGACGTTTGGCTACAACACACGGCATCTCTGAACTTGACATCCATTTTTCTTCAACAACCGTAAGCTCGGTATGGAGGGGGAAAAACTCCTTTCTTGACTAAATTACATAGTTTATGGTGAATAAAGGTCGGTCCTAGACTTAGTGAGCTCCTGTACCTTCCTTGCTCTTTGCGGTCGCCGTTATTTGTTGTTGAGAAACGGTTGGGGACGAGGACCAAGATGGCGTCGCCTCCAAACTTCCTCCACTTCCACTGTTACTTTGGACACTCATGAAGCCGCTTCACCGCCGAGAGGAGCAAGCGCACACACTGCACACACTGCTGTCCGCGGAAATCCCATACTCGCGTCCATCGTGTGACACCTGCTGAAGCCAAACTGGCCTGGATACTGAGGTCGAGGCGTTCAAGACGCTACACACCTCGCATTTTCAGAGCCGTGCGGGTCCCGCGGAAGAGCGGCTGCTTCTGAGAGTCGCTGAAACAGATCCAATGTAACCTTTGCATGATGACCGCACCGCGCTGTCAGCATCCACTGCTTTGATTCTTGTATCGCGAGGCTGGCGCCTACCACAGCGCGATTAGGGACGGCCCATAGACATATGGCCTGACGCCGCACAGACACTGATCTGAGATCATTGACTGTGCTCCTGGGTTCAGACAACAAATAGACACTAAAATGGCCGAGAATATGCCTGATATCGAGCACATTTGTATATAATGATAAAAGGCTACACAATACATTTAAAAATCTGAACAAAGAAATGCAAAGTTGTGAAATTAACACGTGAGGGACAGGGCTGTTATACAGGAGCCCCTTTGGAGCAGTAAGCACACAGTAGCAGCAATGTAACTTTTAAAATTTTTATTAGATTTAATTTTATTATTAATAATATATAAATCAAAGTTATTCTATGTTTTGTTGTGGGAGGGCTGGCTGGAAGGTGCAGGTGGGAGGATAGTGATGTGGTCTGGGCATAAGGTCTTTGTTCCAAGTTTGGTGCAGTGCATCAATATGCCTTCCTGTATGCAGCATACACAAAAACAAGTGTGCCTTCTGCTGTCTTTTCTGTCTCCCTCCTTTCCATAGTCTTAGATAAAAAAAATAAAAAAAACACCAATTTAAACTCTACCTTGTCTGGAGCCATGTTTCATTGATGCTCTAAACCAGTAAATTTGCTTGGAGCAAATTAAGCTAGGGTTAGGGGGCTGCACTAGAAACAGTACTAAATATGCTTGTCTGTGCCACTTACAGTCAGATTGCATCAGGAAGGAAACACAGGCATAAACACACTGCACCTCAGATGCACCTGGCCATGGTATTTTTTTCCCCCCTTTGGTCACATGGTTTCCATAGTAACAGAGCAATAGTCTTGACAAGCAGCAAAGAAGGTTGTGTAAGCAGTCAAGTACTGTGCATTACACCACAGTGCACACTGAAGTTTTGTGATGTCACTTGTGTTCAGAGGCAGGGGGTGGCAGATATTCACGTTGCAGATGAGGCATTCCTCAAGCATCAAATGTCCAGAGCAAAAGTAGGAGCGTTGGCTGACATTTTGAAACAGGCCTCCAGCTTGTTGAAAGACATACTGTTGCCTTCCATACCGTTTTTATAATAATGTTCACATATTACAGACATATTTCTTAAACAGTGCAAATGTCTATTTTTATGCATACAACACAAATCTTACATGTAGAAACAATGTTTGTCCTGACAATATTCATACCTATTCAAGCAATGTAGCCATATTAAATATTAGCAAACTGTTGCATTTTATATAAAAAGTTAAATACATTTTTACTTCATCAGTTTATGTATTAGCATTGTTAAAATTGATTTCAAATTTTGATGGTGTACTTTATATTTTATTTTATATTCCCATTTTTATAGATAAATAAAAATATGTGAGCTTGTTTAAACATATTAGGTTTAATGCAAAAAATAACAGAAATTAAAAAACTAATTTGATCAGTTACATATGTACAAGAAGAAAAAACACTTTTTGTTCTTGACATAAGATAAACTTAAGAACAAGGACTCACCAAAAATATCAAAACATAGACACTAAACATTTATTATTGCTATAATTATAGATTTTTCTTTTCTTTTTTTTTTTTTAACCCACAACTAGATAGTGAATATTTTGATTAAAAGGACTTGCATTTTTGTTCATTCATTCATATTCTACCGCTTAGTCCCATTGGAGGTCACAGGTGACTGGAGCCTATCCCAGCAGCTTTGGGCCTTAGGCGGGGTACACCCTGGACAGTGGCCAGTTGTTTCTTATTACTTAAGGGAAAACATGTGGTTTTTGGGTTGAGGTTGCCATTCTTGTCTATGTTCGCTGTACATTTTGACATAGGATTGAACCAGGTCTGCCATTGTGTCACTCTGTAAAAACAAAAATGAAGATCAATGCTCATTTTCAGGACATGCTTACCAAAATGTTGTTGGTCATGTTCAGTTGATTAACCAATGAACACGGCTTATATTGAGTTACCTTGGAAGTTTCACAGACAAAAGTGACCCCCCTTATGAGAGTGCCTATTGTCATCTGGAACTGGTTACCTTTGCTGCGCCACTCTGTAATGCGGCTGAATATATGCATGACCAGTAACTCCTAAAAGAGTCCAATTATAAATGTAAAAATAAAAACAATTCAAAATGAAAGAAGAAAAAAAGATGTCCGACTTAAATGATTGTCATAAATTACATACTTTTGTATTTGGGTCTACCAGACTCACTCCTTGCTTGCTGATAACAAGCCTCAGATGGTTTGGGTAGCTAGATTCACATGTTTGCTGCAAAGCCAAGTCAAGATGTTGTAAAAGAAATGTACATATTTCTCCTGACCTTCATTCTTAGTACTTACTTTAACTTCAAAGAAGGAACAGCCAAATGTTGGCCAGCTTGCGATAGCTCGCAGAAAGGCAATTTTGGCCTCCTGAACGGTACTGCCACTCTGCTGGTTGTAGGAGGAGATGATGTGCTGCAAGTAGAGGATTGTTAAAAGACATTATTAGAAGAATGTACAGTATTGTTTAAAATAATAGCAGTACAATGTGACCAGTAGGTGCAGTAGTCTCAGAAAACAAACAAGACCCAGCATGCATGATATGCACGTTCTTAAGGCTGTGCAATTGGGCAATTAGTTGAAAGGGGTGTGTTAAAAAAGTGTCTGCCATTGACTGTACAAATTCAAAACTATTTTGTATAAAGTTTTTGTTTCTAGGATTTAGCAATCCTGTGAATCAAGATCAAACTAATATTTAGTTGAATGGAGTTTTTTTAAAACTGCTTCACATCCTTGTGGCACCACTCAGCTGTTATTCCACTCCATGATTTCTTAACAACATTCCACAATTCATTTACATCTCTTGGTTTTGCGTCAGAAACAGCTTCTCGGTTGGATTAAGGTCCGGGGATTGGGCTGGCCACTCCATAACATTAATTTTGTTGGTTTGGAACCAAGACTTTGCTTGTTTACTAGTGGGTTTGGGGTCATTGTCTTGTTGAAACAAACATTTCAAGGACATGTCCTCTTCAGCATAAGGCGATATTACCTCTTCAAGTATTTTGACAAATGACCCTTGGAATGCGATAAATAAGACCAACACCATAGTAGGAGAAACATGCCCATATCACGTTATTTGCTTCATTGTGTACTGTGGCTTGAATTCAGAGTTTGGGGTTTGTCTCACAAACTGTCTGTGGCCCTTGGACCCAAAAAGAACAATTTTACTCTAATCAGTTTACACTATGTTCCTCCAGTTCTCTTTAGGCCAGTTGATGTGTTCTTTGGCAAATTGTAACCTCTTCTGCACATGCTTTTTTTTTTTTTTAACAGAGGGACTTTGCGGGGGATTCTTGAAAATAGATTAGCTTCACACAGACGTCTTCTAACTGTCACAGTACTTACAGGTAACTCCAGTCTGTCTTTGATCATCTCTGGTTTATTCTTCGATCCATTTTGATGGTTGTCTTCTGTTTTCTTGCACGTCTCTCTGGTTTTGCTCTCCATTTTAAAAGGCATTGGAGATCATTTTAGCTGAACAGCCTATAATTCTTTGCACCTCTTTATAGGTTTTCTCCTACTCCAATCAACCTTTTAATCAAAGTACGCTGTTCTTCTTAACAGTGTCTTAAACGACCCATTTGCCTCAGGCTTTCAAATGCATGTTCAACAAGTGCTGGTGGCTTCATCCTTAAATTGGGGCCACCGATTCACACATGTTTTTTTACAAAATTGATGACCTCAGTGATCGAATGCCACACTGGTATTTTATTATTATTTTTTAAAACACACCCCTTTCAACTAATTGCCCAATTGCACAGCCTTAAAAGCGTGCATATCATGAAGGCTGGGTCTTGTTTGTTTTCTGAGAATCTAATGCACCTACTGGTAACTTGTTTGCCACTTAGCAATAAAAAATATACTAAAAACCTGGATTATTCTGGTTAGTCACATTGTACTGCTATTATTTTGAAAAATACTGTATAAATAGAGTGTACACTATTACACTTGTCTTAGTGGTAAACCCTCACTGTATTTTGCTCCATACCGTCTTCCACTCCTCTGGTGACATGGTTTTTATCTGGTCAACAGGCACCAGATCCTTCAGCATTCTGGGAATCATGACAAACTGTGACCTGTCTGAATCGACTTGCACTCTGAAAAGCAGGCCAGCCAGTTTTATAATGTCCTCTTTGGTGCAATCATGGTATCCCTGCAGGTATTTAGGCAGCTCCTGAATGGACAAATAAATCATAATTCTGCATAAAAAACAAAAACACAGACACATTAAAGACAGTGTTCAGACTGCCGGTCTGATACCTGTGGAAAGTGAAAGGTGAGATCTGCAATCAGGTCCTTTCCTGGGGTCACATTGAACCAAAGCTTCCGCTTTATTATGACCAAGTAGACCAAATGGGCCTGGTTCCCTAAAAGTGAAGATTGTTTTTATTTGCAAGGAAACAAAAATGTCAGTAGTCAAAGTTGCCAGACCCCTTACCATCTTTTACTCTTTTTACTTTTTTAGGGATGTCTGAAGACTCCCTTAAACTGTCAAAGAAATACTTCTGCTCATCTAGTCCTTCAATCTGACACACACGCAAATAATTTAGTTAGTCACTGGAGTTATTTAAAAAAAAATTACTTGTTTCATTGTAAAGTAAAATGATCAAACCGGCTTGTTTGCTGTTTTGAAGTAAAGGCCATATCCATCCGCTGAAATGAGCTTGAGTTGAGTAGCAATACTTTGGCACAAGTCTTTGATTGTGGTTGTTGAGGACACTTCAAATATCTGCAATATTGATACCAAAGACAACAATGACTGACAAATAAGCAGTTGACAATATAAATAGAAAGGCAACTATTTAGTCTTACCTCCTCTGTTTCATTTGGAAAGTGGATTTTATGGAAGATCTGGGTGCTGTCTTGTTGAATGGCATCCACCTCAACAAAATGGGGGGGAAGTTTCCTGGGCTCCTTACTGAAGAAAAAAATATATATTGTTCTGCTCCCTTCATTTTGTAAAATTACAAAATATTTAGGATGATTAAATTACTACTTATTTAAAACCAATGCTTGTTATTTCTGTGATGTAACAGTATACAACTGAAATGGGTCAATCCACCTGAGCATCCCGTTCAGCCTATACAGACATTCAGCAGCCAATGGGTCTTTGGGACGAGACTCCAGGAAGCGAGTGACATAAATCCTTAAAATTGGGCTGGGTGCAAACAAGCCTGTACAGAGCCACATCAGCTGCCACCCACGGGCCATACTCAGCCTAGGACAAAGGTAAATGTATCACAATATGCGCAATCAAACATACACAATCAATCTCACACACACGCATCGCACGCACCTGTTGTTGTTTGAGGTCATCTGCTTCATAATCTGACAGTAGATCTCGTCCTGAAGAGCTATATGTTGGGTGGCTGGACCAAAGATCTGGTCAGTCAAGTCTAACGGGCTGCGGATTTGTTTAATGGGGTAGTCACCCATATATTTGAGAATAGGTAATGGACAAGGTCAAGGATGTACTAACACAACATACATTCTTCAGACAGTTATCAAATGTAATCAATATGTCAGACACACTTTCTGGTAAGGATATCTGTAAAGGCGTTGCAGGCCATGTAGCTCAGGTCAGAGTTTTGGACCAGGTTTCTCAGAAGTGGTTGTTTAAGGGGATCTCTGGAATAGATCCAGAGCTTCTCTCTGCCTGCTCTGTACCCACCATGTCGACTGACATCTTTACCTGGCAGCCTGTAACAGATTACACATATTTTTTTTTGCATTTAATTAAATATAATAAAATGTTAAATTACTTAAGATACCAATTTAAGGCCTAGCTTTATTACATACTGAATCAACATTTTGATATAACAAAATGATCATTTAGAAGATTAGATAATCAATATTGTTCTTTATTACCTGAAATTTTCAAGCGCAAACTCTTTTATAGAGACAGGGACCACTGTTTCTTCTATGATATTTTGTTGTGTAGTTGTAGATTGTCTTCCATGGCTTGGACTGAGCAGCTCCTGAAAACAATAAAAAGAGTCAAAGACTTAAGAAGATGTCAAACTGAGGTTAATTAAGCTCTGATTTTTCTTCCACCCGTTGCAAAAATACCATAGTTACTAGTAATAAAATGAAATCTTAAGAGTTACTTACTTGTTGTTCATCACTAGGGATGCTGAGAGTTGGCAGAAACTGTAATGCACTCTTATATACGGCACCAGTGTCCCTGGTCCGCTGGTTGGTTGCAATAAACATGTTTTCATGAGGAGGGCGTTCATTTTTCCTAATCAGCAACAAATCCCCTCGTTTACATACAAGCTGATTGGGGTCTACTGTTAGGTTCACAAAAGTATGACAACTGTCACAGTCAGACAATGTAATGTTTTAAGGTAAAAAAACAACTTTTATTTATATCATTAAAATAATAAATCTAAAATAACAATACATCTTTTACATCTTGTGTACTGTGAATGACTGAATGTCATGGTATAATAACTATAAAAACAAACACATATTTTTATGATCTTTTGTGTGTTGTATATGATATATTGTTTACTGTTGAGTGGTTGTACCTGGTTTACTGGTATCACTGAGCACCAGTGCAAATTGTGAGCGCTCTTTGAGTCCCTCCACATTTCTCTTTATAAGTGCAGTCATTTCTTCGGCAAATGTAGACCTCAGTACAAACTCTCCTTGGACTGTTGTCAAAGTAACCGTCTGGGCACTAACATAACCTTCACTGGAGAAATAATAAATAAATGTAATTATGATTATTTAAATAAATAAAGATCTTGCAAATATTAGCCTTACTTCTTGATAAATGCACCCTTGACTTCAATGTAAGGAATCTCGAGCAGACGCTTGTCTCTTCCGTCTATAAAGAGGATGCCAATCCAGTTGACAGCTGCAACAAATCTGCTTTTGGTCAGAGGTGGTCCTGTACAGAAATATAGAAGTGGACTGCCATTTGTAAAATTTTACTTTTCACAAAAAAAAATAATTTAATCTTTTCAGTGTTGTTGACTAACCGGATAACATTGTAACTTCAAAAAGCTTGGAGAAATAAAGTGGCCATTTTTGTCTGGCATTGTCAACCAGTTGTCCTTTTATAGTGTCAGGGCTTTGCCTCCCAAGGTTATTTAGAGCCTGAAAAATAAGTATTTAAAGTTTAACAAAAAATTATGTTTTGTTTTTTTTATCTGGTGGATAGCAATTTTTAGCTAAAGATCTTCTTAATCTAATCCCAAAGTGATGAGCACCAGTTTTTATGTACACCAAACACATACAGTATAATTACGCTGCCCTGTGCAATCTGTTAGCTTTCTCTATAGAAAGGCAAGGCAAGGCAATTTTATTTATACAGCACAATTCATACACTGGGTAACTCAAAGTGCTTTACAGGAATAGAAGACAATTTACCAGATTTAGATTAAGAAACATTAGAAAAAATAAAAACATTTTAAAAGAAGAGTGCAGATAAAAAACACTGTAAGTTGTAGTGTAGGCAGAGCTAAAGAGGAACCTCCCCTTGGACATTGTTAAAGATGAGGCTTAAACGCTGCTTCACCATGTTTAGTTCTAACTCTGAAGGCCTGTCCCAGATGTTCTCAGAGTCCGAGGAGGTTCATAAGCAACTAGCATGTCATACATATATTATGGTGCTAAACCATTAAGAGACTTGTAAACCAGCAGTGCTGTTTTAAAGTCTATTCTCTGAGCAACAGGAAGCCAGTGCAGAGATTTTGCAGAGAAAACTGGACCGATGTAGTTGTACTTCTGGTTTTGGTTATTACCCAAGCGGCAGCGTTCTGAAAAAGCTGCAGCCGTCTTAACCCTCGTTTTGAGAGACCAGTGAGCAGGCCGTTACAGTAATCTAACCTGCTGGAGATAAAAGCATGGATAAGTTTCTCTAAGTCTGGTTGAGACATAATCCCTTTGACTCTGGAAATGTTTTTAAGGTGATAAAATGCAGATGATGTAATTGACTTGATTTGACTGTGGAAATTCAGGTCTGAGTCCATGATGACCCCTAGATTTCTAACCTGATTTTTAGATTTTAGAGAAAGAGACACAAGGTGACTGCTGACATTTTCTCTTTGTTTCTGTGGCCCAAAGATGATTAGTTCAGTCTTGTCTCTTTTCAGTTGAAGAAAATTATTTTGCATCCACATGTCAATCTGTTTGATGCATTGACACAGTGAATGGATTGGTCCATTTTCACCTGCTGTGAGTGAAATGTAAATCTGAGTGTCATCTCCATAATTATGGTAGGATACGCCACGGCTGCGTATTAACTGGCCTAAAGGAAGCATGTAGAGATTGAATAATAGAGGTCCCAAGATAGACTCCTGTGGAACCCCACATGTCGGGGCCATTTGGTCTGATACACAGTTACCAACTGAAACAAAGTACTTCCTGTCTTAGAGATAGGACTGAAACCATTTAAGGGCAGTTCCAGAGATGCCTATCCATTCCTCTAATCTATGTGACAGGATTTCATGGTCCACTGTATCAAACGCAGCACTCAAGTCAAAGAAACTACACAGGCCATACACGTTTAAACTATAAAAGCACAATTGGGTGTTTTTATTTTGATGCTATATTTTTGAGCTGTTAATAGGTTTTTTGGGGGAAATTGCCAAACAAAAACATAAAAATAAAAAAATATAAAAAAGTAAAACCACTGCGTTTTGGCTCATTGATGTTCTCCGTTGTTACTCTACCTGAGAGTGTCCAGCGTTAATAAGTTGTATCCATTTGCCCATGGATTTGTTCTCAATAAGTGCTGTAGCTATGCAGTCCACAACCACCTGTTGAGCATTGTCTTTATTGTATTCAAGGCCAAACTTGATGTAGTAGTGTTGAACTGCCATTTGGACATAGTCATCCTCCTGAAAGTAAACCACAAATGGATTATTGCAGTACTGATACCAGTATTGTTAAGGGTAGATACTATTTTACAAATCTGAATTGCCTTGCCTTCTCACTGGTGTATTCTCCAGACTTTATTCCTTTGATGACCTGCTCATAAATTAGGTCAGTGCTAACTGGGTCGAGGGAGCAGTCATGCCATGGGTTAAAGAGTTCCTTACGAAAAGAAAGTTTCCATGGTGTGTTCCTCTCATCTTTGTCCTGCCTCCTCATCTCCTGTTCACACTGAGACACAGCGTCTAACACATGGGTACCACAGTTGCCCAGAGACCACACCTGGCCATAAAATTAAGAGAAAATGATAGGGTGATACTTAACAAATTGAGAGACTAGTCTATGTTATTGGTTCAAAAGGTGCTTCACCTTCTCATCAAATGCTATGTACAAGGAGAATCCATATGTATCTCTGAGATTGATCTTGTTGGCCACAGCTTGACAGACTTCGGCCGAGGTGGAAACTGAGTCCATGGTCAGACTCACAGTCTCATCGTTCATAAGCATCACAGAGGCATCTATAAGCTTCTTGGACTTGGCAGCCTGAGGCGTAAGAAAAGTAAGCTTTAATTGCCATTACTTTAGTAATTTGAAACTCAATTGAATTCATTTAAATTGGACAAGGTAGTTTAAATGTGTGTTTTTACCTCCAGTTCAATCCAGCAGGTTATCTCTTTCCTTTCTCCATTGGCCTTTATACGTTTAAGACGCCGAGAGCAGTACTCTTTATAACCGTATGGAGCTTTGCGGACAAAACTCTCCAAATACTGAGAAACATGATAAATATAATTAATTTACAAAGAACATAATTTTCAAGATGTAATTTTTAATGCACACAGATAAAATATACAAATATATAGAGTTTACTGTGTATATATATGGTTTATATAGTTAATTAATTGTATTTAATTTTCTTCCGCTTATTGCCGTTAACTGGACATTTAGACATTGACAGACAACTATTCACTGTCACATTCATGCACTAGGGATACTTTAGAGTTGGCAATTTGGGTGGTGGAATGAAGCCGGAGTACCATGAGAGAACCCACAATAACACAGGGAGGACATGGAGACTGGTCTTATAGCAGTTTATATAAATGCTTCTATGTTATCTAAAACCATCACTGAACAGCGTATTATATTCAGGAGCAACCACTTTATCGCCTTTCCATAATATTGTTCTAGTAATTCAGAAACTTTATCTTGTTTTACTGCTCAGCTCATATCAGAGCCAAATGGGTGTGATCTCCAACTTGGCATGCTTATCAAGTTGTAATGGTTTCACCATTCATTACCATAAACAAAAAACGGGATTGTAAAGCTGGCCAACCATAAAATGTTATGTTTCGCTTAAACTAATCTTTAGTATAAAAAACCTTGTACAGACCTTAAAGAAGAAATCTGTTGGGGGGAAGATCCCGAGGCAAATGGAAAGAAGAATCCAGCCTTGTTGACGACTGTGGCTGTTCCTGTTATTTAGCAGCTGCTTACAAATCTGACAGTAAATCTCATCTCTGTGAAGTTAAGCCCAATAAGGATAGACAGAAAAATAAATAAACATGCCAGTGAACATGCAGTAGGAAAAAATAAAAACATTAGTCCCCTCATCTACAGTTCTCGTCTGAATTACATGGATATTTCTCAAATATTTTACCTTATTCCTGGTTTGGATATGGCATATCCAACAATAATGTGCACTTTCTCCAAAGCTGACAATGGCCGATCAAGAGTAGGACCCTCTCCTATCAGAATTTCCTCTGTCACATCTTCTGCCTGTTAGTAAAAACATATTCAACAATAACAACAACATTAATCATGATAATATATTTTTTATTGCGTTTTTCTCCCAAGGAACCAAAAGCGCTCACAGGCCATTATTTATTCACTCCACAGTCACACACTGGTGGTGGTAAGCTACTGCCCTGGGGCAAACTATTAAAAACATGATCCACACAGACAGAAACTATTTACCTCCTCATAAATAACAGAGGATTTTCTGGCTTCTTGCTTCTTTTTGTTGTTTCTCCTCAGTAATCTCTATTGAGAAGAAGACCACGTTACAATATAGTGGATAAACGTGTGGATGAAAAAAAAACAAGTGAGCAGATTTATTTACATGGTCTAGTCCCACCAGGCTGCTCAGCCTTCTGCCCTGTCTTTGAGGCAGATTACGTTGGATGGTGCTAGATGCTTGGGACATAGATTCTGGGGATTTTGAGTCAGGATGGTCTCCCATAAATCGTAAAATGATCCACCAAACAGTTAGACAGGCCTGAAAGAAAGGAATGAAAAAACTTTAGGACATCCTCAGATCTGACTTTGTAAACAGATATCTTTAATTGTTCCCATCTTCATACCAGAGCGTCCCCTTCATCATCATGTGCCAGCAGTGGTTGCTTTAGTCTGTAGGTAATGTGATTGGGAGAAGCATTTCCTTGGAAGTGAAGACTGCAGAACTTGTCGAAAGAAAATGAATCCCTGCTATCATCAAAATCATCTTCCTCTTCTTCCAAGGATGGGGTTGGGCTTGAGGAGTTTAACAGTAGAGCAGGCCCATCTGAGCATAGGTCTAAGGTCCCAACAGAAATATTATCCTCCAACTTTGACTCGTCCCTCTATTTTTAAATAAAACACATAATCAAGAATATATTTTAAAAAAGCAGATAAACAGATCAATGCAAAAAAAAAAAACTAACCTCATCTTGAACTGCTCTTTGCACAATCCTTTCATCAACTTTCACAACCCGTGTCGTTTGGAGATCAAACCTGTCCAACGATTCCTGATCAGACAGCGACTCAGTCTCATGGTCAGTGATTTCCCCGTCTACTGCATCGTCTAATACTTTGAGATGCTCCTGTAGTTTCTTTGCCATTTCCTCAGCGTTTTCTCTTTGCTGTGGCAAAACTAAAGCCTGAGCTGGTGGATAGCGTTCCTCTTTCCTCATCTTGTCAGCTGGACTTTTGACCTGGTATTCTTGGACATAGGCCTGCATTAGTAAGGCCGCCTGCCTCTTTTGTTTGCAATGCTTCCTCGCCTGGTAGCCTCGAACCTGCACACATGGCAAGCATGTTCGGTAAGTGTAACTTGTTGTTTTTACATGTTTAAGAATAATATTGCGGAGGGTCATGTTGGAATATATAGAACTTTAAAACTACATGCCTGAGCCTGTATAGCAATAGCTGCTGCTCGCTCTCTTTTATACTTTTTCTGAAGCACCCGACTCCTTATTTTGGCTAAGAGTCGTTCGAAGCCAAGCCGGACCTAAAGTGAATACATCAAATGTCACTAGATATGACAAAGTGAAAAGTGAAATAAGAAATTTGAAAAATAAGAAATAAGTTAACCTTTCTTCGTGCTTTCTCCTTCAAATGAGCTCTCCAGTTCTTTTGTAAAACTAAAGCTGCCCTTTTTTTCTTCAGAAATAACTTTCTGCAATAATAAAGTAATTATTACTCTTTTTTTAGCCTTCAACATCAGTTGAATGTTCTTACATTAGAGATTGAATCATGCAAATGTATCTTATTTTCATCCTTAAAAGCCTGCACCTGTCTTTGATTCCCAGCATCACTCTCTGGATCACTAGAGCTATCCTGCTGAGTTCTTGTTCCCTCAGCCGTTCCAAGATAGCATCGTGGGCATCCTGAAGTAAAAAAAAAAAATACAATCTCACTCATACAGTATATACCATTATGTCTAATAAACAAATTTAAATTAATAAAAAAAAAAACAGGAGTTAAGAAGATACTGATTTCCATATTCCAGGAAGGGCCTATATCTTAATAGTGTTTCATTCTGCTGCATCAATGCTAAGGAATCATTTAAAAAAGCTGTTTAATTTACACATTTTCATCACCTTCAGAAACACCTTGGTTTTTCCTACTTTCCACTCGTCTTCTTCTTTAATCACAGCTCTGCAGATGGCTTTGCAACAGGTCGCAGCTGTTTCCTGGACACAGCATTTTAATTGGAGATTAAACACTAATACTAGGGCCTTAATACAAGTCAAAAATAGAAAAGGTAATTACTCAATCCATCACTTGAGCAGATTTTCATGCAGATGTATATGTGTGAATACTAACGGTCTTTGGGTCACACACAGTTGTCTTCAGAAGTACTCGGTAGCGCTTCAGGAATTCCTCAAAGTTGTGTCTAATGGGAAATCCCAGCTTCCGGATGCGTATCGTGTCTATCATTCCAGAGTATCGAAGCTGACGCATGCACAGCTCTCTGTCAAACGACTAAAGCACAGGGATACAGGGTTATAACAGATTTGGATATATAATTAGGTCTTTGTACTGTTCAGTTGCTTTGATGGCAAAGTTTTTTATGCTTTACAAATTAAACCTTTTTGTGAAATTTTCTTAACTGCACTGTACAACAATGTACAAAGGCTTAATTATTTAGCGCACATATTCCAGGTAACAGTACTTCTCTTGAATGAAGCCAAGAATTATTGTCCAGTTTATATACAATTTATGTTAATGCTGAATAAGAGAGCATTTACTTTGAACAAAAACTATACAATTTATGTTAATGCTGAATAAGAGAGCATTTACAAAAACTCTCTTATTTACCTCAGACTGCTTGTCATTGTTGGGTTTGAAGCAGCGAATGAAATAGGGCTGACAGGCAGACAAGGGCCTTCATGAGGGACTCCAGAGACTGACGAAAATGGCCGCTCAGTGTCTGCACTTGTTTACGACCGTCTGTCTGGCTCTGACGGGAGATAAAATGAAGTGATATTAAGGATTATTCAGCTCTGACAATGATATTAAAAAAGTGACGCGGTGTTAGATACATACACGTAGAGAGTTTTTGGGTGTCATGATGATCCTGCTGTTGTTAGTAACTTTCACTCCATTCACTGAAAGCTCACTCTCAAATATCTGACGAAGCAGCTTGTTGTTTGAAGTTTCAACCATTCTGATCACATCAACGCTGACAGCGTCTCTGTTCTTCTCCAGGAATCCTAAAAAATAAAAACACAACATTGTTTCACACCAGAACATTAACATAGATGTTGTTTCTCAAGTGACTGACTGAGTTAATCTACCGTGAGAGTTGTAGTAAACCATGCCAGCAAAGTGACAAACCCCAAAGTTTGTGTCATGTTCACTTCTGGAGGAGATGTAGAGTTTACTACCACTGTGCTGTTTGTTCATCTTGAGGAGCAAGGTGTTATCTGAGCCCTAGGTTCCACCAAAAGAGGTATGAAAATAAGACAGGTTAAGTACAATTAGCTAATAGCTGTTATGTACAGTAATAAGTCAAGACGAACCTTTGGAAAATTGCTTTCCTCATCAATCAAAGCAAGCAGGTTACATGGCTTTACAGCAAGAAGATCCAAAATGTTCTGATTGTCGTTGAAGTTGATGTTGTTCCACACTATGTTCTCCTTTAGGTACTCCTTCTGCTCCAGTTTAAAGATGTGACCCACAAAAAACTGCTGAAGCTTCTCATTGGCAAAATTAATGCATAGCTGTTCAAAACTACAAAACAAAAGGGTTCATTAATTAAAACTACTACTGTACAGTTTATGTGAGAAAAGGTTCTGACCTGTTTGTGTTGAAGTTCTCAAAACCAAAGATGTCAAGCAGCCCAATGGACAAAAAAGTAGATTTGGGGCTGGTGTGCAGTTTCTTGTAAATCACGCTGTTAATTTTCTCCACAATCCATATGAATAGCTTATTGTAGATGGCCTGGGATCATAAATTAGACATTTATTACAAATGACTCATGTCCAAGGGAAAGGTAAAGTCAAACTATATAATCTAGAGAAACTAAAAGATTCTCTATTACCGCATCCACAACAAATGGACCAAAATTGATATGAATATTTAATCTGAGACCTTGATTGCAGCTAATAAGGAAATAACATTTACTGTAGCTATTACCTTTACAACTGCGTCTCTACAATTGGAGGCCTGTTCTGAGCTGAGAGGTTTGGTCACTCTTTCCCTGTTGGTCATAAAGGAGCGATTTGTCAAACTGTTGGCAAGAGAGGACTTTTGTACCTGAGATGATCAAAGAGAAACATGTTTATTAGAAGAATAATTCAGCTCTCCAACAATAAGGATATTCAGGTGTTTGTTAACACAAACCTCCAGCAGTGATGCGGCAACATTAAAGTGTTTTGATTTGCTGACGTCGCAGGTGTCCAAGTTATTTAGTGTGTTGGCTGAAACACAAAACAACAAAAACAATACTCATTTTTATATTGACACTTTCAAACTCTAAACATTATATAAAATAAAGTTGCCCTGTGGGGTCCAACTAAAATTTATGCCAATGCCCATTTCAGAGCCAATGAGTTACTGCCCTTGATCTTGTCTTTATGTAGATATTTTTGCACTAAGCAACTGCTAATTTTTGTAACAAACTTTTTTACATCAGCACTAAGTACAGATACTCGAGCTGACTCACCCTCAAAGCTCACATTTCCCAGGTGTAAAATAGCTGCCAGCAGCTTCACAATGTCCTGACATTGTCTCTCAGAGAAAGTCAAAATCTTCATTGCAGCACTAATACATTTGTAGTCTTTGGCATCATCTCTGCCTTCACACTGGACACAGTCTCCCTAGAGCACATACAAAAGTTTTTAAGCTTTCATTGTATGAATTGTACAATATTGTGTATGTGCCAAAAGCTTTTTTTAGGATAGACCATGTGTGTACCTTAGTAAGAAATGTGTATTCTTTGGCATCTCTGAGACTCAGAGTTTTCTTCTCCTCTTCTGTGAGTCCAGCCAACATGCAATAAAAGATGTGGTAGCTGCGTTCCTCAAGAGCCTGAAGTCATAAAAAGAGAACAAAGTGGGATCTATTCAAATATGGCGTGTTGCAGAACAGTAAATGTACATAAAAGACACAAGTCTTTAATGTGTCAGTGTTAGAGTTTTATTGCCCCGTTTACAGCAGGTGTGTTTTTACATAACTAGTGACAGTGATTGAGCTTATGAAAGGTCAACGGTAAAGATCTCATCTAAAGAGCGATAAGACTGCAAAGACTAATTCTTCTTCTAGTTCTACCATGGGTCTTCTGCATTCTCACAATCCCACCATCCAAAGATATGTATACATGAAATGCTGATTTAATAAGCCTTTAGGAATAAATGTGATATCTAAAAGTCAACTCTGATTAAATAGAGATTGTCCCGAGTGTACCACAGCAGCTGGAAAAGGCTCAGATTGCTGTCATAGTAATTGTATATTATATATTATGCTCTCACTCCTGCTCCAGTTTATATGCTTATTCCAAATACAAGTATGACTTAATGTAGTTGCAGTACAACATGAATAAATTAATATTAGGAGGTTTAACAATAAAAAACTGAGATCTGACCTGATGGCAGACACGAGATTTCTCCAGAAGATACTGCTCCACCCGAGCACCTTCTATCACTCCGCTTTTACTGAAGAAAATTTGTAGGTATTTCCCAAAGCGGCTGGAGTTGTCATTGCGAACAGTCTTTGCATTTCCAAAAGCTATGTTAGGACAGAACAATTACCTCATTTATGTCTAGTTTGCATGGAATTAGTCTGACAATTAGTATGTCAAGTACAGTATGCATTAATGCTTAAATACCTTCTAGGATGGGATTGGACTCAAGTATTTGTCGCTCTATCTCCTGTTCAGAGAGCTGGCCGCTGACAGCAACCATGTAATGAAGGATCAGTTTGGTGCTCTCTGTCTTCCCCGCTCCTGATTCACCACTGAGGAAGGGCAATTTTGGTAAAAAAAAAAACAAAGACAGTTAGTAACTTATTATAGAAAAGACTGTAATGTTATGAGGCCATGTGATGTACTCTGACCTGATTATGCAGCACTGGTTCCTCTGGTGACGTTTCATGTTAAAGTAGCAGGCTTCAGCAATAGCAAAGATGTGTGGCGGCAATTCCCCCAGTTTTCGACCCTGATATAACTTAATCTATAGAGAATTATAGATGTTAAACTTTGTATCATCCACCCATCAATAAATTTCATCTCAATGAAAACCTCACCTGCAGAGCTGTATACAATGGGAAATTCTGGTAAGGGTTTACTGCCACCAACACCGAACCAACATATGTCTACAAGAAGGTTGGTTATTTAAATGAGATCTTCAGTCCAATATTACATTTTAATCAAATATGACACCGTCTTGTTTTTATAACAGAGTAATGGTAAGGTCTGTCTTACATAGATGATGCCTTGTTTGTGGCGGAGATGCAGATTTCGGAGAAGCCCTTCCTCAGTCATTTCTCCTAGCTTGATCATGTCATCCACTCCCTCCACTGACGTAGGATGCATAATTCTGAGAGTGGCCTCTAGTTCTGCGAAAAGAATCTGCTCCTGGAAAACAAACAACTGTTAGAATATGTGATGTACTTAAAAGCGGTTTTCATACTTATAAAAATGTTTTTTTTAATTTACCATTCCTTCATCATCTACCAATAAGCGTTGACCTGATGAGGTAACTTTGACCCTGGCTCCTATGGGCACCCCAATGTCTGAAGGCACCCACACCCAATCTCCCTGAAGAGAAAGCACACAGGGTGTAAGCATTGCGTCCGAAACATTTAATATACTCCATACACAATCTCCTCTTACCTTTTCAGCGCCATTTTAGTCTTTCTATTCCCTAAACAAACATTCTCATAAATAATTTTTCATAATTACATCACTAATAAATCTACATTTGTTGTCAGTGGTTAAGACAACAATATCACAAAACAAGTTTCTGATAAAGTAAAAATGTAATTGAACATTTACCTGACAGTCATTCTCCACTCTGCTGCTTCAGCCTGCTGTAGAGTGAACCCTCTTAAGAGTATTGACAGGCTGTCCTTACACTAACAGACTGACTTTATGGTACCTTGACTTTGAACTGACTACAGGAGGAAGAGGAAGAACCTGATCACCTACAAGGGGAGGTATCAATCTGTAATCAAGGCAAAAGGTCATCTACTATTGGAAAGATTTATCACAAGGTTTTGGCAAAACCATTGTTACAGGAAATAGAAAAAACATTTATAAAATCCCCTTGTGTGACTATGAAATAATTACTGGAACTACTGCATATGTTAGGTATTTAAAATCATTTATACAAACAGCTTTGATGAGGTTTCCCTAGGGTAGAAAAGCTGTGTTGTAATAAATTTATGTGCAGCCTTTGGACTGTGACTGTAAATCAGGGGAGGAGATAATGCAGCGCATCTCACGGATAGATTCTGCAATAAAGATGTAAGAATGAGATTAGGCTTTAAGTTTCTGAATTGGCCTTATCATGTTGGAGTAGCTCTTTTCACAACCCAAAGGATTTTTCCTCTAAAATGGTCGTGTTAACAGCTAAAATTAAACATGCGTATTGGTGATTCACTCGAGCCAGTGTGGGTACTGCTGAGAATAAATAAACAAATCCATGTCAGAGACAAATATTTACTTGTTTTATATGCTACTGGATTATTACAAAAACCCCATTGTAAATGCTCTTTTATATTAGGTGTGGTCTGCCAGGCACCTGCAGATTATGACGAGGAATCGTCTGTGGCACCATGATATATCATTTGTTTGCGTAGTGTATTAAATAGTCACTCCCTAGAGATAATGTAACACAGATAACATCACTGTTCGTCAAATAAATTAAACAGAAGGCAGATGTCCTAAGGATATAAAATTACACAACTGAAATCTTTTTTTTTTGCAATTGGTTATTTTGGATTTATTTTAACTGAAGATAAACAACTCAAACATTTCTCTGTATGACGGTACAAAGACTCTTCAGAATCAAAAATATAGAGAAAAATCATACAGATGTCCTTCAGTTTTTTCTTTGAATTCTTCTTAACATATTCCAGTGAGTTTTGCATAAATTATTGTTTAAAACACACTTTAACCAAGTTATTTAAAAACACAGCTGATGGTGTTTTGACAAAAACAAGTTTAAAGAAGGTTAAAAATTAAATACCAGCACTTGAGAATTTACCAAGTACAGTGTAAACAGGAAAAAAAAAAACTGAAAATGTGTAGCAGCCACATGTAAACTCCAGTTTGACAGGGTACCCCTGAAATTCACAGTAAACTTAAATAAAAATTGTGTGTGCCATATTGCTAAATGAAACTAAAATGTAAATAACTCATGCAGATCTTAAGGCCACCATGTTGAGCAGCAAATTACATTCAAATTATTTCCAACAAGTTAAAATAAAGTGAGTTTATAAATTACAACACTTAAGGACTCGTGTTAACTAAATACAGACCTAGATTAAACATTACGTCAAAAGCACTTTAGACAGCTCACTACTGGCACTAAACTACACCATACAAACAGTACATGTGCATTTGACACGTTTAAAATATACTGTAATACTATGCCACCCTTGCTACGGTTTGAGCCACGGTTCATTATTAGAGTTACAAACCATAACAATGAAGCCAAAAAGTGTCTAAAGAATAGAGTGACATTTGCTTTACCAATGTCCCTCCTAACTCCAGTCAGTGCAAGGTTTTTTCTAAAATCTGTTTCAAATAATGTTTAAAATAGGTTTCACACATATCACTGTGTTAAAGAAGCTACATTACATCACTGACCTCATTGGATCAATAAAATAATCACAACATTGCTGCAAATTTGGTTTGAAATTTCTGAAACAAGAAACTGGTACTTTAAATTCATAAAAACAATTTTACCTACTTTATGGTTTCAGTCTAAACCAAAACACTATATTCTGACTTTGGTACACGTGAATAATAGGGCAACAAATGTATAAAAATTATGGAGCAACACTTTAGTGCTGTATGCAATGGCAAAGACAAATTCTTACTAAACTTTAACGCAGGTCTAGAAGTAACTGCATCTAACCTACAACATGACACCATTATCATCTAAATAAGCCGTCAAAGAAAATGTGCAAATTTAAGCTTTCCTTGAAGTGTCTGTTTAGGGACTGCCACTGTTGGGCCTCTTGAGCTCTGCGCTGTATTTCAGACTCTTGCTGTCTGAAATCAACTGTACTTCCACTAAGGTGAAGATGGAGATAACCTGGAAAATAAAGTCAAGTTTAGAAATCTGTCTTTTTCTTTGTGTGCTATGCTTAAAAAAAAGATAAGAGTTTTCTATATGTTGACAAAGCTTTTAGATGGCAGCACTTATTAGAGAAAAGATGAGGTCAACACAAACATTTTCTCTCAGGAGCTGTAACTCTTACCTGCTGGACTGAAGCTTCCTTTAGCCCTTCTGGTTTCCAGACAAGAGTCAGCTCAATTGTTTTTCCCACCTTATGTGTATGAACTCGAGCCACGCCTGTAATGTGCTGAAGGCAGAAATGTTTTCAAAAGGTTATTTCACCCTTTATGCTTGGTATCTTTATTATATAGACACTGAATGTCAAAAACAAAAATTTAAACAGTTCCTTCATGTTCATCTGACCTTGGGGTAAAGCCGCTTGTGAACACCGTAACGCAGAATCAGCACATCAAAAGCCTGATCTAGGACTCCCACGACCATTGCCTCAGACTCCAGAGGTCCACACTCCTAGAACACACACACACACAACACATTTACATTGCACAGAAATACCAGACCACTAACTATAAAAGACTATTACAGCATCAAAGTAAATACAGAAAAATGTTTCACTACAGACAGAAAATAATAATAATGTACAGAGAAATATCACTGACTGAATTTTTTACTGCTATGTGTTAACTGTTATATCATTGAGATACTGATCTCACCTTTACAAACACCCCAAAGAACAACTCAGTGCTGAGCTCATGGACTCTCTTTGACGCAGTTTTCTTATCGTTACAGTGCGACGCCCGTTTCTGCACGTCTTTTGTTGTCAGCTCCAATCTAGGCCCACACTCTGTTCACAGTGCAAACAAATACACATTCATTAAGGAAGAAAATGTTTGCATATTATATTGGCTTTTACAGTCACAGATTTGTCTTTTTGTTTGTTAAAATGTACATGCTGTTTTTGTGATGGGATTCAGTGTATCGAAAGGAAAAAGAAACATTACTGAGCGCCGCTGCCAGGAGTCGGTGAACAATGATGTCAGCATATCGTCTTATGGGAGAGGTGAAGTGTGTGTAGAGAGGAACGTTCAGGGCGTAGTGCTTATGCTGCAGCTCGTCCTTCTTTTCCCCAGAACAGAAATACTGTGCCATCTGAAAGATAGGAGTATAGCATTTATTACAAAAAATAGATTTGACTTTAATAACAATCAATAGGTTGCATTACCAATGTGTTTGCATAAATGCATTCTTCTCATCTGCGTTTTCAGCAGCCACTTCCCAGTACTAACCTGCATGGGTCTTGCACACATGTGGGTAAGGACTTCCTTTCTGGCAGTAGAGTACTCATCGTTCCCAAGAGTGGCATTGAGACTTCTCTATGGAGGTTAAAGGTATATTACCAAAACATTTGAAAACTGACAAAGAGACCGTTTCTGACCGAGTACTTACATGTAACGCTCCAGCTGAAGAAAGATCTATGTCCACACCCAGTTGGTCACACATCTCCTGTAACACCTCCACTAATTTGGCTTTGGGCGGAGGGTGGCACCTGAGAAGAGCCAACTCCGGAAAATGTTTGTGGATGCGATGTGCTGTGGCTATGTTTGCCAGTAACATAAACTCCTCCACCAACCTAGAGAACACTACTGATATTTAATCTGTTTCAGGAAACACCAAAACACATTTCACATCTGTAATTTTTACTAAAATGAAGAGAAGGAGAAATTGTTACTCACTTGTTACTGTCTCTGTACTGGTAAATATAGCAGCCTTGAGGCATCATGGTCTCTTTATCCAAGGTGAAAGACAATTTCAGCTGAAAAAAATGTAAATGTACAGACGTAAGATTCAAGCTATTTGTGCACCTCTCTATGATGTTTGACTTAGTTATTTCATGAGAAAACTGACCTGGTCCAGTCGGAGAGCTCCTCCAGTGAAGCGTTGAGTTCGAAGGTTTTTGGCAATTGAGTGCAAGTTAAGCACAGCCTGATGGATCTCATCAATGGGATGTTCAGGGTCTACAGGCGGCAGTTCCTCGGCAGAAAACAACTTCTCAGGGGCCTCTATCATGCTCTGAGCGTGGTCATAAGTCAGCTTGACACAAGAGCGGATCACTGAGCGGCCAAACCACTCGCTCAGTATCTGTGGAAGATTAAGCAGGTGAAAAAAATAAAATAAAATACAAAAACTCCAAATGAGCCAAGTTATAACTATTACAATTGTACATACTTTTCCTTCTGGAGTAATTTTCCAAATAACAGAGAAGGTAAGTCTATCTATGAGGGGGTTGAGACTGCACAGCTCCTCACAAAGCAGCCTGGGCAACATAGGGATCACCTGCAAAGTGCACAGTAAAAAGAAAGATCCGTTATGCTATACACCAGACTGACTTTTTCATTACCGTCCCAAAAACCAGTTCCAACCGTCCTGAAGTAAATGTCAACTCTAAATTTTATGTTTGTTCATTTGTATGTTTATAAATAAACTTAAATCAAACTCTCCATGCATTACATACATACTATTTAATTTGTCTATAAAAAGGTTAGGAATAAGTGGATATTAACAAAATTTAAATAAATTTGCCTCTGATGGATTATTATTTTGTCTTCATTAATTAGTTCTTATTAACTTTAGCTGAGACCTAAAACCTCTTTAGATAAAACCCAATAATAAACACTGGTCTCATGTGTTTCCCAACACTTTATCAAAACAACTCATTTCACTGTTACATTTTAATGCATTTTCACCTATTATTTATTAATAACAATGTATTAACAGTAATAATTAATGTGAGGACCAGAAGTATTTCACAAGGACCGGATTTGGTCCGCGGACCTAAACTTTGGCACCCCTGGTCTCTCAGTTGCTGCAGCAGAGACACAGAAGGTCCAGCACATGATCCAGAACATTATTACATCTCTCTGACAAGGGCCTCAAACAGGTAAACACCTAGTTTAAGATGGGTCTGACATCGTTATGAAATAATAACTTAGGGCTCAGAGATGGTTCAAACTTGGGACGATAGCCTCAGTTTAAAGTTGAACCTCTTTTCTAACACAGATTACTGCTTACATTCTCTCTGTTCCCCACCGGTGATGTTACATTTAAAGTACATGTCAGTACAAGTAGTAGTAGTTTTTGTTTGTTTTGGAGTGTAAAGCTCAGTCTCAGACAAAGACTTGTTTTAGTTGCGCGGCCTTTAAGTCCACATGGAGCCGACTTGGCCCAATACCGGTCTGTGCGGAGAGACACAGACGGTGAGCAAGTAAACTCCTTTTGCTAAAGTGGATTTATTTCTATCAACCAAAGTTTAAAATTGTGCTGATATTGTGCACATCCACCTCCTGAACTGACTGTGGCAATGACAGGAAGGAAGGTGTGCGTTTCATCACAAGGAGCAAAAAACACAATTTTTACTGTCCCCGGGACAACATTAGTCTCAAGATCTGCTATACACAATAGTTTAGTTAAATCAAATGTTGAAAAGGCTCAGTAGAATAAACATTGACAAACCTTTTGAACAAGGTACACACTAGTAGCTCTCTGGCTGGCCATAATATCCAAAGCATTGGCCTCCTCCACAAAATAGGTCACGTCAGCAATATGGACTCCCACCTCAAAATTACCTTGGATAAAAATAGGCAATAAAATAAGGGGAGTGCTTTGAGTAAAAAAACTGTCTGCCAACAGTATTTTCTTTTTATATTTTAACATGACTACCATCTGGGAGAAGTTTACAGGAAAGGGCATCATCCAGATCTCGAGCTGTTGCAGGGTCTATGGTAAAGATACACTCCTTCCTACAGCAATGGCAAAAAAGCCTGTGTTACCAACATGCTTTCACATCTGACTTGTTCAAAACTCGTCTTTTTAACCATAATGTTTCTTTTCCTACCTAAGATCTCTCCTCTTTTGAATCTCCTCAGGTGGGATCATCCATGGCAAGTTCTTTGGAAGGCAGTCCAATACCTCATCTGAAAAGTCAGAGAAGTCTACTTCATATTCCATCAGCATGCCTTCAGTCTCTGGCTCTATTTCCCCTGCTTGACCCAGTGACTTAGCAAGCAGACTGCGGAAACAAAAAGACATTAAGATGCAGTCCCTAAACTATTTCATGATTTCAGCTTTGAGATTAAACATTTACCCTTCTGCAAAGTTGCTGTCGGCTGGCCAGTTGGTGATTCTGCAGATAAACAAAGTGTTGGTGTAGTCGCATGAGCGGGAACTGAAGTCTTCGGGACAATCAGACAGAGGAACATTAATCCGTGGCACGCGGTGATCAACAGGGGAGAACATGGCAAAGGGTTTGTTGGGAAGAAATTTGAGGAAGCCTGTTACAGCCCTTGAGTGTTTCTTCTCAACAATAAACAGCACCTAATGAAGAGAAGAAGACAGCACAGAAAAATACGATATAAAACACTCATATCAGTAAAACTATATGAAGCAATTCATTTGTAACTCAAAGTGACTGCTTGGATGAAACTCACTTTAGCAGTTTTTTGGAGTGTGTCCTCGTTTTGATGTGAAGTTGAGGGATTATCTTGAGGGTCATCTAATCCCAGTGGAAGACACAGAAAGTATATAAAGTTTGGCTACATTTAGATTTGTCTAAACAGGGACAGTTTCAATAATAATCAATTACAGTTAATACAATTTGCTGTTGGATTTTGACCACTGTCCCCCACAGGTCTGGTCAGCTGCTCTTTCTTCTTCTCTGCTTTTACACCCATTTGTTCTCTCTGTGTCTCTGGCTCACTGGTGCCCTCACAGTCAGTATCTGACCGCATGACCTGCAAAATCAAAAACAGACTAGTTTGAACATTGGTTTGAAACAGTTTTCTTAAAAGCAGCCCTGTGTAACCTTTAGACAGAAGAGGGTGTAGCTCCCTCTACAGATTGTGTTGTTACAGCAGCAGCGTTTTTATTTTTAAATTACATTTACATTTATTAATTTAGCCGACGCTTTTATCCAAAGCGACTTACATTGTTCTAATGTAATTACCAGTGTTACAGCCACTGGAGGCAAGGTGGGTTAAGTGTAATGCACAAGGACACAACGACAGTATGAACTTTGGGGAGGGGGGGAATTGAACCGCCTACCTTCCGGTTGAAGGACGACCGCTCGACCCACTGAGCTACTGCCGCCCCCATCACATAAAATATGATTTAAAATTAAATTTTACAGACATTGTTTGTGTTCAAGTAGAGACTATCTTCTGAAAAGGTAGGGTATTTTAGTTTATTTTGCTTAGGTCCAGTTTATTGGCTTCATGTAATGTCTTGCAATGAGACCGCAGTTACAATGAAGGTTACAATGAAGGTTTCTGTCCAGCAGAGAGTACTGTGTCAGTAAGATGGGCCTAATTCTACCAATCTCATGTATAAGAACCATAAAATTAATAAAAATATATTTTTTGGGCTAAAAGTTACAGAAGGCTGCTTTAAAGACAGAAGAGTTTTACCTTCCACTGATCCCGAGGCAGGATTTGCACTGCCACAATGTCTCCATTCAGCGCTCGGTTGCGAGCTACAATTCCATCTAAAAATATATCCCGGCTGTCATCCTGCAAATAAAACAGCAATACCCGTTTTAAAACTTCTTACATATAAACTGGTTTCAAGGTGCTTGTAAATATACTACAGGTGTGTGCCAAAATGTGAACAGTTACCAACATAAATATAACTGAAAGAGTAACTTACGGGAGATGAGAGAAAAGCTTCATGGTATTTCTTGGGGTTAATTCTTAATTGACCCTATGGAACAAACATTACAAATTGGTTATATGAAATTTGTATTGACCTAAACAATAAGTAGCACACATCTGTATTTCTATGAATACAGTTAGTAAGTTATGAGAATATTGATTAGATTGATTGATTGATTTAAACAACTCCAAAAAATAAATATATTCACACCTGGATGAGCTCCCCTCTTTTAAGGCCATGGGAAACCTCTTCAAATGTCATGTAGGATTCAAACACTTGTTTTTTTGATCCTTTGCCATCTTTGTTCTTTTTCTTGTCTGCAGGGGAACTGACACCTTCAATTTTAAATTTGAGGGATTAGTCATTTGTGCCACCAATTCAACAAAACAAGAACATTTATGAACACATGGGACTTCATGTATAACTTGCCTTTATTGGGCTGAAGCTTCTTATCTTTAGCAGGTTGAGAAGTCTGGGCCTCAACTACAGGTTTCACCTTCATTTTCTCATCCTCTTGATGTTTTGCTGCATTCTTTTTCTTTGACTTCTTTGACTTTTCTGGATCATGTAGACTTGTACTGGCTTTGCTTGGGGATTGTAGACATTCATCAGCGGATGCCACATCTTTATTTTTCTTATGTGGCTTCTGTTGTTTCTTGGCTTCATTTAACGCAATTAATTCCTCACCAGATTCAATGTCCCCATCTTGGCTGGTGGTGGTATCCCTGCGCTGTCCCTGTCGCAGCCTCTCGGACACACCCTGCTTTCTCTCACAGTCCTGCTGTGCACTGCCAACACTAAGTTTCTCCATGTACAAGGACAGGGAACTCTCTGTTGCTTTTATTTTCAAAGATGAGGGTGAAAAGTCACTTGAGTCAGAAAAATCATTAGGCTCGTCTCTTCTTCGCTGTGGTATGTTCAGCCCATCACTCTGGGCTTTTGGAAGCAGTGCATTTGGCCCTGTGCCTTCGTTTTGACTCAACGTGTTCTTTGCAAATTGCTCTAGATATGAATTGAATTTGCTGCTGCGATGCTGGCTGAGAAGTCTGGCATAAGCATCTTTCTGAGGATGATTTTGTGGCTTGTTCTGGGTGTCATTTGACTTTTGATTTGGGTGACCTTTTTTAGACTGCCTGGGAGAATCCATTTTGCAGTCTTTTACAAGCTCCTGAAAAGACAAAGAGGTGCCAAGAAAGCCCAATGTATCAATTAAATTAAATCATACTGAACATGTGACGGATATATTAGGTCATTTAGACCTTTGCAGCAAGAAAATCAAGCAAAACTGGGTTTTATTGTGAATGATACACTAGAATATTCATTCATTCATTCATTCATTTTCTACCGCTTTGTCCCATTAGGGGTCACGGGTGACTGGAGCCTAACCCAGCAACTTTGGGCCTGAGGCGGGGTACATATATAGGTCAATTGACAACTCTAAATTGTCCCTAGTGAATGAATGTGAGAGTGAATGGTTGTCACCGTCTGTGTCACACTAGAATATTAAATACATAAATTCTGCGCGGAGAGTAACAGTTACCTACTAACTTGAGCTAGACGTTAATGGAAACTTTGAGTGTCTGACCAGTTTTGTTACATAATTTTACATAATTTTTAAGAGCAAGATGCTTATATGTGGTATATTGTCGATGTTTTACATTTAACTGGGCTCCACATCTCAATACAATGCAGTTTAATCAAGCAACAAAGCTAACACAGAGAAACGGTTAGCACTACACTTAGCAACAGCAGCTAAACGTTAGGTTTAAAGTCCGACTCCAGAGATGCTAATTCTAACAACGTCTCACGACATTTTCCAGATTCTTTACTAATAAATACCACCAGTATCAATTAAAACGTACGTTACCTTTTCAACAGCAGTGTTAGTGTTTTAGCTGTTAGTTGTTGTTCGAGCCTTAACTTCCGACGTCGTCATTAGCTTGAGTAACTTAGGTTAGTATGAACTGCAGACTCGAAGCCTGCACCCTCAGACCAGTTGTTTTTCGCGACAGCGCCATCTAATAAATTGGACTATGAACATATTTTAAGCGTGACCCCCGAAACTTGAATACAATTAATTAGATTTGATCAAACTCTTGGGAAGTTTTTATTAATACCACGCGATAGCTCTGTGGTATAGGGGCTCGCGGGGACGGTTGCAGCACTTTTTAGATTTTTTTCATTTCTGTTTGTGTTGGAAAGACACACTTTTAATACATTAAAGCCACATCTGTCTGCTATTTAACTACACTGTTGTAATGTGTGTAGGCTATCTTGAAAAAATATGAATTGGGAGGTCAGTAGAACCCATATAAGGGTGTTGTATTATTTTTATACTAATTTTATTAATACCCCACTACAAGTGCCCAGAGAGGACAATCTGATCTGACAAAGGGCAAACAGAACACAGGGAAGACAAACTGAGCACAGAGGACAAACTGAACTGAACATATTTTTTGCAATGAAATGCGATGATTCTTGTAGAAGGATTGGTCCAATGCGGCAGTTTTTTCCAGAAAGAAAGGTCAACTAAACGGGCTGAAGCTCAGTGGGTAGAGCGGTCGTCTTTCAACTGGAAGGTAGGCGGTTCGATTCCCGCTCTCCCCACAGTTCATACTGTCGTTGTGTCCTTGGGCAAGACAGTTAACCCACCTTGCCTCCAGTGACTGTAACACTGGTAATGTATTGTAAGTCGCTTTGGATCTTTTAACTATCGAGGAAAAAATACACCTTCTTAGGTAGGCTGACATTAATTATCCAATTTAATTATTTTACCTACATTTATGTCTGTGTCAGTTGTTCATTGATGACTATTTTAATAATTTACTTTGTTTCCCCACAGGATGTTCTCAGTGGGAAACATTCAAAGTGGTTTCCACTCAAGTCATATTATAAAGGTGTATGTGTGTCTTGAAAGTGAGGAACAGCCAAATATACTCTTGGCCTGAAACACAAACCCAGCAGAACTACATAGATGAGGTAGAGTTTATTTGTGGTTTTCTCTTTCCAGAGGTAGTGTTTGTCAATGTGATTGTTTCTGGTAACTGTGATTGAATTGCAATAACTTTTGCTTTTGACAGGCCACCATATGGTCTGTCAGAGTTTCAGGCATATTTTTGGCAGGAGCCTGAGGAAATGTTTATCATCCCAGTCAGTTTTCTTATGGAGGACATCTTTAGGACCCTCTGCAGGGCTACGTAAATTGTCAAGGATTATACACAGCCCTTACACAATTTCTTCACCCTGTTAGCGTCAGGAGGAGGTACAGAGCCCTAAAGGCCCGAACATCCACACTAAAGAACAATTTTCATCCAAGAGCTATAATCAAACTAAATTCCATCTAACACTGACAGTACTCATCTACCTCATGAAATTCAATAACTTGTGGACACGTGTGCAATATTTATATCATTCTTATTATGCTTTAATGTAGTTTTACTATTTAAGTTTTTATGATGCGTGTGTGTAGTGTGTAATAATGTTTTAGGTACAGCACAACACATTTCATGTACTATATGCATTGTGCAATGGCAATAAAGTCTTCATTTATTGATTATTTGCAATAAAACCTTTATGCTAGTATTACAGACTTAATCCATTATTGTAAGGATTTGCAGTATTTTTGACAAGGACGTGTATTTTTTGTTTAAATGAAGTGGAGGAATTGACCAGAGGTATTGGCAAACAACTGAAACAAGAGGGGAGATTCATCAGTCAAATTGTATAGATATTATTTTACATTATGTGAGTTATTATTGCTGTTCACAGCAAGAATAAACACAACAATAAACAACGCACTGAAGGGTTTTGTCTGTTCTTTAATTGACTTTTGTTTGAAATGCAACTCAAGCACTCAAAATATCCGATTGCAAACCAGCTCACATTTAGGATATAATATGTACTGATTGACAGGTTCAACTGAATAAAATGAAAATAATTGTTTTTCTGACTTTTTTTTTTTTGCCAGTATCATGTAATAACGTGATACTATCACGTTTCCGTAGCAACGCGAGGAAGCAAAGAGGAAGCATAACAAAGCCAGCCTGGATACAGTTGAGATGATATAATTTATATCCGTACGTCTTTTTGTGTCCATCCAGTTGATCAATAAGAAATGCTGCTACATCCAACGGATCTGAACAATTCTTCCGCCTATACAATCTCATTCGTTTCAAAAAACGTCTCAAGGTGCTCACACTCATCACAATATTGTCTACAGTGTTCAGTAACATTAAGATCTCGCCATGTTTTAGACCAAGGCTGAAGTAAAACTTGATCAGATGCGACCATAGATTGTAAATAATTATGGATGTTATCCGCCCATTGGTCCCCTATTCACCAATATTGTCATTACGAATGGGCAATAAAATGGCAGTTACATCCGGGCTTTTCGGCTTTTACTCCATAGTAAAACAATAGATTTTAGATAGCATAAACGAACATATTAATCAAAAATCCTTATATATATATTAAATTCTCCTTATATTTCCGCTTTTGGAGCCTGCCCTCTGGTGGACGGCGGTATATCGCTGTATTTCGCTGTAAAGTCGCTGTAAAGTCGCTGTAAAGTCGCTGTAAAGTCGCTGTAAAATCGCTGTATGGTGGCGCCCTTACACGAGGACCATTTTAGAGGTTCCTTGAGAGAGGCTTGGATGCGACACTATGCTTCCACTACGTAATACGTTGCTTCCGATAAAGCAAGTTATCACAAAATAACGTGATAATTATCACGAAATAACGTGATAGTATCACGAAATAACGTGATAGTATTACGTTATTACATGATACTGGCAAAAAAAAAAGTCAGAAAAACAATTCACAAAAAATAAAAGTCAGAAAAACTATATAAAAAAAAAGTCAGAAAAACTAACAAAAAAGTCAGAAAAACAATTCCCATAAAAAAGGCAGAAAAACAGTTTCCCCAAATTTTTTTAGCAAAACTATCAAAAAAAAAAAAAGTCAGAAAAACAACATTGACAGTAGTACGCTTCCGTATATTTACACAAACAGTTATGTACAATTTTTGAGGTTTATTGAGCACTTGGATGAGAGTGCTGTGCAATATTCCAAGCAGCACATGGCGCTGTCGCAAGAAACAAGAAGCCTGAGAGTGCGAGCTTCCATGAGACACTTCAATGCTGTCGGAATTATTATAATCTATCACAGACGTACTAATAGACCTATGCCGTGTACTTTTTACGCATATATTTTTGTTACGTGTTTTTTTTTTTTAATGACTTAATCACGTATAGTTTTCGTCAGTTAAGTATTTTGCATTTAAAATTATAAGATTATCTTGAGATATTTTGTCACCTTGACTCAAATGCCGATTAAAATGAATTAGTGAAGGCTAACCATATGGGGATTATTATAGTCTGGAAATACAGTAATCTTGTTTATTTTGGAAAAGCAGCTTTATTCTGTTTAAAGAAAAGCACCTCTAGAGGGCAGCATACATCTAAAATTGATTCATTAAAACAACAGGCTCCTGTGTTTTTTTTTGTTTGTTTTACCAGAATAGCCTGGTAAAGTGCTTGGTAAAGATAGGCCTACAGTACGAGGACAGAGTATCAGTTATATCAATAGTGTGTAGTGTGTACTATTTAGGCCTTTATTGCAGTAGATTTATTTGATTGTCCAAGCTAAAACTCATGTTATGTCAAGCTGATTTCACACCTGTTTGTTCACACTCACATTGTGCAGCATTGGCCACTGGAGAATTTCCTTTTTCTTTTAGCACCGTCTGGGGTGTTAAATGTCTATAGGACTGCAGTTTTATACCACAATCCTTTACTTAGTATTTTTCCCTGGGCTATTTTAAACCTTCTACATTATGACACATTGACAGCTTAATTTTCACTTCTTCACTGTTAAACATGTCCTGACCACCTATGGTGCTGAGTTTATTATGGCTCTGACAGATTACAACATAGCTAAGTGTTTTCCTTCACAATTTATCCATTCATCTTTTCTCTGACATTAATGCAAAATCCCTAGTTGATGCTGAAAGTGTAATTAAAACATTTTATAGATCTGCTGACACTGCAGTATTTTTTTAAACACAAAACACTGTGAGTTATCAGATAGTGTTCTGTTTTCAGACAGCAGAGCAAATAAGCAACCTGTTTGATTAGACAGGCTCATTTATAAATTGGCCCATTTATCTTAAATTGACTGGGAGTTTGTCTTTCTTAAACTTCTCAAAGGTCAGTGTTTTTACTTTGAAAATCTTCAGCCAACTTGTTAAAATGTACACCCACATTTTATTCAGTTTCTTAGTTTAAGTTAGTTTACTTGCACCAAATCAACATCAAAGGAAACATAAAAATGTGCATAAACAGGCACACAAGATAAAATTTCCCATTTTCTCACTCTCTTCTGAGAAAATCTAAAGGAGAGCGTGGGTGAAAGCATGGCTGGTACAACAGTCTGTACCAGAGTTGCGGTTGTTCAGACCAAAGTTGTAAAGCGTGCCGATGAAGCAGCAAACGCTTATCAAATATTCATTAGGCCAGGGGAGGCTGTGGCTTGCAAAGGAAGATGAAACAGAGGGGGCAGGAGCAGTCACTTTGTGCAGTCTCTCCTGACTGTTCTTTTTGCTGAGCACTTTCCTCTGCCTCAGCCTGGTTTAACATCAGCAGAGACACATACACACATTTTAATGGGGCCTGGAGGGTGCTTTGTTGTTAAAGCCAATATAAAAAGTAAAAGCTGAAGGGACAGAACTTGGTGCAGCAAGCGTTGGCCTCAAGGAGAGAGCCCCATGCCCATCTACTGCCATGGCAACAGCTTGACTTACCCTGGACCAATTGCAACACCCCCTTTAGTAAAAGACAGATGAAAATGGACACACAAAATGCTGAAAAAAATCCACCTTCAGTGTGACAAGTGGTTCTTTAAAGAAGGAGATAATTGTTTTCACAGAGCTCAATATTTCTGTAATTCTTCTTAATTCTTGTCATTTGCATGTAGCTACAACATGCCTCTATATGTCATACAAGATACTGTATTTTAAAACAAACAAATGAGTCTAAAAGTTACTCCATTTAAGGATTTCCTATTTAGCTGCTCCCACTACTCCTTATTCTATACGTGTCTAAACACACTCATCTCATCACAATATAATGCCAATGTAAGGCCTTTCCTTCTTCAACCCCACGACGGTGTACAGCCTTTTGACGTTGACGCTTCCTATTTATAGTGTCATTCTAATTGCCGGGCAACTCTTCTAACATCATCTTCTAATCTACATCCTCCTCACCAGCCTGGCTGCACTTTCAGTCCCGGACAGCTCCCGTGTGTTTCCCACGCTCCGCCCCCCTCCGGCAGACTGGCAGTGAGATGCAGCCACACACCATCAAGCGACACTTGAAGTGGCAGATTCCGCCTTCATTGCGAGGGACGGGGCTTCGGGAACAATTTGGCGTGCTGCTTGTCATCGCAGGTACTCTCACATGGATCTGAGGATACCGATAGAAACGCAGTGTGTTAGTGGATTACAGAGAATAACGCGGTGTGATAAATAAGGAGAGAAGATGTGGGAAGATCAACGGAATTCGAGGAAAACGCGTTTGTTTTCTCTTGTGATATGGATGTGATGTTCATGACGCTTTTCACTCTGATGATTTAGATGTTTTTTAATCGACGTGGTTTGGTCATGCTCACCAGACTTCGCCAAGTGTTCGGGGTTTTAGGTCTGCGCCTGTGAACAGGAGCCATGGCAGTGGTGTTTATCCTGCTGCTACAAACAGCAGTTGTTAGGGCTTCAAACTACGGTTACGTGGAGTGGTCGGACAGTGACAGAGAGGAAAAGAACCCCCCAATCTTTAGCACCCAAAACATCAACAGGGAGCCGCCCCACAACCCCACACACGACTCCTATGTCCCAGCCACAGAGCGCGCAGTGGTGGCGCACAAGATCGAGGAGGACCTACCCCGAGTTGTGACCGCCTTCCTGCACACCGGAGACTCCTCGGCTCTGAGGCAGGTGAACTGCTCGCGGAGGTACGAGCTGAGCAGCTTGAGAGGTGGCCTGCACGTGGCCTCCCATTATTCCCTTCACAGCATCTTGGATACAGTTGCGCACGCCACCAACTTCCTGAACGTAATCCTCCAAACAAACAAGTCCAGGGAGCACAGTCTGCGCCGGGACATCCACTGGTACCATGCGCTGGTGCAGAGCATCCTAGAAGGGGATCCCAAAATTCACCGGGCAGTAGTGACTTTCCACTCAGACGCGCAGACGCCTGGTCCTCACGTCTTCCTCCAGGCAACAAGGACCGAGAAGGACGTGGTGCTGCAAGACCTTTCTGCGTCCGCGCACAGACGCCTCAGAAGCAGAGGTCCCGAGTCAGACTGGTTTAATGACTTCAGGGACGGGAGAAGACCCCTCACGCACAGAAGAGCACAGGACTTGTCAGGATCTAGAGGTGGAAGTTATGTACTGGATAAGAACCAGATCAAGTGGTCAGCGCCGTACCTGGAGTGTGAGCATGGGGTGTTTGTGCCCTACTGGCTGCTCACTCTGTCGGCGGGCTTCTACGGACTGAAGAATAGCTCTGCCCCGGAGTTTAGGTAAGACACTGCACAATTATCTCTTGACTTTTTGGCTTTATATTAAATTATTCCATAACTCCAATTGTATCTTAACTGCAAAACATGAGTAGCTATTTACTGATTTATGTCTGTATTTATTATGTTCATGGACCATATTATGCTTAACACTGTCCTCCTGACTTAATTCCCATTGAAATTCTATCTCCACATAGGCCTATAGCCAACAATCATTAAATGGTGAAAACCTTAACAGCAAATTATAAACCCTCATTGCATGGTGTCTTATTGACCCCTCTAATTTGTTAAAGTCCAAGAAAACCAATTTTAATCCTTTTGACTGACATTCTAAAATGCTGTGTCAAAATGAAATCATATATGGATATAGATTAGATCTTTCACTTTATTGTCATTACACATGTAACAAGAATATAGTTTAAAATCTAAAAAAATCTAAAATCCAGAAGTGCAAAGAGCAGCAAGTGCAGAATGAAGTATCTACACAAAAATGTATATCAGTACTATGGACATAATAAACAGCACCATGTAAAACCCTGACTGGTTATGAATAGGGATGCTGCTCAGCTGTAGCTTTGATGGCACAAACAGATGGTGTAAAGCACTTCAGAAACAGGTAAGCTTTTCATTTCATATGCTTACCTGTCAAAATGCAGCTGTGCCTCTCTGCTGCAGCCACCATGAACCATCATTATAGAAAGCACATGTGCTTTTCTCTCTCACACACACACACACACACACACACACACACACACACACACACACACACACACACACACACACACACACACACACACACACACACACACACACACACACACACACACACACACACACAGGATGACATTTGAGTGTCATGGAAATGTTGCCTGCTTTAAACCATAAACGCGACGTGATGAGGATGTTTAGTGGAGAGACATGGCAGCTCCTGTGTTACTTGCTTAAGGCTCCTGATAATGTTAAGTGTCGTTAAATTAAATCAGCAAATGTATTCATAATGAATCAATCAACATTTGAAGCATAGCTGAGGGCATTTAGAGTGAGTTTTCACACCATACAATATTTGTGATTATTCCAGAAGCAGTAAGACTATTAAAATGATGAAGATGATTAATTTACATTTAGATATATACTGTTTATCTCATCTGTTTTTGGTAAGAGAGAGTTCTCTACTTATTGTCAACCCATGAGGATGTTTCTATAAATAGTATGCTTTTTGGCTCCGGACAGAAAAAACATAAACTAGCGTTGATGATCTGTCCCACCCTCTCCTTTTCCTCCACAAAACTCAAAGTATCCTCTACTTTCCTCCATCTGGGTCTTAGGAGAACTCAAAGCAAGAAAGAGATTTTTTAATCAGATGCTAATGTGACTAAATTCTGAAATAAAGTTGTGCTCATAAGTTACAAGTATGGTGTAAGGGTAACTGGCAGAATTTGAAATAAAAAATAAAAAAATAATTCTACCCAGTTCTTTATACAGTGTATTGCCACCTTTACATCAATTGTTTTGTGGTAGTTGTGGATGAGGCTCTTTATTTTCTCAGATGGTAAAGCTGCCCATTGTTCTTTGCAAAAAAGCCTCCAGTTCCTGTAAATTCTTGGGCTGTCTTGTATGAACTGCACGTTTGAGATCTCTCAGAGTGGCTCAATGATATTGAGGTCAGGAGACTGAGATGACCAGTCCAGAACCTTCACCTTTTGCTGCTGTAGCCAATGACAGGTCGACTGGCCTTGTGCTTTAGATCATTGTCATGTTGGAATGTCCAAGTAGTGCAAATTTTCCTCCAGAGTTTTTTGGATAACATGCTGCATTCATCTTTTTCTGTGCCTTTATAGCTCACACATTCCCAAAACATCAGCGATCCACCTCCATGTTTTACAGTAGGAATGGTGTACCGTTCATCATAGTCCTTGTTGACACCTCTCCAAATATAACATTTATGGTTGTGGCCAAAAAGCCAAAAGTGTGGCCAAAATGTTGTGGCTGAAATTTTAGTTGGTCTACCTGACCTTGGTTTGGTTTCAACAGAATCCCTCATTTTCCACTTCTTAATTAGAGTTTGAACACTGCTGATTGGCATTCTCAATACCTTGGATATCTTTTTATAGCAATTACCTTTTCCCACAGATCCTTTGAGAATTCTTTTGCTTTCCCCATGACTCAGAATACAGAAACGTCAGTACAGCACTGGGAGGAGAGATGTGTCTGTCAGGAGCCCAGAAACTCACTGACCTTTTATAAACACAAACTGATTACAAGCAAACAGGTCACAGGTGAGGATGGTTACCTTTAGTAGCCATTCAAACCTGTTTGTGTCAACTTGTGTATATGTTATCAGGCCAAAATTACCAGGGTATGTAAAATTTTTATCAGGGTCATTTGGGTAGTTTTATTTTCATTATGATTTAAAAAGAATAAACACATTTGTTTGACAATAAATGGCAAAAAAAAAAAATTGTGTTATCATTTATATCCTCTGAAAAATGGCCAAACAAAATCACAAATTTTGTAGAGTAGATTTTGTTGAGTATGTAAACTTATGAGCAAAGTTTTTATGATTCAAACCCTGGCTTTACCGGCTTGTTGTGTCCACTGACGAACACTTTCAACGGGAGCCCTCCCAGATGGTAGTGTAAAAACCGGCTATGTTCTGTAGAGCAGTTTTATCTGGCAGAGTCAGATAAAACAATGTTAACACATTGTTTCTAAATAGCATGATCTTTTCAGTTTTATACCTTGTTTCAGTTTTTCAGATTTCAAGAGTATTTAAGAAAGTAAAATGTGCTTGAAATAACCTGAAAGCAGCTAAACTGTATTCATTCTCAGTTCATGTCATATTCAGCTGCACTGCTTGGACAGTTCCTGGTCAAATATTTGATTTCCATTTGAGTTGTTACTCTTCCACATTGTTTCGCTTTCTGTCACCTTTGGTCTTTCTTAACGCGTGACTCATTCTTTTATTTGGTTGTCTGCTTTTAACTGTGGCCTTCACTGTGTCATTCTCCTTGCAGTTCTTCTTAATACACCAACTTATTCCTCATTCTTGTTCAGCCTCGATCCTTATCCATTTCTTTTAACTTCCCTCAAACCCTTCATTATCATATTTTCCAATCTACTGAATTTGCACAATTTCAACGTTTGCTTTATTGTATGGTGCACCGTGCATCCTTGCTCATTTTCTCTCTTTGCCATGGTTTCTGATTTAAATTAAACACATATCTGGACATTTCATCTACTATGTATTTTTGTGTGTCTGACTGTTCATATTCTTTCTTGGACGCTCTCCGTGTGGCAGGGGTGTTGTACGCGTGGACGTCAACCTGCAGGATGTGGACATCGACCAGTGCTCCAACAGCGGCTGGTTTGCTGGGACTCACCGCTGTAACCTCACCAGCATGGAGGTGAGTTGCTGCTCTGAATAAAACATTAACCCCGGTCTTCAATAATCAGCAATTACATCATTCTGCTTTTCATTCCACCACCTGAGCACCTCACCCCAGTACTGTATGATAAAAGAGGTTGGTAAACTTCTCACAAAAAATGTCCCTCATATTTATATTAAAAAAACCTTTAAGAAACATTTATAATTAAAGTTTGATAAATACAGTTGATACTGAGGGTATACACAATGACTTTTTGAAGTAACAAACGTGCCATTTTGTCACTTTCTGAGGTGAGAAGGGAGTCCCAGTGCATACTTGTGAGCTTCTGTGTTCACACTTGGTGTTTGTCTCGCTGGTCTCACTCACGTCAGTGCCAGTGCCAGTGCGTTAGTTTCTATGTGATGTATTGCAAGTGTCTGTTGTGACTCAACCAGGGACATGTTCTGCTCAGGCTTGCACGGTATGTCGCCGGCCATACAATTTATAATAAATGCAGTGTAATGGATTGCAGTCGTGGTGAATTATTGACAAAGCTCTTTGTCTGTGTGCCTCCATCCTTCGATTTGTCATGGGGGGGAAACTAAACAGAGACGACACGGAACGGAAGAGTCTATTTTTATGGCTGGATCTGTTGTGCTGCTTGTTCCCATTTCACAATAATCTTTCTCCTGTCGACGGCCCCAAGGAATGAATTTGTCAGTTCAAATGTTGGTTGCAATATCTCTTGTGCTTTTTTATCTTGTGTAGTGGACCCCCCAACCCAGTGCAGAGGATTTTATGACTGTACACTCAAGTGTAATTATGGGTGGGTGCTGTATGTGTGTAAATGTGTAGGTCAGTTGCTTTGCTCTCAGTACCCATTATTTCTTTAAGCTAAAGGAGAAACAATTGATACATGTGGGTCTATGGCTTTATAATGCTTTTGTGAATCTCTCAGTGCTAGTTCTATGATTTGCTGCAAGGGTTCAAAAATGACAAACCAGAAAGCTGTATTTGATTCTAGAGTAACTATATGGATGTTTCTGAGCTCTTTAAGTAACATTTGTTGTCAGTATTTCATTTTATTGTAGTGATTTTAATTGTATTGTAATTTCAATGTCATATGTGTGGCTTTAAATCTCCAATTTCACTGTAAAGATTTTGGAATATTACAGCACATTACAGTCAGCCACCACTCTCCTTTCACAAGACACAATCACAATGTGCTATAAAAATGTAGTAAAGTAGGTAGTAGTGATTGAATCAATTCATAACCACCAAGCACTCACTACAAATGCCAAGTTGTAGGAGACAGGTTTTGTATGTATGTTTCAGCTTCATTCAAATGTCATCCCTCTTTTGCTCTACATTGTAGTGACTTACTAGCTGACAACATTGTTCTCTACCATTAATTTTACACAAATGATTCACTGACGTTGGATCAGAAAGTATGATTTAAAATAACATGCATATATCCAGCACTTGGCATCCCTTTTTTTCTGCCAACTGAGTGTAAGACAGTCTTCTGATGGTGTTATCCCGACTGTCATTTATCAACGTTATATAACAGTGATAGCCATCTCTCATTGTATAAGAGCAACTGCCACGGCAACTGTCTTGTAACAGAAAAGATAGAGAGGTGTTTTCTCCTGTGTCAGTTTCTGTTACATTTCTATAGCTGGTATGATGTTGGTTTTTAGACAATTTCTTTATTTAGAATAATACCAAAAGGAAAGAAAAGTATTATTATACTTCACAAAAAGATGTCAACATTTGAAAAAAGTATTAATTTTCCAAGTGGACTGTGAAAACTGCATACAAGGGTTGTCATAGTAATTGTAGGTGTACATTATGCCCGCCTCTCAGCTCCAGGGTCGTGGATGGACGGGTAATGAGCTGACGTGTCAGTCTTAGATGTGAATAAGTTTACTGATATGACACTAAGTGTACAGGACAGAGTGTCCCGGAACAGTAATTAGATGTAGTGCAAAGTGATGTCTTTGTCTTGTTTGGATTAGCCTGGCGCCAATAGGAGATACAGCTAAAGGCATTAAGTCATTCTTTATGTGGATAAGCATATGAACTGGAGCAGAAGTGAGAGCATATAATATATAATATACAATTACTATGACAAGGGTCATCATTATTTGTCCATTGATGATGACAGAAGCTGGAGAGGTGGTGGAGAAGTCATGTAGTAGTGGACTTAAATAAACAACAAGCAGAAACAATAGACTTTGTCACAATAGGAAACACCACTTCCTCCACTGTCCCATCACCAAGGCATCCCTCAAGGCGTCATCTTCGGGCCTCTTTTATTCTCTCTCTTACTCATCTCTGTCTTTGAAAAATATATTTCTTTTCACTGCACATGTATAATGATGACACTCACAGCTTCTCTTAGCAGTGTCAAAGGGCAAAAAGGGCTGGACTTTTTTGATTAAAACACAAGGTCCCATGATGCATTGCACTTATTTTAGGTTTGTAGCTTCCCTTTTAGACTAAAATCTCGGACACAAGATTTTCATCTCGATGTCTACAGGCTGTTTTTCTATTGTCATTTTTTTGGCTCATTTTTTTTAATTCACTTGAAAAGTCAAATTTTATTGCTGCCTATACATCCCAGTGAAGTCCAGTTTAATTTGAGTCAGCTTTTTCTGCCCAGTTACAGAAAATCTCTGGACGAAGGTAGGATGTGTACCAAAGACAGTTATGTAAAGAGGTTATGTAAATACAAACAGAAAGCCTTAATAGTGATTAATATGGGTGATTTGAGTTAAGTAGATGTATGCTTTTAATGTTTTTGTGCTTTTAAAATGTAAGTAAACATGGCATTTATCCGTACGTGTGTGTTTTCTCTCGGCTGGTTCCTGTGAGATGCGCTGCGTAAGAGATAAAAAGCTTCAAAGGCTGAGCTCTATACTAATGAGCGTAAACTGCTGCGAAGGGTTACCCCCCTCTGTTTCTCCTCTCAATCACACAAACACTTCCTTTTTCATAGTTCTTTCTGTCCTCTGTATCATTGGCAATCAAACCTTTTTCATCTTTGCAGAGTCTCTTGTAAGTCCACTTTGCCCTGAGTCCTAACTCCCTTCCATCTTTCCAGTTCCAGCCAATTTACTCGTGTGAGGATGGCACAAAGACAAGCCAGAATGATCACTCCATCTGTCTGTACAACATTCTCTACTTTGGCCAGCTTTTGAAAAGACTGTGTTTTGATCTATATTCATACCGCTTAAAGGCTACATCTAAATGAATGCAGTTTCATTTTAAAGGAAGGCATTGTCTACACTAGTGTTTGAGATGTATGTTTATTGTTTATTGTCATTTCTTATTTGTCATCATTTGCCTATTACGGGGCTTGTGCTTTAATCTAATTAGATTAAATGTCATCACCTCCTAATCTAAAGTTGTGCTGCCGCTGGATTCTCATGAGATTTGTGAGTTTACAAACAAGCTAAAATCCATCTTAAACTGCTCCAAACTGTGGCTTAACTAGCCGGTGTGACCAAAGGTGTGGCAGCACTGACAGGTCTGGGCGTGTTTTAGGTTTTGTGGTGTAATATTTTATATGTTATGTGTCTTAACTGTGTTAAACCAGTTAGCTATTCATTTAAACATATTAATATAAAAGAGAAAAACTTAATGTCAGACACACACACAGAAAGGACTAGATAAAGACGCAGGTGTCTGTTATCGGAGAATACAGAGCCTGAGGGAGAGCCCTCAAGGCCTCACAGAATGACATCAGGGAGTTAATGAGGAGATCTACCAGGCCTTACAGGATGATATCAGAAAGTTAATAATGAACTTCAAGGCTTTACAGAAAGAGTTATTACTATACTGTCATATCAAAACTGTATAAAAGCTTATGTCTACTGTTTAAACATCAGTAGTGCTGGGGAAGGCTACTCGGGTCGTTTATTGTGTTGGTTGTGAACAATAAAGACTCTAATCTTTATTGATCTCTGTTGCGTTCATAACTTATTCCATACAATAGTGACAAAGACTGAGGGATCAGTTTTGACACTACAGTTTGAAGAACGTTTTACCGTAAAGAACATTAACAACATGGCACTGCTCTGATTAAACTGTGGTGGAAGCCCTCCCAAATTATTCTGTGGAACAGGCTATTTTCTGTGGAGCAGTTCTATCTGGCAGAGTCAGGTTCCTCCTGATTTGCTGTATTGGCTAATTGTGCTACAGCACTGATAAAGCTGATACTGATAGACATTTATTTATTTATTTTTATTATGACAAATGAGCAATGCACTTAGAGACAGCACTCATGTAAACGAGGCTGTTCAATAGTGAAACAGGCAGATTGCAGTTGGTTTAGAGATGCATTCACATTGTTATAGATGTTAAGAGTAAGGATGTTAAAGTGTGGAATAAGAAGGATATCATTGTACATCCATTAAAATGTTGATCTAATTAATATATTTGCCTTTGTAGAAATATGAAAAGCATGTTGTTGAAAGGTAAAAGCTGCACTGATAAAACATCTAGAGCTTGTAAACATTTGTAGTAACGGATGCTTTTGTATGAAGAGACTGTAGTGTTTCAGAAAGTATAATACAACCGAGGGAGTTGACAAGTAGAGGAGACAGAGAACAGTCTGGCTCCACTCTGCCACTGTCTCCCCTCTCTCTCAATCTCCGTTTTGTGTTTTGTTCAGCCAGAGGCTCTTTGAGTCTCATCGTGGGATTTTGAAGCGTCGAAGCTGAAGTTTTTCAAGGCTTAGTGCAATGGTGTGCATGGAGTGCTTGGCAATGCATGCATGTGTGTTTAAGGTCCCTTTAGCCTTTTCATCATCAAAGAGACCATTAGCGTTGTATATTCAAAGCTGCCTTAAAAAAAAAGTTCAAACAAGGCCAAGTAAGACCTCAGCTGTGAACATTGAAGCATATTTTCTGATATCTAATCTATTTTCTCTTTTTGTGGTATGAATAGTAAATGGAAGTATTCAACCATTGAGGCGAATAACTACAAATTACCTTAAGGATAGTTATTATCTTAACCGACATGGAAAACAAAGTGCTGTTGACTTTGTGTGGGATGTGTTTACAGTTGCATAATCCATTCTATTGGTCTGCTTCTAACGATAAAAACAAACACTATTGATGATGTAATGGGGTCACTCGGCCGCATTGGAGAATTTAAAACATGTCTTGCTTCTAAAGCCTACGCTGTGAAGTGGAGGAGGACAGCTATATTTTGACTGAACAATTGATTTTCTTCCTAAACGTTCTGTTCAGTTGTTCATTTACATTGATTTTTGCGTCTGAAGTAACAACATAATGATTGATAAGTACTGTATATCCTGATGGTCTTGGTAGCTTTAATCTGAGAAAGAGAATTTGCTTAGTCTCCAAACGTCCTTATACTGTGTTCTGTCTTTCATCAAAATCCTGCCATACAAATCATACGTCTTCACACATTTTTCCATTGCTGCAATGAACAACACGCTAACCAGGCTTTGCACACTTTCTATTGAGTCACTATTACACTATTGGCTACACAGATACAGATGAACACTCATTAATATTTAACAAATGCTCTTCTCTGAAGCCTGACTCTGTAAAAGAATCAATATCTAATACAACATTTCATTTATCTTAAGAGCAAGAAAAATCACTTTACTGTTGAACATAATTGATCTAAAGTTATCTCAATGTATAGGCTTACTAATTATTTGTAAAGTAAATATTCTGAGAGTATCTTTACACTGAATATATATACAGTCATTTTACTTTACGCTTGATGACAGCACATAGTTTTACTTTGGTAATCGGTAACTATTTCCATGATTGAAAAGAAATAAAGGGAAAGAATCGTTTTTTGTAGGTATGGTGCAATGTTTTTAGTTCCCATTGTTCTCTTTTAATCTTTTTGATGCCGGGGTACATGTTTGTTTTCGACGGAGTAAACAGAATTGCGTCTTGTTGGAAGTAGAGGACAAGACAGGGATGAGAATTGACAGCAAAGTGGGACGGTCGTCTGGAAGGCTTCATCTTGCGCAGAGAAACACCATTCACTCTGTAATCTGCTGCTCGCAGCTCAGTGCTTGCCAGTGCACAATGTAAGAGCCTTTCAAGTCTTGCAGCAGCAGTTGGGTTTTAATTGAGTGAGGCCTCCCAACTGAGGACCACCCACCCAGATGCCTCTGCTCCAAAACTTCATCTCAAAAGTCTTTCAGCGTCAAACGAGACTTGGTTTGGCGCAATATTGATTATTATGTCACTTCCAGGAAAGCACAGATTGGAAAAGGTTTTCTTAAATTGGCTGCCATTTTTATTGTGGTAAATAAACTGGATTTGTCTTGCTCTGACTTACAATTGTGGCATTCCATATACGTCACCAAGTAGTTGCTCTGCACAAAAGCAGGCCGGCACAATATATTGCAAATTTATTGTTATCGCAATATTATCAATCACAATATTATTGATTGCAATATTTGTATCACAAACAATAACTTGTATTGCTATAATGCTATACTCCACTTTATAGACCTTTGTTATTTTTCTGTCAAAATCATCCAAAATTGTCCAGACAAAGCTTTAAATCAAACGGTGGTATGTCCAAATGAAAAAGTCATGGTTTAGACCGGCTTCATTTTTACATTTAAGGCAAGGCAAGGCAATTTTATTTATATAGCACAATTCATACACTGGGTAACTCAAAGTGCTTTACAGGAATAAAAGACAATTTACAAGATTTAGATTAAGAAACATTAGAAAAATTAAAAACATTTTAAAAGAAGAGTGCAGATAAAAACACTTTAAGTTGTAGTGTAGGCGGAACTAAGGAGGAAGGTTTTTAACCTCCTTGAACATTGTTAAAGTTGAGGCTTGTTTTACTTCATCTGGGAGGCTGTTCCAGGTTTTTGCTGCATGAAACTTAAACACTGCTTCACCATGTTTAGTTCTAACTCTGGGCACGAGCAGAAGGCCTGTCCCAGATGTTCTCAGAGTCCAAAAAGGTTCATAAGCAACTAGCATGTCAGAAATATATTCTGGTGCTAAACAATTAAGAGTTGTGCTGTTTTAAAGTCTATTCTCTGAGCAACAGGAAGCCAATGTAGAGATTTTAAAACTGGCGTGATGTGGTTGTACTTCCTGGTTTTGGTGAGAAGCCGAGCAGCCGCGTTCTGAATAAGCTGCAGCTGTCTTAACCCTCGTTTTGAGAGACCAGTGAGCAGGTCGTTACAGTAATCTAACCTGCTGGAGATAAAAGCATGGATAGGTTTCTCTAAGTCTGGTTGAGACATCATCCCTTTGACTCTGGAAATGTTTTTAAGGTGATAAAATGCAGATGATGTAATTGACTTAATGTGACTGTGGAAATTCAAGTCTGAGTCCATGATGACCCCTAGATTTCTAACCTGATTTTTACATTTTAGAGAAAGAGACTCGAGGTGACTGCTGACACTTTCTCTTTGTTTCTGTGGCCCAAAGATGAATAGTTCAGTCTTGTCTCTGTTCAGTTGGAGAAAATTATTTTGCATCCACACATTAATCTGTTCGATGCAGTGACACAGTGAATGGATTGGTCCATTTTCACCTGCCGTGAGTGAAATGTAAATCTGAGTGTCATCTGCATAATTATGGTAGGATACGCCACAGCTGCTTATTAACTGGCCTAAAGAAAGCATGTAGAGATTGAATAATAGAGGTCCCAAGATAGACCCCTGTAGAACCCCACATATCAGGGCCATATGGTCTGATACACAGTTACCAACCGAAACAAAGTACTTCCTGTCTTCAAGATAGGACTGAAACCATTTAAGGGCAGTTCCACTGTATCAAACGCAGCACTCAAGTCCAACAGAACTAAGACAGAGACTTTGCCTGCGTCAGTGTTCATACGGATGTCATTTGTGACTTTGATAAGTGCAGTCTCAGTGCTGTGATGGGCCTGAATCCTGACTGAAAAGGATCAAAGCAGTTGTTAAGTAATAGAAAGTCATTAAGTTGTTGATATACAACTCTTTCGATGACTTTCCCTAAAAATGGCAGGTTTGATATGGGCCGATAGTTGTTGAGCACTGTAGCATCAAGACTGCTCTTCTTTAGGAGAGGCTTAATGACAGCAGTTTTTAAGGCCCTTGGAAATGTTCCAGACTGTAAGGAATTATTGACTATATCAGTGAGTTGTGGTAACAAACTGCTTAGTACTGATTTTAGAAATCTAGTGGGTAAAACATCGAGGCAGCACGTGGATGAACTCAGGCTGGAGACAGTTTTTTCAATTGTTCTGTCATTGATGGGTGTAAAATGTGTTAACCCAACCCAGAGTCTCCTAGGTGGCTGCAGTGTTGTTGTATGCCCTTTGGATTGTATCGCATGTTTAATGCCTTGAACCTTGTCGTTGAAAAACAATGCAAACTCATTGCATTTAGTGGTGGAAACTAATTCTGGAGGAAATGGAGCTGGAGGGTTTGTTAATCTGTTCACTGTAGCAAACAGGACACGTGAGTTGTTACTATTGTTGTTAATGATCTCTGAGAAGAATATTTCTCTTGCTTTTTGCAAAGTTTGATATTTGAAAACATTCAAATTTTCTTTGTATACCTCATAATGAATTAAGAGTTTCAATTTTCTTTTTTTTTCGGCATTCCCTTTTCTGTGCCCTGACAGAGTGAGCATTGCTCCACGAAGCCTTCTGCCTCGTCCTAATCACTTTAACCTTAACAGGAGCAATGGTGTCCATAACACCTAAAGTATAACAATTCAACAAATCATCAACTTGACCTGATGAGGCATTTTCAAACCTGATTGCCTTCATAAACTTTGTCCTGGTGTTATTATCAATGTGTCTCTTCTGTACAACAGTAGGTCCAACAGCAACTTTTGGAATTATGGACAGATGAAAAAGACACAAGAATGATCAGATAGAGCAACATCAATCACAGTGACATCTGAAATATGAACACCTTTAGTAATGACCAGGTCCAGAGAGTGACCTATGTTATGGGTCGGCTCATTAACATGCTGACAGAGACCAAAAGTATCAAGAATAGTAGAAAGTTCTTTGGCATTTCTGTCACAAACATTATCCACATGCACATTAAAATCACCTGATATGACTATTTGTTTAAATTCTGTGCAGATAACCGAAAGCATTTCAGTAAACTCATTAATAAAATCATGAGATTGTTGGGGTGGTTTGTAAAGAACTACATATAAAATGGATGGAGAAAACCTCAACTCCATTTTGAATGACACATACTCAAATGATTAAAACTCTCCAAGTGATAGCTTCTGGATAAGAATATTATCTCTAAAAAACATACACCACCACCCTTTTTGTTTTTCCACATTTTGGATAAAAATGTGAAATTCGATGGGGTGGATTCGATAAGGACCGCATTTCCAGTCCTGCTGTCTAACCATGTTTCTGTTAAAAACATAAAATCAAGCTTATATGAAGTTATAAAATCATTAATTAAAAAAATATTTATTTCCCAAAGACCTGACATTGAACACTGCAAGTTTCAAATCCGTTTGAGCAGGACCTGACTTTATCTGTTTGCAGGGGATTTGAATCAGATTTGTCTGATTAGACAATCTAACTGTTATTCTCTTCTTCAATCTGCGACTTCTGACTGTAGCTATGGAGCTAGGAGGGAGTGTTCTCTCCCAGGACCTCAGGTTGATAAGTGGTTTATTATGACAAAATGTCCTGGAACAGCAGAGGCCCTCAGTGTCCTAATCACTGATAGTAGCCTGGATATCCCATTGATGAATCCGGGGATGGGACAGAGAGGGTGAGGTCCGCAGAAGGTGTTGATGTTACTGGGGGGGTCCAGGGTCCTATTGGGGGGGTCCATTTCAGTGGTGGAGGTGTTGATGGTGTTATGGTCAGAGGAGGATCCTTGGCTGGTGAGACAGGAGTGCTTTTTTCATTCAGTGGCTGAGGACCCTTTCTCTGTTCAAGAGGGCGCCCAGAACAATTTAGGTGTCTCAGGGAGTGCAGGAGATTATCCGTTAGCCTCCTGACCCCTCCCCTGTTTAGATGTGGGCCCTTTCCTTTGAACAGGTCGTCACGTTGCCAAAACAAGTTAAAGTTATCAATGAAGTGTACTCCTCTTGTCTCACAGGCCTTGGACAGCCATGTATTTAGTGCAAGTAGCCGACTGAATTTATTGATCCGTCTGTTGATGTTTGGGAGTGGTCCACTGATAAATGATTGCACTTCCAGGTTTTCAAGTTTTTTTTAAAAGCCTGGAGAAATACTTTTTTAAAACTTCTGATTCCCCCTTCTTCGTGTCAACTGCACCCACGTGAAACATCAGCTGTTTAATCCCGGTGTGTTTGGACATGACTTGGGGGAGGAGTGCTGTTATATCAGTGACTGTAGCACTTGGAAAACTGCATGTAGAAAATCTACTGTTGTTTATGTCTCTGATAGCACCGTCTCCAAGCAGCAGGATATCTCTGACCTTGACTTTTGGCATAGATTCTCTGTCACTGTTTGCCTGGTGCTTTTCCACAGATTCATGTCTCCTGTTTTTCACAGAATAGGTATTATTTACTCCATGTTTTTCATTTACAGCAGAGTTTTCTGGTTCATTAATCTTTAGCTCAGTCAGTGGTTGGAATCTGTTTTTTTAGCTGTCTGGTGATGCTACATATGCTCCTGCGATGCCAGCATTCTTTTTTCTGATCCAGTGCTGCTTTGGCTGGGCACCAAGTTTATGCCAGGTGGCATCATTTTGTTTAAATCCCATTGCTTTGCTCAGTTTTAGGAATGACACTGTATCATCCAAGTTTAAAATTACAGTCTTACCACATTGTGTGATTGGGATTGTCCTCTTTCAGATTCCAAAGCAAAAATCTTTGTTTGCAGCACACTGATTTGATGTTGATATTTCCAACAATTTTTGCCGAAAGAGTTTGTAGTAGTTGTTTTTACCGCAGACATGTTGAAAAAAAAGAGGCACCAAGGCTCCAGTCGCTGTTTAGACCTGTTTATACCTGGGGTAGTCCTGGTAGAATGTTTTATACTGATTTAGCTCCTGCTTTGAAATTTGAAGTTAGCTCAGAGCGTTATGTTTCTTTTTCCTTCGTAAAAGAGCATTCAGCTATCGCAGGTATTTTTCTGATAGCATAGCCCTAGCAGACAGCCCTATACTGTATATTTGTTAATCTGGAAAATATAAAGTATACGTATAATCTGGCCTACCCATTATAAAATCTCTCACTAAAATGGGTCTGAAATCCTATCCCTTCAGAACCATAACCATAAAACGTCTTGCTTTGCATCATAATATAATATTTTAATACATCACACAACCTAATTTTACCCCTGTAAAATGAAAAGCACAATTCAGAGTGAATAACATTTGTTCAACCCTCCTTATTAACTTTCATTCATATCTTTTTTACCATTTGGTGTCTCCCCTGAATTGACGTGACTTTCAAAGGGACACACCCCGACCAGACTGTCTCTAGCCACACTAGTGTAACTGCAACAATCAATAAACAGCTATAAATCTGGCTTTGAGCCTCTTAAAGCTACGGAGAAATTCCAGACTGGCTTGAGCCCAAGGTCTGCTCTCCTCAGACATCCTCGATCTCAGTGAAATGGCAGCGGCACATTCTGAGCCCAGGGGACGCACCGATTGTAATGCTTTTAGGGTTTAATGCTTCCAGTGTATTTATAGATCTCTGAGGGACGCAGAGTGCTCTCTTTCTCCCTTCCTTTTTTTTTCTCTCTTTCCTGCCAGCTCCCATCTTGGTGTTGTGTTCACTGCATTTTATCAAATTGCACAGTGAGAAATAGGTACTGCAGGCTGGAGTCCAAACACACAGAGCCAGAATGTCAATGTCACACATCGTTGGGTTTTAGGCTTCATTAATTTGGAGGAAGAATTTTTTGTGAAAGCACTCATTTTTCATGTTCTTCTTCCATATTCTTTTCACGCTTAGTCAGTTTATCACAATTTCCTTCACACATGCCTTCTGTTATGCATCTATAATATGAATGCTTGTCCCTTAGGACAATGCCCTTATGACAATCTGATCGTCACACCCAGCAACTTTAAAAGCACATGTTCTGACCCTAAAGGCCTATTTCAGAGGAACGTCTAAAAAACAAAGCTGCAAAATTTTGCAGAGGTTGTAACGTAATAGGGTTTCTCACAAAACCCTAAATACTGACAGTAATTTTGTAATTTTGCACTTTTTTCTCAGTTGCTGTGCTTTATTCAGAAGTGACAATAAAAAAGTTTCTTCAGCCAGTGTTTTTTTTTCCTTCTCTTTTGCAATCAATTTAAAACAAATTGTGTGCGTCTGATAAGAATGAAAACTGTGTGATACCATTGTGCATGTTTACTTTTACACATTTGTAAAAGGGGTGTCAAGATCCCAGTTAATGGGGACATAGTAACAGAAAAGATTGACAAATCAGTCTTACAAGATTTACCAATGTGCCAGAACCAAAGAAATAATGTGTCTGAAACACCTGTGTAAACCTATGTCTGAATAAAAGATAAAGGCGCCATTGCAAACTCTATAGTAACAACATTGATCTGCTCTTTGAAGATACTGTGTCCACACACAAGGCAAAAAGAAAAGTCGCTTACACTTTCTGTGATTGACAGCACAACCTCGAACCCTGTCAGCGCAGTCTTTCAAAAGTGGAATTAAAAGCATCTAAAGTGTGCTTCAATTATAAAACTCTTCCTCACTTTCAGCCTGCGGTCTGATGAAGGTGATCCATCAAACACAAGATGTGATAAAATAGTTTAATATCCCTTTCCCTGGTGCTTAGGGCAAAACGAGGCTACGGTGAATCATATATAACGATTGAACTGGTAGAAAAGAACCCAGGAAGAACATTTTTTAGCTTCTGTTTCTATGTGAACCGATTGATGAAAGTGTTTTTGCTCTCCTAATGCAAGGTTAAACACAAACATGTGGATGTGTACTTTTTCATTTTACACTGATTTAAAATGCATTAAGACAAAAACAAATGGTTTGTTTTGTGTTACCACCAGCTGTTTTATTACAAATACAATTGTGAAACCTCTGAGCTGTGGGAGCTTCATAAAGGTTTAAAATAGGACTCATATTTCATGCCCACCTGAGTGTCCCCAGGTATGAGTAAGCTTAATGAGCGTTTGCTGCCACTGGAGTTACCGTGATACCAGTGTGTGTTTGTGCCTGCACTGTGCCTTTATGATTCTCATTTGCAAAGTTTGGGATTTGGGTTGTAACTGGTCTCAAGAGCCTTCGGGAGAACCAACGCTGAGTGACTTTTTCTAAAAAGGCCTGCGTTTCCAATGAGCTCTGTGCCGGTGACGTCATACAGTTATCTCTACATGACATATAGGTTGTCAACTTTCAAAACGTAGTGTTGCCATTAATTTGAAATATTTTAGGGACTCACTAAGCTCCACGTTTAAGGCAATGTGGCAGTGACAGAAAATGCACGTTGCATGCAGGTTTTTAATTCACAAAGAGCTGTAGGAAACCGTGTCTATTTAAAACTATAATGAGGTGTTGCAGTAAAACATTTATCTCTCTTTCTTCTTAGAATGTCACAATTTATCACAAGAACAAGACAAGCTTTGTTTTGTTTTTTTGTGAACTTTATGTTGACAACTTGTGACGACACATTTTAAATGCACAGGGCAGAGCTAATTTAATTGGCATTTATCATTTGCAGCAATCACACGAGGCATCCTGTAATCGGTCTAGACTTTGGGCAGTATGATAACAGACACCATTAGGCCGGGCAGAGAGATAAAGCACCACATTTTAGAGTGTCCTCTCCTGGACAGTGCCATTGTTTTATCTCATTCTGTTATTTATGGCTTTGTGTGCAGTGAGATGTAAAACAGAAATGGTGTCCTTTGCCTGTGCAAGGTTAAAACGTTGAACTATAAACCTCCAACAGCCGCTGGAAAGAAGAAGCATTTTTATAAAGCTATAGTTTTATTTCAGTATAGTATGTCACTCATGTTGTGATGAATGAGTTTACAGTTTTTGGATAAGCTGAAACAAAATGTGATTAAATTTTTAATGATTTGCGCAAACATTGACTCAAAGCTGAATGCATTTGCCATTAGGCACACAGCTCTTTTTCTTTTTTTTTTTTTTTTTTTGTGGTCAGAATGCATTTTTTTCTTAGAATTTGGGCTGCAGTAGCTCTTATGAAAAACTGGTGAGGTCTCTGCACAGCTACAAACACCCATCATAACCCACTTGACTGTCTTAACCAAATACAGTACAATAGCTGTTTATTCTGTCGACTATCGAGATGTGATTCACTGATGAGTCAGTGACAACCATCTGTCCTCAAAGTGATGCCAGTTTAACAATGTTTGTTTGTCAGACTTACCGAATAGACCTGGGCTAAAATATAGCAGCAGTTATTATTATTTTTTTATTCTCATTTTCTACAGTATGCTTCATCCACACAAGACTGTCTTGGTCAGGATTGTCAGGATTGTCAGGATTGAAAATGTGTTTTCAGTTTTTTTCTAACCTAACTGCCTCCAAAAACACTGTTGAGAAAGTAGTACATACTCAGCTACATTTTCCTTTCTGATTACTATTTAATATATATTTAAAAATGCTAAACAAAATGTACATTTTCAGCAAAGGTCCTCAACCTTTAGTTGTGCACTTTTCTCCACAGCAGCAGCCCCAGTGGAGAGAGCATTTGCCCTGTAAGCATGCGATGTATTTCACTATTTATGAGCGTTCATGTCAAATTCATTGCAGCTTTATTTCTGTAGCTGTATTTTAGAGCATGTTTCTGCTCCAGATGGTGTGTGAGGCTGAGCGGCTCACTATGATCAACGCGAGCTGAAAACATGCAGGGATGCACAAATACTCCAAACAAGACTTAATTCCTAATTTAGATATTAATTAGTTGGCATGTTAGTCGGCAAAGCCCTGTGATTTCCCCGATGCCCTACGCAGTTACAAAGTGGGCCGGTTGGTGCAGGAAAGTTCATCAGTCGGCTGATTGAGATGCTACTTAAATATTTGGTTTACAGTGCAATATACTAGGTGCTACTTGGATATTTATTTTCTATTGCAATGATGTATATATTTGTTTACTAAAATATCTCATGTCTATGTTTTATAATGGTATTAACATGATACTGAACATTATACTGACGTATGTAAAGGCTATAACTGTTTACTTATTTACCACTTTATCAGTGGTAGAGCAGTCGGCTTTCAACCGGAAGGTAGTGGGTTCGATTCCCGCTCTCCCCACAATTCATACTGTCATTGTGTCCTTGGGCAAGACACTCAACCCACCTTGCCTCGTATGAATGTGTAAGAATGTTGAGTGAATGTATGTGGTGATTGTCGGAGAGGCCGTAGGCGCAAAATGGCTGCCACGTCTCTGTTAGTCTGCCCCAGGGCATCTGTGGCTACAGTTGTAGCTTACCATCACCAGTGTGACTGTGTATGAATGAATAATGGACAGACTGTAAGCGCTTTGAGTCCCTCGGGAGAAAAGCGCAATATAAATCCAATCCATCATCATCATCATCATCACTTTGATTGCTGAGTCTTAAACAAAAGCGCATATTGTGTTGAGAAAAAGATAACAATTATTGACAGATTTTTCTGAACCATTGCATTCAAAAGCCAAAATACCATCCTGAACATGTCCTCCCTTCAACACCTTCAGCTGTGTCGGCTGAATCATCCTCCATCTCCTGTCAGTGGCATCTCTCCTGATCACATCTTTTTGCTTTTACACATAAAACCCTGAATAAACTCTTTCCTCTTTTACGTCCCTCTGTGTGTCCCCTCCTCTTCTCTTCCCCCAGTGCACCCCGATCGTTGGCCAAGGCTTTGTGTTGGACAAGTACAAGTGCCAGTGCCGCAGAGGATTCTACCATCCCAGCCGCGTGGCTCTCAGAGGCTTTAAAAGTAGGTTACAAATACACACTACACTTTGTTGTCAGATAACAAGTTTGAATCTTTTAAAAGCAAGCTTTGAGGAATTTTTCTAATGACAGCCGTACGTTTTTTTTTGTTTCAATGTCTGTTACTACTTTGAATAGGTGTCTTTGAATAGGTTATGGAGTTGAAAGATCTTCTGTTTGTGGAAGTATCTTGCTTTGAGCTTTAAAGCCACAAGTGTTTTTTTCACAAACTGTTGGTTTAAAACAAAAGCTTTATAACCAGATATGTCCAACTCATAGCCCTAGGGTCAAATCTAGTCCAGTGCATTATCCAACTGGCTTTGTGGTAACACTTTATAATAACTACACACTATTAAGCATCTGTATTCCTTATACATAAAAAAAATTAAATAAGTAAATTCCTTACTTTCTCTTTTTGCCTGTGCTCTGAATTAAAATGAGTGCTTTCTGACACCTTGAGTGAAACCCCTTCAGTGTCCTCAGGCGAAAAGCTCTACCCTCATGAAGAGGATAATCAGACAACAGCGCTGTTCGATCGCTGACTCGTACGATATGGAAGGCCTGAGGGGGACGAGATGCTAAGCCACAGCTTTATTGTAACGCAGTGTGATGAGGCCAGAAATGAAGCATGAAGCAAGAATGTAATTCTGTGGTTGGCATCATTGAAAACTATCCCGAGTGGAAAACAATCTGGTATTGTTTCCTAGCAACATTCCAAAAGAACAGATATCAAAGAGGAAAAAAGGACAGAGAGCGGAAAGCTGGAACAACAACAAATGAACTCGTGGAATCTGCTGTTAAAGCTCATAAAATGTGTCGCTGACTTTTCTATCACATTAATCTGCTGATGTGATTGTATGCATCCTGACCAGGAACATGTGAGCTGCAGTAATCGTACAAAAGAGAACATATTCACTTTTCTCTGACTGCTGTTCCTTCTTTATCCCAGGTGTGTGCTAAGACTTGGAGTTGGCCTTCAGTAGATGTGTTTTTATTGCAATTCAAATGCATACTGCAAATAAATAAGAACAATCCATCCACCACTGGTGAAAGAAAAGAATATAGTCCATGAAGTTTCATCCAAATGTCCAAACTTCAGTCCATCTATAGAAAATTCCTGTCTTTGTATTTTTAAAGTAACACTGATTAACATCACAACAGCTAAATACAAACCAACCTTTTACATTGAGTCGTATCATGGTCAAAGTGATGATATTACTGTCTGTAGATATGTGCAGAAAGAACTGACAGACAAATTTATACAAAAGACAAGCATAAATCTAATTGAAAATGAGTCTTTTGATACTGTTCAAGCCCCAAAGGCAGGTTTATTTTTTTGATCCCATTAGCTTTTGCTCTGGCCATGGGTCTATGTCCAAAATTCAATGAATAAATTATAAATGAATAAAAGATAAAATAAATAAGATAAAATAACATACAACAAAAAGTATCTGGTTGAAATATTAAAATGTTGCAGGTGATCACAGAAAGTGAGTTATAGTACAGTTTGTTGTTATTGTTTTCATTTTGGGCAAATCTGGTGTGATATTTTTTTTACAAACACAGATATCTTGAAGCCACTTTTGGGGCTTTTTGAGGCATCACAAGCTGATTTCATGTGTTTCAATCTATGTCTCTTCTATATTATTATTAATGTCATGCCATGTTGGTTGTTGTGTTGTGACTGATGCAGCTCCATGCGCCCAAGACAAACTCAGTAAGACAAAATAAAAGTATTCCTTACCTTACCTTACTGACTAATAAAGATACACAAACTCTTTAAAGATCTGTGTGATTTCATGATCATCATTAAAATGTAACACAACACATTTAAAATGAATATACCCCCTAAAGCACAGTTAAAAATGGAAACAATTTTCAAATTATTGTTGTGTTTATACATTAGATAAGTTAAATTAATCAGTAGATTAGAAATTGATTTAACAATTCAAACCAAAGTTGTTCGCTATAATACCATCTTCATTGTTCTTTGTCAAAATGCCCCGCTGACATGTTTAGTTTCTTTTTGTTAATTTACTTTATACAGTTCACATTATGTAACAAACATGAATCAAACTGACAATATGTATTATGTTAGAAAACCTCATCAGATGCATTTGGTTATAACTAACACACTAACAACAGCTGATGTTAGTGCTGTGTTAATCCCTGTTGTTCATCATTGCTTTATAATTACAAGCTGTATTGCTGTAATTATCTCCCAAAGACTGATTGGATTAATAATTCCTACCTTATCTGATTGATTAACTAAGCATTTAATGACAGCATAAGTGCACTGCTACATTTAAATGAATGGCATGGATATTTTAAACAGACAAATGTGTGTCCTAATGCTTTCAGGTAAAGACAGAGACGAATCCTCGGAGGTGTCCAACAAGTGCATGCCGTGTCGTGAGGGCTGTCCCTTCTGTCAGGACGACACCCCGTGTGTGGTGCAGGAGGACGGGGCTCTGCGGCTCGTTGTGGCCACCCTCCAGGGCCTCTGCATGCTGCTGGACCTGGCCTGTATGGTGGTGGTCTACCACTGCAGGAGGAACAAGGTGAGGGTCTCACAGGAGGTGAATGTAAAAACATAAAGATGCATCATTTGTTGTTTAATAATTTATTCTATAGTTACCCCAAGCCTTTTTAGTAGTAGTCTTTTTATACTGGTGTAAAATAAACATGAGATCTTGAGAAGCACAGCATCCGATAATTACAACCAATCCTCAGGCAAATCTGGCTTGATTTTTCCCAGTTTGCTATTTATAGAGATTTGTTTTGCCTGAGTATTTCCCACATTTTTCACTTCACAAGGAAAGTCTCAGGAGCCTTTTGAGTTTGCATAAAAGGCCAAACATCTTCTTAGATGCAACACATAATTAAAGTGAGCTGCAGAAACATTGTGCTGTCGCTCACATTTCTGTCCTGGGCAAAGAAAGAAAATACTAATTTAATATTGCCTTGAATTTGTTTAGTCTGAACTAAGCAGTGGGATACTATTCAGAGTTTTTTCTACAAACATGAATAATATGAGAACACAAAGTGAGATTTACACTGACAGTGAATTATTGTGGCATATATCCCATTGACCGTGGATTGACAGTGTTTTACTCTTGTGTCTCTCACAGAGCATCCGCACATCAGGACTTATCTTGCTGGAGGCCATCTTATTTGGGTCTTTGCTGCTCTACTTTCCAGTAAGTTTTGGTTGTTTGTGGTTGTTGTTTGTACTGGGGTAACTAAAGGCACTTTTAAATTTTTGATTGAAATATAGCTCTCCAACAATTTATCATAAAAATATAAAATGAAAATCAAAATTAGAAGTGTGTTTTTACATTTTCACATATGACAAATTAAAGGATACATTTGATGCAAAAAAATGTATTGCCTGTTGGGGGTTGATGACAGCAAAAGCTTTAGAAAAATGTATTAATTTAGAGACAAGTTGCTTAATTACGTTCACACATTTAGACACAGCAACAAGATAAGTAATTTGTGCCAAGATGTCCACAACTGTTGAACCAGCAGTTACTTTCAATGTGAACATATGCATGGGCTAGTTGTCAAGGAACTACACAAATTCAAGAACTATTTTGTTGTTTTTATAAAAACCTTGGTTTCTTGGTATTGAATCTTTTAAATCAACCAGCCAAGACCAATCAAGACCACAACTGGTATATTTGTCTGTTCTTAGAATTGAATGAAAACCTCAATCATTTTAAATTTGCCTCTGCCTCTTCACCAAACACTGACCTCCATGAGTCTGGACCTGGTCTAAGACTGGACTAACTCTGTCTCCTTCACCAAACACTGACCTCCATGAGTCTGGACCTGGTCTAAGACCGGACTAACTCTGTCTCCTTCACCAAACACTGACCTTCATGAGTCTGGACCTGGTCTAAGACCGGACACTCTATTACAGTGTATTGTAGACTGGCTCTGGGGTTGAGTCGGTCTTGACCTGGTCTCGACCTGACATGGTTTTGTTCTTGACTTTGAACACATGTAACATGACTGCAGCAGAAATATGATCCATGAACATTTATCATCTGTCATCAGCACTAGCTCTTCTTCCCAGATTCATCTCAAAGCATTGGTGAAAAAATATGAGCTCCATTTCTTCTTAACACATTGAAATGTGGTTCTTAGTGACTTCCACTAGAATTAGAGACACTTTTAAACTTTTACCAATGCCTCAAATTAGGGACAGGCCATAATAGTACCACACATTACTTGTGTTATTCCATTGAGTGTTAATGTTTGTCCACATGTAGACTTAAAAAAAGAAGTTATAGTCACGTTGTTCCTCTTTTGGCCACCACCATGACCAGAACTCTAAAGCAATATTTTATTGTGTCAATATTAAACACAAATCCACCATTTACAGACATTAGCCTATTAAATGGATAATCCAAATTTAAAAGATGTAGTCATTTTGGACTTTTACCTTGTTAATCTCACAATACATTAATGAACACAGGACCTTATTGTTTATTGCAACTGTGGGAAGAGCAGGAATTGAACTGCCACCCTTGGGGTTATAGTATTATATAGTATAGTCATATATAGTTATAGTCTACCGCTCTACCACTGAGCATATTCATCTGTAATAGCTAGATTTTCATTTGAGCTAAAACCAGAGATGTTAATTGTAATTCGTCTAGACTGTGACAGAGTGGGACGTCAGTGCTGGCGTGTCTTTGTCAGCCTTCGTGCAGTCTGTAGAGGTGTGGGCTTGTATTGTACACTTGTGTTTTTACACTCAGCACACACACAGCCCACGATGCACCTGGTAGGCTGCATCAGAAGCCCATCTTTAGCCGAAAAACAGATGGATGAAAATTGCGTGCCATGTTACAGGAAGATATGGGATGTAGCTGGGGAATTTCACTCCCCTCAAATACCCGCACAGTCTGCCAAACACAAAGCCTGGATGGATTGTTGCCATTTGTAAGAAAAAATATCATGCGAAGTGAAGGAGCTTCAAAGCACAAGCTCACTGGGGATGAGGTTTTGTTCTTCTCCTGGAGATACTGAATGCTACCATCAAAGAAATATTTGCATTCGAATTGTGCATCTATTATAAGAAATCAAGCATGGCCGCAGTTGATTCTCTATGAAAAGTTTCTCAGATGCTTAAAAGATTTCTCGGTGCAGTAGTGGAGTTGCTGCAGAGCTGAGTGGTGCTACAACAGTCCTCTCTAAGACACAATCAGAATGGGAATATGAATGGCCTTGGTTGTTGCTGGGTTAACCTTATGTAACCACACCTTGCACACATTTCCGCTGTGATACTCCAAATGGATTTCATTTCATTTCAGCCAACCACCCACTGCTTCATCCAGCCCAAGCTACAAAAATATCCTCTCCAAAATATGCTGCCACTCTTTTTGATTTACACACACTTAAACACACTCAGTTTTTTTAACGGTGTCAACGCCATAAATGGATTGGCTTACACGACCAAACTTCACTTCTTCTTGACAATATTTTAGTCTAATATTCAAAGTAATACTTGCTCAGCAGCTAAAAAGATAGTTCCATACAAAAATGAATAACACATTGGCCTCTGTCTATTCAAATCAAAGTAGATTAATAATCCTATTGGCTATTTTTCCTAGACAGTCTTGTTTTGCATTAGACTAAGGATTTTTTCAAAACTTGATTACCTTGGTCAATAAAGTAAAAAAAAAAAAAAAAACACCAAATAGGCATTTTCATTTCAAATAAAAATAACTTTATCAATCTCCAAGGGAAAATTTGGTTGTAGGTTTCTTCAAATAAGTTGAGTCAGACTTCATCTTCCATAGACTGATTGTACAGTCAGTCGGGAAGAAGGGGTTCTTTTGGCGTTCTGTCCTGCAGCTCACTGATCTCAGACGTTCACTGGCTGCTTTCTATTGCTCAAACGCCCAATGCAGGGATGGTCCATGTTGTTCAGTATAGTATCCGTCCTGTTGTGTGTCCATTGCTTACTAGAGTCTTCAAACTAATATGTATAGTTGAACCAGTCCTCTCTGTTAGTTGGCTATGATCTCTGACTGCAAACTGCAAAAACATAACCGTCTGATATTTGTCTTAAATAAATGCAAATAATTTATACTTCATACTCAGACAATGGGCCCCCCAAAGGCTGCTGACTATATCTGAGTACAAAAGTTTATTTGCAAAAAGTGATAACTCTCAGCCAAAGTAGAATTTTTATGTACCTAAACAATCCTAACTTTATATACTGTATACAAAATAATTATATAAGTATGCTCTGGGAAATCTCTGCATACAGTGTCTCCCTTTTTCTGCCTTGCTCCTGAGTGTATTTCTTTAAATTGCCTCCTCCTCATGTTCTCTCAGCGTCTCACCTTTGTGTCTGTCTCCATTCCTGCAGCTTTTTTTTTTTTTCCTTTGCTGCCACCACAAGACTTCTCGGCTAAGCACGCTGCTGCTCCGCTCCGCTGCTCAATGCATTTTTAAACAGTCCATCAAGTTCTAGCACAAGTTGTTTTAAAAATACATCTACTGATTAATTGATGGAGGAGGCAGGGGAGGCAAACCGAGAGGGCCACCTTCTCTTCCTTGGCTTTTATTGTGCTTTCCCCTGTGGCTCTGTAGTCCACACTGCAAAGAGGCTGTTTAGCTCTGTCTGTCTGGAAGGAGGATTACGTGTGTGTGTGTTTAAGTGGCTTTATGTGCATCTGGTTATGTGGGTGTAAGTAACAGCCTGGCCTACTTTTGACTCGTTTTTTTTGCTGTGGTGATTTATTGTATGTTGTGCACGTAGACCAAAATGGTGAAGGGTACGATGTTGTCTCAGGAAAAATTATGAAACGCGGAGGATCTGACAAATCCCATCTTAACAGAACTGCCTTGACAAAGATTTCAGATACAGAATAACAAGGAAAAAACTGCAATAATGACTTTTACAAATGGTATGTTGTGGTTCAGGTATGGCTTCTAAAAAAATAAAATGGAAAGCAATTTTAGGCATCCTGACAAATGGAAGGGTTATTGAAAGGTGCATGGTGCTTGTTTGTTGAATGGGCAACAAATAGTACTCAGGAAAGCACAAAAGCAACACTAACTCAATTTAACAAAGAATGCAAAATGTAACAAAAGTAATTGTCTCATATCAATATCTGTGGTGATCTAAAGTATCTTAAGCATTGCATTTGATGTTCACATTGCTTTAAACACAATAACAACTTGCAACTTAAAACTGTAAAAAATGTCGTAAGCTCATTCACTTGATTTTTCTGCTTTCAGTATTCACTTGTGTTTGGCCAGTCCGTCACTGGTTTGGTCGTTGAAGTGAGCTGTTTTTGCCAGTGATAAAAACGATGCAGGGTGAAGAGTGCTTTTGTTATTCAAGCTTAATTACCCCAGATAGCTGCCATGTCTCTCGAAGGAGCAAGGGAGAAATGACTGACTGTGCTCCTCAGGGATTCTTTTTCACTCAACGTGTAATGAGGCTCGGTGTATAGCCACTGAACTAAAATATCCACATGTTTAATGATACGTAGATATTATGTTGGTCTTTTTCTGTTTGATGTCTTCAGGTGGTCCTCTTCCAGTTTCTTAATTAACCACAAAGACATGGGTTTTTGCAGATTTTTTAAACAGGTGGGTTAAAGGAGATGACATTGGATATGACTGTCACTTTTAACTAACACTAACTGAAAAGTGGATGTGATGCTTTTGACAGCGGAATCACACTCGAAGTGACAAACTGCAGTGATGCTTTTACACTGCTGTCTGTCAGGGGCAATGTATTATTAGAACCAGTGGTGGGCTGTGCATTTTACACCTAAGCCTTCAGGGGTGTCTAAATTAAACCATCTTCTAATACCGTCATTATAATGCCACCGTTATAGAAAACATGATAATAGGAACAGTCACAATGAATACTGAGCCAACAAAATGACAAAACAAAATAGAATTCTAAAATTGTTTAGGCAAGCAGAGAAGGTCTTGCTGGCACTCACGACCCACCACTTATTAGAACTCAAACATATGTCTAAAATAACATACTGTAAGGCTAATTATTTTAAAATGTTAAATTATATACTAAAGTATACAAGGTCCTGTAATGATAATGGATTATATTTATATATTGTGCTTTACTCTCACGAGACCAAGGGACTCAGAGCTCTTACAGGCCATCCATTATTCATTCATTCCACAGTCACACACTGGTGGTTGTAAGTTATGTCTGTACCCAAAGCTGCCCTGGGGACGTGGAGACGTGGCAGCCATTTTGCACCTAAAGCCTCTCCGACCACCACCAAACATTCATACACCAGTGCCACAGACACATTTACATTTACATTTATTCATTTAGCTGACGCTTTTATCCAAAGCGACTTGTTCTAATGTAATTACCAGTGTTACAGTCACTGGGGGCAAGGTGGGTTAAGTGTCTTGCACAAGGACACAACGACAGTATGAACTGTGGGGAGAGCGGGATTTGAACCGCCAAACTTCCGGTAATAGGACGACCATCCTGTCACTGAGCCACTGCGACCCTGTAAAGCCGTGTATGTTCAGTAAGCAGATTTAAACACATGCTTCAAAATTATAGCAGATACACTGACTAACCACATCTTAATTGTTTCAAAACCCTATACACATGCCCTTGTTACTTGTTCATTACATTTATGGACTGTGACTGATCAACGTGGTCATAATGTTCTGGCTGATTGATATATGAGGCCTCGTATATGAGACTGGTTTGTTCTTAACAGAAATTAAATGCACAGCTTTGCTCATGTCATTGAAGTATTGACTTAACACAATGCTTTATACTAATGGGATGAAATAAAATCCATTAGAGACATGTTTCCTCACCGCTATGGCCTTGTCCTTGGCTGTGACTGTCAGAATAAGACACACACAGAGCGACTGAGAATATAGGGTGACTTGATGTGGCACTAATAGCATCTTATAGGAACATTTACATGCTCTCACTCTGGTAAATAGTCAACTTTACATAATTTCATGATGTAGGCTCTCACATAAAAAAAATAAGAATAAACAGCTCAGAGGTACGGGAGCTAACCTTTGAAACATTCATCTTGTGGAGGCTGACCTGACATATGAACAACACACTGTGGAAAGGTGTCAGCGGGAGATGTGGAGGTGCTTACTGTAGCCGGAAGGCCGAGCCAGCCCCCAGCTCTCACATGCTGAGCACTCAGTTTTTTTGCATGGAAAGTGAGAATAACGCTGGCCTACTCTCTGCAGGTGATGATCCTATACTTCAACCCCAGTGTGTTTCGTTGTATTCTCCTGCGCTGGGTTCGCCTGCTAGGATTTGCCATCATGTACGGCACCATTGTCCTCAAACTGTACAGGTACAAAAACATTTTACAACATGCTATTTTTGTTCTGCTCTCTTTTTAAACCAGGGGTGTCACTTGTTCAGGAACCACATTCGCCAACATTTGATCTAAAGTGGGCCCGACCAGGACCAGTTAAAAAAATATGTTAATAACTAAACGACACCTTAAATTTTTTGTCCAAAGAAGTACTTTTACATTATAATGTCAGTGCTCTTATCAATCATAATGTTTGCAAAAAACTCACCCTCACAATATGGCTTTGATGCTAATGCTATTTTGCTAGCAATAATGTAGCTAACTTTTACTGCTGCATCACTGAGCTCTTGGCTACTGGGCGTACGTTTGACACCCTGGCCTAAACCATTGACTAGAAAGAACAGAGGACTATGTTAATAGCTATCTTTGAACATTACAAAAAAATAAATCGGTCAATTATAATACAGGATTTTTGTCAGTTTCATAGTACCTACAATTAACCAGATTAACTTACCTTATATAGGAAGCGGACATTGGCCACCTTTGCATCACTTTCAAAGTCTGTTTTTTAAGCATAACACTGAATATATTGAATGAGCTACTTTATCAGCTTCTGCTCTACTAGCAACAGCTCACTTTGCAACAGCAATGATTTCACTTTCCAAACTCTGGCCATTTTATTCTCTGTACACTACACATCATGGTTTTTGCTTTATGCTCCTTTTTACCTATACAGGGTTACAGTTCAGTAATTGTTTCTCTTTAGGAGGACATGGAGTTAATAGTGTAAAATTAAAGCCAACAAAAACGGTGGATCTAAGACTGAAGTGAGCTCTAGGCTTGCAATCTGAACACAGCAGTCTCCTTAATGTCAGTAACTCAGCTTCATTGCAGGATGCCCACAAATGCATGCTGTATTGCCCAATGCCCATAACCACATTTTAATTTCACATCAGCTTGAAGAGCCCTTTTCTAAAGCATCTATTCAGTCTCTGGCACAAGCCTCCTTCAGCTCTGAGCAAGTGTTGCTGAGACAGGGGAGTGAGGTCAAAGGGCCACCAGTGTGTTCCTTTGGCAAAATTACCAATTGGATTTTTCGCTATCTCAGTAAAGAGTGCCCCAGGGGTGAGCTCTTACAGGCTGTTCCCACTGAATATATTAGAGATGAGATAGATTTGTCACAGTCTTACTGAGAAAGGGCTTATGAACACTGAGATGACAAAACTGGATGGAATTGTGTTATTACATATATCTTTGTCAATATTTCCAGAATCACTGTAGTGTTTGTGTTTAACCGTACAACCTAGTGATTGTTTCATGGGCTTTTCTTTCACAATAATGTTACAATAGAAGGTAACAACAACAACAGTTTGCTTTATGTTGTCTCGTTACACAAAACAATCCCAGACTATCTCTGTATGTTCCCTCCGTCCTCCTTTTAGGGTGTTGAAGGTGTTTCTATCACGTACCGCCCAGAGGACGCCCTACATGACCAGCTGGCGAGTCCTGCGACTGCTGCTGGTCATTTTGCTGGTAGTGCTGTGGTTCCTGGTGGCCTGGACCTCGGCCATGTGTCAGAAACCTGAGCTGAGTCAGGTCCTCATCACCGCAGGCCTCACAGCAAACGGGCTACAGTTCAGCATGTGTCTGCTGGACCGCTGGGACTACATGATGGCCCTGGGTGAGTCACGAGTACTGAGCTCATGGCCTTTAATGTTATGTATGACTGCAATAACATCGCTCCAATGAAGCTGGTTGTAAAATCAGACACATGAAATAGCTAAAACGTAAAATAAAATATGAAGAAATGGTTCTGTCTCGGCCTCACAGCAAATGTGAATTTGTAAGAAACATTAGCTGCTCGCTGGCTCCTATATGAGCAGTATAAAGTCCTGAGGCTTTACTGAAAGCTAGGGTCAAAAGGTAAACCGCCTGCTACACTGCAGAACTGAGATCGAAAGAAAACAAATCAAAGAGGAAGAGGTTTTGATTAAATTGTTGCTGTTGTCAGAACACAGTCAGAACATACAGAAAATTATGTTTACACAAAAAAAGGTTTTCTAACCATCATTTAATGTGAGTGATTGTATACATGTGCTATCTGTCTGTACATACAGAAGATTATTAGAAAAGCTCATTCTAGTGAGCACATGTAAAGTGATTTTTTCCTGCTTACAGCATAAATTAATGTACTCCTTTTTAATCTATGGTGGCAGAAAATTTAATCCATTATGCACCAACTAAAAGGTAGTGTATTTTCAGATTATGGCAGTTCCTTAATGTTGTTTGCTACACACATGTTAACAGCCTGTACACACATGGGCACAGAAGTACAGGTCAGTGAATGATTTAAGCAAGTTTTATCAAACGTTTGTGGGCGCAGTCTAGTCTCCTGTGACTGTAAGCCGCTGTGTGTTGAGCATCTTAAAAACAGACTCTAGAAGCAGCAGGCAGTGATGGGCAGCACATTAAAGCCAATCTGACAGCAGGGGAGAGTAATCCTGTTTGGAAAGAAGGAACGGCCGGATCCCTGAGAGATCCTCGGCATCCCTCAGAAAAAAGTGATCGACCGTCAGACCGAGGGAGGGAGCTCAAAGTGGTGTTGGACAGGGAGTCTGTGAAGTTTGAAGCTTTTTGGGGATGCGGGCAATGATGTGAGAGAGTTTTCAAACGTCTAAGGAACTTGAAGTGAGGGTGTGGGCTTATGAAGAGAGGACGGCTAAGGACACTCTGGAGAACAGGAAGTGTGATTGGAGAGACATAGCACTTTGGACAAAATAAAAACACACAGCACAGTGATCCATTTGTATTTTTCTGTGAGTGTTTAAGATAAACTGAGGAAGTCCTGCTGTTCACACAGACAACCAGTGGAAGTGGGTTGACTTGCTGAGGCTACACTAAAGGACAGAAAGCCCCCTGCAAAGCTGTTTGGAAGGATTTTAACAAACCACCCCAATGTGCATGTCAAAAGTGTGGAATTGTATCTAATCGCTTTCTGGGTTTTGGAATGTTTCTGTCATTTAGGTGTCAAAATGAACAAGTGAAAATAAATCAAATAAAGAAAGAAAATAAATAAAAAAATAAATCTTCCTTTTATGAACCAGAGTCCAAAGCCAAACTGAACAACAACTGTTCGGATAATGTATGAAATAAACTATTCATTTAAAAGCACAATTAGTTTGTATTAGGCCTAATTGTTCTTCTCCACTTAGATTAGATTAGATTAGATTCAACTTTATTGTCATTACACAAGTACAGGTACAAGGCAACGAAATGCAGTTTAGGTCTAACCAGAAGTGCAATAGCAGTAAAGTGCAGGATATATACAATGGTTGCGTACGTGCAGGATATGGAGATGTACAGGATTTACAGGTAATATGTACAATGAATATAAATATAGACTTAAATATTAGACTTAGAAATATTAGACTTACAAACCGCTCTTGCAGCAGCCTTTTCCAGGCACTAAGTACTGTGTAATTACAGCTGATTTATGGACAAGATGTATTCATGAATATTAATGCTCTGTACTACTTGAGAGACCGGACTTGTGTTCGTGCTTAGTGCTATTTATTCCACAATAATTGTATTTAAAGTGCTCACAAGCTTTAGGTAAATACATATTTACTTATATTAAATGAACAATTGCTGTTTCCCCTTGGCACTAAGCTATCATAATTTAATAGCTCCAATATACTGTCTGTCTAAAGGAATCTAATGATGACTCTTAAAATGGCTATTGATTTTTTTTTGCAGCAACTGATAATGACCTCTAGTCATAGTTTTAATGGCTTTTTCTATCACTGCTATGTGGATGACACTCAACTCCATTTGTCATTTCTACCTGACGATTCGACGGTCTCTGCTCGTGTCTCGGCATGTCTGAGTGACATCTCACTTTGGATGAAGGACCATCACCTGCGGCTGAACCTTGCAAAAACAGAACTGCTTGTGATTCTGGCCAACCCAGGGACCTGCCATAACCTCTCCATTCAACTAGGCTCATCAACCATTACACCGTCCAGCACTGCCAGAAATCTGGGAGTGGTAATTGATGATCAGCTAAACTTCACAAGTCATGTCGCCAGCACCACCCGGTCCTGTAGATTCATCCTCTACAACATTAGGAAAATTAGACCTTTCCTATCAGAGCACTCAACGCAAATCCTAGTCCAGGCTCTTGTCTTATCCAAACTGGATTATTGCAATGCTCTGGCTGGACTCCCTGCCTGCACAACCAAACCAGAATGCAGCAGCAAGAGTGGTCTTTAAAGAACCGAAGAGAGCGCACGTAACTCCTCTCTTCATTAGATTACACTGGCTCCCGGTTGACGCCCGCATCAAGTTCAAAGCTATGCTCTTAGCCTACAAGACCTCCACTGGTTCCTACCAGATCCCTGGGCTCTGCAAATGAACAACGTCTGGTGGTACCATCCCACAAAGGAAAAAAATCACTCTCACGTACGTGCTACAAGATCAGCAGATTCTGTAGCCATCTTTAAAATGCCTGAAAACACATCTTTTCCATCAACACCTGACTGACAAACACTGAATTCTACTTCCTTTCTATTGATTCCTTCTCTATTTAAAAAAATATATACTTACCTATCCTTAGCTTTGTATACTGTGCTGGGTTTAAACTGACTAGTTTTTGGTGCACTTATGCTTTTTGTACCTTGTGTTGTTAAAATTGCTTCCATTGTTTTCCTCACTTGTAAGTCGCTTTGGATAAAAGCATCTGCTAAATGACTAAATGTAAATGTAAATGTTTTAAGCCTCTTAGATGTGTCTTCCCAACAAATCAAGGAAGCACTGAAAACAGCTAAATTGACTTCAAAGTGGGTCAATAATTCTATAACACTCACTAGTCTTTTTGTCTCCCAGCTGAATTTCTGTTCCTGCTCTGGGGTGTCTACCTGTGCTACGCAGTCCGCACCGTGCCCTCCGCTTTCCACGAGCCGCGTTACATAGCTGTGGCCATCTACAATGAGCTCATCCTGTCGGCCATCTTTCACATTTTCAGGTGAGTGGAGAAGAAGAAGCTGTAACGTGGAGGAGCACAAGCATGAAAAGCCTTCCCACACAATACTGTGTGAAAATTTGATTTTAAAATGTTCTTGAACAGATAGTTATGAACAGGTTATGTTCTTTTGCCATTTAATATCTTAAAGATTTCCCTATAAAGCTGGCCAATGGTATTTTAAAACAATTTGTTTCAATGATTACCAAGTAATCATTGAAACCAATTCATCATTGAAAAAGAAAGCACAGACAAAAAACATGGACAACACAAACATAAGACAGAAAGAAGCAGGTCATTACAAACAACTGAACAACTGGATGTTCAAGAACAATAAAGAACAGAGACAATAAAAGCAGCAGTGATCAATAACAAAATACACATAGTTTAACATTAAAAGACACCAGATTTTAATACTCCAGTTTTCTATATAAGTTACATTGTACTGAATTGTTTTAATACATTACTACAGATTATGTTCAGTTTCTCATCAAAATAACTCAACATTTACTGTTTAAGCTAAAATTATTATGCATGATAATATTTTTTCTTGTGAAAGGCTCTAAAGATTGCTGAACTAAACTCTAACAGAGAAAGGAGACATTCAGAGATTAAACAAAACAGTTTTAAAACCTAGACCAAAAACTCTTAATTTGGTGATTTCTACATAGCACTGTTGAAATTCAATTTTGCATATGTCAAATACTTAAACTGATAAAACTGTAGAAGACTGTAGGTAAAAGTTGGTTCATTGAGGCTGGTGCCTGTGGTGCAGTGGGACAAAAGAAAAGTCAAATTGCATTAATCTGAGAGATATAGTCCAGTGGGTACATCATTTTGAACTCAAGCTGCTCTCGTCGGCGAGGGACTGAAACATTAGGGCTTTGTGAGTTGACTGCTGCTGTTTCAGAGATAAGACAGGACTTTAGGATGTGTGTGTATAGTTGTGCTGTGCATAGTCAGCATCTTTGTACCTACACTAACACTAGTACTTTAGAATACTTCTCAAAAGCTAATAACATGCATTACAAAAATCAAGTTGTGTGCAAAACAAAAACATTTTCCTGCAGTCGGAGATTTCTTCTGTGTTATTCCAGAAGACATGAAACCAGTTCAAAGATAAATGATGGTTAAGAAATATTTTTTCATGTTGTGCATTTTCAACTGCATAAATGGCTCACAGGGGCTGGAGACTATCCCAGCTGCTTTGGGCATAAGGCAGGGTACAGCCTGGACAACCAAATACTGACAACCCTTTACAGTGGCATTACTTCACTATGGCACATTTGAATTCACCAATCCATTCATACATAGGAACAAATTATGTTTATATATATTTTTTTCTTTACTCTACAAACAAATTGAGTGTGTCTTATCGAAAACAAAATAAAAAATCAGGATTTGTCTGGTGGGTGTTTTTCCATAGGTTCACTCTCATCCCGAGGCTCCATCCTGATTGGATGTTCATGTTGTTCTTTGCTCACACTCATCTCACAGTGACCGTGACTCTTTGTCTGCTGCTTGTTCCAAAGGTAATCATTCAAATCCTGTCAAAACAATAAATGCTTTTATCTATTTTTTTCCAATGTTGTCTTTCCTGAATAATTGCAGTATTTGAAACATAGGCAGTCTACTGTATATGGACAGTAAATTCAAGGAAAATAAGAAGGCCATAAAACGCACTCTCAGTTATGTTAATCATCAGGAAAGTAGGTTTAAACTCAGTTATGATCCTGTAGCCCAGCCATTCCAAAAGAGAAGATTGTCGCGACCCACTCAAAAATCTGAGGCCCCCAATCTTACATTTCCACTATTACATAAAATACAAGACTAAGTGAATTATTTCCCTGAAAATGTTATTCAAAAAACATAAACAGGCTGTTGGCTTTAAATTGCCTAATAATAATAAAAGTTTCTCAATACGACAGAGAAGAACTGACAAATAGTTTCTCGTTGGTTGGAACAGATTTATTATGGGCCTGAAATTTCACAGCATCAACACTAAATATGAAGAAAGAAAATAGGCACTTTATAATAACATCGGTCCAACATTGATTTATCTTTAAAACGTTTACTCTGGTACTGTCCATAGTGAGCTGGACGCTGTGTGGTATTTGCACATAGAAGTATATAACTGTACATACTTGAGTTATTTCTTCATAAGCGTCTTTGAGTTTCTTTTGGAAAAGCGCTATACAAAACTGATGTAACATTATAAGTACCTAATTTATAATTTAATAAAAAGAAGTCACATTTCTTGAGTTGTTGTAATTCAACAACCTGGTCCCGTGGGTGTCTTCATATAATCTTTCAAATCTGACAGAATACACTGCGAGGGCTGTATCTCAATGTTACCGCTCACAGTTCTTTTTTTCTATTTATCATTAGATGCCTTAGAGTGTGAGTCAGCTGAGTACACAGGGATGATTAAGCTCAATCTCACACAGCATCTGGTCCTTAATGTAAGCTAAATATTTGCTCTAGTCTATTCTCCTTTTAATATTCGAACAAAGCAGAAAGGTTTGGTCAATATGTCTTTTACTTTACTCAAACACTGAACTTCATTTCTTTGAATTTACGCATGATAATTTACATAATATAAAAGATTGTTAAATTAATTAACATGGCTTTTAGCCTGAGTGAGGTAGATTCTATCCTAAGGCCAACACAGTGAGTCCTTTGCACTAGCCTTATAGTACAATCACTCATGACATTATTATCCTTGTTCTTTGTCCGTCTTAGTTCTTGGCCAAAAGGACTCAGGCCAGGGATGACATTGCCACTGAGGCTTATGAGGAGGAGCTGGACATGGGAAGATCCGGCTCCTACTTAAACAACAGCATCACCTCGGCCTGGAGCGAACACAGCCTGGACCCTGAGGACATACGGGTGAAGTTACACCAACCAGAAAAATCATTACTTTAGACTACACTAAAAGATTTTAAGGACTGAGAAAAGATGAGGATAGAGTGAGCCATAGTCCAGACTAAGACCAGCACATAATGCTCACCACCACCAATGAAAAACTTAAAATGTCTGATCTTTTTCATTGCTTTTGAATGTAGATGTTTCCCAGTAATGACATTAATAAATACAATTGTAGCCTCTGCTTTGGACCTAAATAAAAAATATATATTGCTCCTATCTAACATGTCCTTTGTGTTCTATATCAGGATGAGCTGAAAAAGCTCTATGCACAGCTGGAGATCCACAAACGCAAGAAGATGCTTGCAAACAACCCACACCTCCAAAAGAAACGCAACTCCAAAAAAGGCTTGGGTCGCACCCTGATGAAACGAATCACAGAGATCCCAGAGACCATGCACCTTCACCGCCAGGGCAGCCGCGAGGAAGGCAGCGAACACGGCAGCAAACATAGCACTTTGAGGAGAAATGCATTTGAGCCAGGACACCACGGTAAGATCCTTACAAACCATTACATTTTAGAGATCATTGATTGATTTGCATAACTACCCCTTACTACTAAACCACACAGGTAAAACACGTGATGACTCTTTGAGGAACAAAGTTATGGCCTTAAAGAAGTCACTGAGCTATGACCACGTCTGTGACCAGGACGAAGTCGCTGCAAGTCCAAGTGGTTCAGCTGCAGGAGACAAAATGCCTCCTGTTGGAGGCAGTGGGGAGGGCTCATTTCTGGGTTCACTTATTGGTCGCAGACATGCCAAGAAGCCAGTGGAGCCCCCTGTGGCTCCTCAGACACTCCAACCGGCTGAGTCAACAGAGTCTGTCCCACTCTTTTGGAAATCGGCCAGTGCGCACAACCTAACACATGAGAAGAAACCTGTCCACCTGCGCACCACAATTATGCAGAAGTCTTTGAGTGTTATTTCCAGCGCCAAGGAGAAGATGCCGAGTTTAGCCAACAAGACACAAAGTGTAGAAGATGCCAGCAAGAAGGGTCTGAAGGTACACGATGGGAGGATGCTTCCAGAGGTGGATGAGACCCCTGAACATTACCCAAAGATGATCATCAGCCAGTCAGTGGAGTACTCCAAGACACCACTGAAGATGGGCATCATGAAACAACAGGTATGCTTTACTTTGAGTTTAATGAGTTAATGTTACGATGTTACATTTTTATATGGCTGCATTTTAGGTGTAAATACAGCATTTGCTATACTAAAAGAAGAGACTGTGGTTGAACTAACTAGTGCCAAAAACCCAAATAAATTTCAAAGCTGTTGAGTTGGTATCACTGGATTTTGTGTTATGATGAGTAATTGCTGTACAAAGATGTACTGTACTAAAAAAATAGTCAATTAATTAAAATGTCTTAATTAAAATATTTTAAACCCTACAGGGTAGATTTCATGCTTAATTAGTTTGGTGTTGCTTGTCATCATGTCCAAACATTTTTGTGAATCCTCTGTCTAATGAATTTCCTTGATTTGAAGGGAAACTCAAAAGACACTTAACTCAAATATTGTTTTAACTTAAAAAATGAAAAGCTGTGTACTATAAGTCACTCATCTTCCTCTGTGTGTTTGACAGGTGAGCGGCAGTCAGCCTTCCATTTGCTCTGAGACTGGGAGGAACCTCTATGATTTGTCAGAGGTTTGTCCTTGGGAGATGGAAGAAAGTCAAACTCCTCCATCTGAGCAAAGGCCCAGAAGCATGTTTCTATTGCCCCTGAAGAAACCGTGGGATGTCGCAGAGGCAGCAGCTCTGGAAGCACCAAAGGAAGCCGGTCCCAGCAGAGACACAAAGCAGGGCAGTCACCTGCCAATAGACGGCGTAACAAAGAGGACGAGTGGGAACCCCGGAAATCCCGCCCACCAAAGTCCCCCCTCCCTCTGAAGCCAGACGTCTGTCCCTGGGAGTTTGAGGAGCAGCCTATGCTCGGACAAGATTCAGAAGCCATCTCTCCAGACAGGATTCGTCGTAAGAAAAGTGTCACGCCCACAGATGGGAAACCCAAGGCACTTCATTCTGATCACTCCAAGTCAACAGGAAGCCTTTTGCAACCTCCGTCCCTGATGGTCGAGATCTGTCCGTGGGATTACAACAGCCCACCTTCGCCCAAACAGGAGAGGAGCTGCAACAGCCCGGGTACACACAAGAAGAAGCGGAAAGGCTCCTGCTCTTCCAATCACAAAGCAGAGAAGGAGAAAGGCAGGGAGAAGAGCAGAGAAAGACGGAGCTCCTCCAGTAAGCCTTCATCAGAGAGGAGGCGTGTTAGCCAGTCTTCAGAATTCAGCGGGCTGGCGTCTGAGCGGCGGAGGAGCTCCTCCAGAGACACAGAGGTCTATAGAGAATCTGCAGCCTCTCATAGCAGCTTCTCTCAGACTAAGCCCTCAGTGGAGAAAACGAAAGAGCGCTACAAACCAACAGTCATCAGTGCACCAAACCAGTCTGATGTCTGCCCCTGGGACTTCCCAGATCAGGACTTTGGAGAAAGGGCATGATAATAAACACAAGCCTGATTGTAATTTTTTCATGCACAAAATCTAATACAAAAAACAAACAAACAGTATCCAATGTAAGACAAAAACATTTATTCTGCTGTCCATTATTGCAACCAAGGCAGAACAAGTCACTCCTCGTTGTTACATGGCAGCGAATGCATCCTTCAGGTTTCTTTAAAAGATTGTTTACAACACATTTGCTTGTTATTTTACATAGAAAGCAGTTTTATTTGAAATACCAGTTGATCCGACAATCATTTATTAACAGGGATACCTATGTTCATTTCAGTTTACTCAATACAAACATGTTTTTCCCTGGATACACTGACAGGATAAATTTAGATTCTGTGATAAGCCAGCGGAGACTGACTCTATTAGGTGCTGTGAAGGCTTGATGATGAAAGGCAGCAGGGAATAAAGATCTGAAAAAAAGGAAATATGAGCTGTGAGAATTTCTAGACACACAACTGTGAAGCCTTACCTTTAGGCAAAATTCATTATTCATGTCACAATGACGATTTGTTTGAGTAGAGACACATAGAAATCGTTAAGGATTGTTAAGCTTCCTGTAAAATGAGGATACAACATTTTAATGTTATGTTTTCATTTTCTAGTTGCATGTGTATAAAAACCATCTCAAAACTAAATGTTAATTCGTATTGGTTCAGTGGATTGTCAATCACTGTACATGGTTTTCAGTAACTAATGCTCAATATTTAACTGGATTTTTGTTTGTGACAGACTGTCAGCAACATTGATACCACACAATACATGTCTTTAGTTACTGAAGAGCCACATCGTAGTCTGAGGTGTTATTTGCCCATACTGGTCACTGTGTCATTCTTACAGTCACAACTATGCATGACCAAGTAAAGAATACTCACATATTGTCATGGGAACTCAGTAATTAAATTGACCATTTCTGCATTGAATAAAAACAGCAGTCATTATTTCTGTCTTTTGACCAGCCACCCACTAAGAATAACTAATGCAATTTCAACCACATACACATCCGTGAAGCTGCATCATGGTGTGCATGAAAGTACTGAGCTCATTGTACACTAAATCACAGAATAACCTAAAGGGTATTATAGAAAATGAAAAAGCCCTTTTTTAGGAAACGGATTATTAAGGAAGGTAATTAAATAATAAAGCCACTTGACACTTAATTTATAAGCGTTTTTTGTAACAGGTTGTGTTTGGCCTTTCAATGGGAAAGCTGTGCACATAATAAATGTATTTTATGCTTGTTAATTGTGTTGCTACCAAAATTTACAAATGATTGTAGCGTGCACATGAGAGAATTTATATTGTACAGTCATGTTGTGTTGCATGTACAGAGAGTCAATGCTACAGTTTGAAATTAAATGTTTCTATAAAAGTCTAGTGTTGTCAATTATTGCATCATCTTCATTACCAGCAATAGGTGCACAAAGATTATTGCTTTGTTCACAACATAACATGAGCTGACTGTGTGTATTTCTTATATAAACCTCTCATGATACTACAGTCAAACGGTGAACTTGTACCTGGGATACATTTCATTGACAGGTGTTTGTGGGGTGCTATCCTTATCTGTGGGTCCATTATTGAACAAAGTGTTTATAGCACCTTCAGTTACAATGACATCATCTTCAGCATATTC